>JAQBSW010000020.1:0-407147 GCA_029291075.1 Eudiplozoon nipponicum
TTAAATCAAGTTTGCGAGCTTGAAGTAAACACCGACCCCATTGTATTTAACCAGTCTTCGAACAACATAACAAAACTACCGCCAGCTGCAACGCACTGACGCGTTTCGACCTTCCATGATCATCATCAGAGCACGACGGCAAACTGACTATCGAGGATCAAACCGCATTGAATATATATGGAAATCAAATTTAGATATGCGGCTCTCACCTCTAGCAGTCTTGCATACATTGAACTTGACTGGAAATGTCGGCTGCACAATTTCTATGCAGTCACGAACATTAACTGTTTGCAGCTTTCGCCACATATACATATATAGACAATACAATTTAACAATAATTGATTGCGCGGGTGGTGGTAACAATGCTTTAAATCAAGTTTGCGAGCTTGAAGTAAACATCGACCCCATTGTATTTAACCAGTCTTCGAACAACATAACAAAACTACCGCCAGCCGCAACGCACTAACGCGTTTCGACCTTCCATGATCATCATCAGAGTACGACGGCAAACTGACTATCGAGGATCAAACCGCATTTAATATATATGGAAATCAAATTTAGATATGCGGCTCTCACCTCTAGCAGTCTTGCATACATTGAACTTTTAAATACTGTTTGTTGCGAAGAACTAATATATATGCAAGTATGTATTAGGTTTTGCGAACCTAGTAACAAATTAGTTCAGTTGTGACCAGAAGGATAAACCAAAGGCAGCATGAACGGAAAGTATAATCTCATGCACATTCGTTTCGTGCTTACTGGCGACTCATCAGTAGGAGCCGGTATTACGCCCTTTAACCACTATATATTTGGTAGAAGAATGTGGAATAATAGGACGGTACAATCTCCTAGACGAATGTGTAAACCTGTAATAGTGAAGCTAACATAATCTGAAGTCAACGACAATACGACTTCAATGCTAACTCACACTATATAATATATATACCGAGTCTGTAAAGGATACTAACACTATGGCCATTGTGTTAGTAACTGATACCTTTTTTGAAATCGATGAGTACCGGATACTAACACTATGGTTTCCGAGTCGGTACATGATACCAACCTGATGGATATAAATTTATGCTAAAGTTCACCCAAATTGAGAATTACAACAATTTCCGAACACCTGTTACTCCAGTTAAACCATACACTCTGGCCTTCATCGATATCAGTTATCACATTTCGCGGTAAGCATGACATCATTCAATTCAATATATTACAGTTAAATACTGTTTGTTGCGAAGAACTAATATATATGCAAGTATGTATTAGGTTTTGCGAACCTAGTAACAAATTAGTTCAGTTGTGACCAGAAGGATAAACCAAAGGCAGCATGAACGGAAAGTATAATCTCATGCACATTCGTTTCGTGCTTACTGGCGACTCATCAGTAGGAGCCGGTATTACGCCCTTTAACCACTATATATTTGGTAGAAGAATGTGGAATAATAGGACGGTACAATCTCCTAGACGAATGTGTAAACCTGTAATAGTGAAGCTAACATAATCTGAAGTCAACGACAATACGACTTCAATGCTAACTCACACTATATAATATATATACCGAGTCTGTAAAGGATACTAACACTATGGCCATTGTGTTAGTAACTGATACCTTTTTTGAAATCGATGAGTACCGGATACTAACACTATGGTTTCCGAGTCGGTACATGATACCAACCTGATGGATATAAATTTATGCTAAAGTTCACCCAAATTGAGAATTACAACAATTTCCGAACACCTGTTACTCCAGTTAAACCATACACTCTGGCCTTCATCGATATCAGTTATCACATTTCGCGGTAAGCATGACATCATTCAATTCAATATATTACAGTTAAATACTGTTTGTTGCGAAGAACTAATATATATGCAAGTATGTATTAGGTTTTGCGAACCTAGTAACAAATTAGTTCAGTTGTGACCAGAAGGATAAACCAAAGGCAGCATGAACGGAAAGTATAATCTCATGCACATTCGTTTCGTGCTTACTGGCGACTCATCAGTAGGAGCCGGTATTACGCCCTTTAACCACTATATATTTGGTAGAAGAATGTGAATAATAGGACGGTACAATCTCCTAGACGAATGTGTAAACCTGTAATAGTGAAGCTAACATAATCTGAAGTCAACGACAATACGACTTCAATGCTAACTCACACTATATAATATATATACCGAGTCTGTAAAGGATACTAACACTATGGCTATTGTGTTAGTAACTGATACCTTTTTTGAAATCGATGAGTACCGGATACTAACACTATGGTTTCCGAGTCGGTACATGATACCAACCTGATGGATATAAATTTATGCTAAAGTTCACCCAAATTGAGAATTACAACAATTTCCGAACACCTGTTACTCCAGTTAAACCATACACTCTGGCCTTCATCGATATCAGTTATCACATTTCGCGGTAAGCATGACATCATTCAATTCAATATATTACAGTTAAATACTGTTTGTTGCGAAGAACTAATATATATGCAAGTATGTATTAGGTTTTGCGAACCTAGTAACAAATTAGTTCAGTTGTGACCAGAAGGATAAACCAAAGGCAGCATGAACGGAAAGTATAATCTCATGCACATTCGTTTCGTGCTTACTGGCGACTCATCAGTAGGAGCCGGTATTACGCCCTTTAACCACTATATATTTGGTAGAAGAATGTGGAATAATAGGACGGTACAATCTCCTAGACGAATGTGTAAACCTGTAATAGTGAAGCTAACATAATCTTAAGTCAACGACAATATGACTTCAATGCTAACTCACACTATATAATATATATACCGAGTCTGTAAAGGATACTAACACTATGGCTATTGTGTTAGTAACTGATACCTTTTTTGAAATCGATGAGTACCGGATACTAACACTATGGTTTCCGAGTCGGTACATGATACCAACCTGATGGATATAAATTTATGCTGAAGTTCACCCAAATTGAGAATTACAACAATTTCCGAACACCGGCTCCTACTGATGAGTCGCCAGTAAGCACGAAACGAATGTGCATGAGATTATACTTTCCGTTCATGCTGCCTTTGGTTTATCCTTCTGGTCACAACTGAACTAATTTGTTACTAGGTTCGCAAAACCCAATACATACTTGCATATATATTAGTTCTTCGCAACAAACAGTATTTAACTGTAATATATTGAATTGAATGATGTCATGCTTACCGCGAAATGTGATAACTGATATCGATGAAGGCCAGAGTGTATGGTTTAACTGGAGTAACAGGTGTTCGGAAATTGTTGTAATTCTCAATTTGGGTGAACTTTAGCATAAATTTATATCCATCAGGTTGGTATCATGTACCGACTCGGAAACCATAGTGTTAGTATCCGGTACTCATCGATTTCAAAAAGGTATCAGTTACTAACACAATGGCCATAGTGTTAGTATCCTTTACAGACTCGGTATATATATTATATAGTGTGAGTTAGCATTGAAGTCGTATTGTCGTTGACTTCAGATTATGTTAGCTTCACTATTACAGGTTTACACATTCGTCTAGGAGATTGTACCGTCCTATTATTCCACATTCTTCTACCAAATATATAGTGGTTAAAGGGCGTAATACCGGCTCCTACTGATGAGTCGCCAGTAAGCACGAAACGAATGTGCATGAGATTATACTTTCCGTTCATGCTGCCTTTGGTTTATCCTTCTGGTCACAACTGAACTAATTTGTTACTAGGTTCGCAAAACCCAATACATACTTGTATACATTGAACTTGACTGGAAATGTCGGCTGCACAATTTCTATGCAGTCACGAACATTAACTGTTTGCAGCTTTCGCCACATATACATATATAGACAATACAATTTAACAATAATTGATTGCGCGGGTGGTGGTAACAATGCTTTAAATCAAGTTTACGAGCTTGAAGTAAACACCGACCCCATTGTATTTAACCAGTCTTCGAACAACAATGCGTTGCGGCTGGCGGTAGTTTTGTTATGTTGTTCGAAGACTGGTTAAATACAATGGGGTCGGTGTTTACTTCAAGCTCGCAAACTTGATTTAAAGCATTGTTACCACCACCCGCGCAATCAATTATTGTTAAATTGTATTGTCTATATATGTATATGTGGCGAAAGCTGCAAACAGTTAATGTTCGTGACTGCATAGAAATTGTGCAGCCGACATTTCCAGTCAAGTTCAATGTATGCAAGACTGCTAGAGGTGAGAGCCGCATATCTAAATTTGATTTCCATATATATTCAATGCGGTTTGATCCTCGATAGTCAGTTTGCCGTCGTACTCTGATGATGATCATGGAAGGTCGAAACGCGTCAGTGCGTTGCGGCTGGCGGTAGTTTTGTTATGTTGTTCGAAGACTGGTTAAATACAATGGGGTCGGTGTTTACTTCAAGCTCGCAAACTTGATTTAAAGCATTGTTACCACCACCCGCGCAATCAATTATTGTTAAATTGTATTGTCTATATATGTATATGTGGCGAAAGCTGCAAACAGTTAATGTTCGTGACTGCATAGAAATTGTGCAGCCGACATTTCCAGTCAAGTTCAATGTATGCGAGACTGCTAGAGGTGAGAGCCGCATATCTAAATTTGATTTCCATATATATTAAATGCGGTTTGATCCTCGATAGTCAGTTTGCCGTCGTACTCTGATGATGATCATGGAAGGTCGAAACGCGTCAGTGCGTTGCGGCTGGCGGTAGTTTTGTTATGTTGTTCGAAGACTGGTTAAATACAATGGGGTCGGTGTTTACTTCAAGCTCGCAAACTTGATTTAAAGCATTGTTACCACCACCCGCGCAATCAATTATTGTTAAATTGTATTGTCTATATATGTATATGTGGCGAAAGCTGCAAACAGTTAATGTTCGTGACTGCATAGAAATTGTGCAGCCGACATTTCCAGTCAAGTTCAATGTATGCAAGACTGCTAGAGGTGAGAGCCGCATATCTAAATTTGATTTCCATATATATTCAATGCGGTTTGATCCTCGATAGTCAGTTTGCCGTCGTACTCTGATGATGATCATGGAAGGTCGAAACGCGTCAGTGCGTTGCGGCTGGCGGTAGTTTTGTTATGTTGTTCGAAGACTGGTTAAATACAATGGGATTGGTGTTTACTTCAAGCTCGCAAACTTGATTTAAAGCATTGTTACCACCACCCGCGCAATCAATTATTGTTAAATTGTATTGTCTATATATGTATATGTGGCGAAAGCTGCAAACAGTTAATGTTCGTGACTGCATAGAAATTGTGCAGCCGACATTTCCAGTCAAGTTCAATGTATGCAAGACTGCTAGAGGTGAGAGCCGCATATCTAAATTTGATTTCCATATATATTCAATGCGGTTTGATCCTCGATAGTCAGTTTGCCGTCGTACTCTGATGATGATCATGGAAGGTCGAAACGCGTCAGTGCGTTGCGGCTGGCGGTAGTTTTGTTATGTTGTTCGAAGACTGGTTAAATACAATGGGGTCGGTGTTTACTTCAAGCTCGCAAACTTGATTTAAAGCATTGTTACCACCACCCGCGCAATCAATTATTGTTAAATTGTATTGTCTATATATGTATATGTGGCGAAAGCTGCAAACAGTTAATGTTCGTGACTGCATAGAAATTGTGCAGCCGACATTTCCAGTCAAGTTCAATGTATGCAAGACTGCTAGAGGTGAGAGCCGCATATCTAAATTTGATTTCCATATATATTCAATGCGGTTTGATCCTCGATAGTCAGTTTGCCGTCGTACTCTGATGATGATCATGGAAGGTCGAAACGCGTCAGTGCGTTGCGGCTGGCGGTAGTTTTGTTATGTTGTTCGAAGACTGGTTAAATACAATGGGGTCGGTGTTTACTTCAAGCTCGCAAACTTGATTTAAAGCATTGTTACCACCACCCGCGCAATCAATTATTGTTAAATTGTATTGTCTATATATGTATATGTGGCGAAAGCTGCAAACAGTTAATGTTCGTGACTGCATAGAAATTGTGCAGCCGACATTTCCAGTCAAGTTCAATGTATGCAAGACTGCTAGAGGTGAGAGCCGCATATCTAAATTTGATTTCCATATATATTAAATGCGGTTTGATCCTCGATAGTCAGTTTGCCGTCGTACTCTGATGATGATCATGGAAGGTCGAAACGCGTCAGTGCGTTGCGGCTGGCGGTAGTTTTGTTATGTTGTTCGAAGACTGGTTAAATACAATGGGGTCGGTGTTTACTTCAAGCTCGCAAACTTGATTTAAAGCATTGTTACCACCACCCGCGCAATCAATTATTGTTAAATTGTATTGTCTATATATGTATATGTGGCGAAAGCTGCAAACAGTTAATGTTCGTGACTGCATAGAAATTGTGCAGCCGACATTTCCAGTCAAGTTCAATGTATGCAAGACTGCTAGAGGTGAGAGCCGCATATCTAAATTTGATTTCCATATATATTCAATGCGGTTTGATCCTCGATAGTCAGTTTGCCGTCGTACTCTGATGATGATCATGGAAGGTCGAAACGCGTCAGTGCGTTGCGGCTGGCGGTAGTTTTGTTATGTTGTTCGACGACTGGTTAAATACAATGGGGTCGGTGTTTACTTCAAGCTCGCAAACTTGATTTAAAGCATTGTTACCACCACCCGCGCAATCAATTATTGTTAAATTGTATTGCCTATATATGTATATGTGGCGAAAGCTGCAAACAGTTAATGTTCGTGACTGCATAGAAATTGTGCAGCCGACATTTCCAGTCAAGTTCAATGTATGCAAGACTGCTAGAGGTGAGAGCCGCATATCTAAATTTGATTTCCATATATATTCAATGCGGTTTGATCCTCGATAGTCAGTTTGCCGTCGTACTCTGATGATGATCATGGAAGGTCGAAACGCGTCAGTGCGTTGCGGCTGGCGGTAGTTTTGTTATGTTGTTCGAAGACTGGTTAAATACAATGGGGTTGGTGTTTACTTCAAGCTCGCAAACTTGATTTAAAGCATTGTTACCACCACCCGCGCAATCAATTATTGTTAAATTGTATTGTCTATATATGTATATGTGGCGAAAGCTGCAAACAGTTAATGTTCGTGACTGCATAGAAATTGTGCAGCCGACATTTCCAGTCAAGTTCAATGTATGCAAGACTGCTAGAGGTGAGAGCCGCATATCTAAATTTGATTTCCATATATATTCAATGCGGTTTGATCCTCGATAGTCAGTTTGCCGTCGTACTCTGATGATGATCATGGAAGGTCGAAACGCGTCAGTGCGTTGCGGCTGGCGGTAGTTTTGTTATGTTGTTCGAAGACTGGTTAAATACAATGGGATTGGTGTTTACTTCAAGCTCGCAAACTTGATTTAAAGCATTGTTACCACCACCCGCGCAATCAATTATTGTTAAATTGTATTGTCTATATATGTATATGTGGCGAAAGCTGCAAACAGTTAATGTTCGTGACTGCATAGAAATTGTGCAGCCGACATTTCCAGTCAAGTTCAATGTATGCAAGACTGCTAGAGGTGAGAGCCGCATATCTAAATTTGATTTCCATATATATTCAATGCGGTTTGATCCTCGATAGTCAGTTTGCCGTCGTACTCTGATGATGATCATGGAAGGTCGAAACGCGTCAGTGCGTTGCGGCTGGCGGTAGTTTTGTTATGTTGTTCGAAGACTGGTTAAATACAATGGGGTCGGTGTTTACTTCAAGCTCGCAAACTTGATTTAAAGCATTGTTACCACCACCCGCGCAATCAATTATTGTTAAATTGTATTGTCTATATATGTATATGTGGCGAAAGCTGCAAACAGTTAATGTTCGTGACTGCATAGAAATTGTGCAGCCGACATTTCCAGTCAAGTTCAATGTATGCAAGACTGCTAGAGGTGAGAGCCGCATATCTAAATTTGATTTCCATATATATTCAATGCGGTTTGATCCTCGATAGTCAGTTTGCCGTCGTACTCTGATGATGATCATGGAAGGTCGAAACGCGTCAGTGCGTTGCGGCTGGCGGTAGTTTTGTTATGTTGTTCGAAGACTGGTTAAATACAATGGGGTCGGTGTTTACTTCAAGCTCGCAAACTTGATTTAAAGCATTGTTACCACCACCCGCGCAATCAATTATTGTTAAATTGTATTGCCTATATATGTATATGTGGCGAAAGCTGCAAACAGTTAATGTTCGTGACTGCATAGAAATTGTGCAGCCGACATTTCCAGTCAAGTTCAATGTATGCAAGACTGCTAGAGGTGAGAGCCGCATATCTAAATTTGATTTCCATATATATTCAATGCGGTTTGATCCTCGATAGTCAGTTTGCCGTCGTACTCTGATGATGATCATGGAAGGTCGAAACGCGTCAGTGCGTTGCGGCTGGCGGTAGTTTTGTTATGTTGTTCGAAGACTGGTTAAATACAATGGGGTTGGTGTTTACTTCAAGCTCGCAAACTTGATTTAAAGCATTGTTACCACCACCCGCGCAATCAATTATTGTTAAATTGTATTGTCTATATATGTATATGTGGCGAAAGCTGCAAACAGTTAATGTTCGTGACTGCATAGAAATTGTGCAGCCGACATTTCCAGTCAAGTTCAATGTATGCAAGACTGCTAGAGGTGAGAGCCGCATATCTAAATCTGATTTCCATATATATTAAATGCGGTTTGATCCTCGATAGTCAGTTTGCCGTCGTACTCTGATGATGATCATGGAAGGTCGAAACGCGTCAGTGCGTTGCGGCTGGCGGTAGTTTTGTTATGTTGTTCGAAGACTGGTTAAATACAATGGGGTCGGTGTTTACTTCAAGCTCGCAAACTTGATTTAAAGCATTGTTACCACCACCCGCGCAATCAATTATTGTTAAATTGTATTGTCTATATATGTATATGTGGCGAAAGCTGCAAACAGTTAATGTTCGTGACTGCATAGAAATTGTGCAGCCGACATTTCCAGTCAAGTTCAATGTATGCAAGACTGCTAGAGGTGAGAGCCGCATATCTAAATTTGATTTCCATATATATTAAATGCGGTTTGATCCTCGATAGTCAGTTTGCCGTCGTACTCTGATGATGATCATGGAAGGTCGAAACGCGTCAGTGCGTTGCGGCTGGCGGTAGTTTTGTTATGTTGTTCGAAGACTGGTTAAATACAATGGGGTCGGTGTTTACTTCAAGCTCGCAAACTTGATTTAAAGCATTGTTACCACCACCCGCGCAATCAATTATTGTTAAATTGTATTGTCTATATATGTATATGTGGCGAAAGCTGCAAACAGTTCATGTTCGTGACTGCATAGAAATTGTGCAGCCGACATTTCCAGTCAAGTTCAATGTATGCAAGACTGCTAGAGGTGAGAGCCGCATATCTAAATTTGATTTCCATATATATTAAATGCGGTTTGATCCTCGATAGTCAGTTTGCCGTCGTACTCTGATGATGATCATGGAAGGTCGAAACGCGTCAGTGCGTTGCGGCTGGCGGTAGTTTTGTTATGTTGTTCGACGACTGGTTAAATACAATGGGGTCGGTGTTTACTTCAAGCTCGCAAACTTGATTTAAAGCATTGTTACCACCACCCGCGCAATCAATTATTGTTAAATTGTATTGTCTATATATGTATATGTGGCGAAAGCTGCAAACAGTTAATGTTCGTGACTGCATAGAAATTGTGCAGCCGACATTTCCAGTCAAGTTCAATGTATGCAAGACTGCTAGAGGTGAGAGCCGCATATCTAAATCTGATTTCCATATATATTCAATGCGGTTTGATCCTCGATAGTCAGTTTGCCGTCGTACTCTGATGATGATCATGGAAGGTCGAAACGCGTCAGTGCGTTGCGGCTGGCGGTAGTTTTGTTATGTTGTTCGAAGACTGGTTAAATACAATGGGGTCGGTGTTTACTTCAAGCTCGCAAACTTGATTTAAAGCATTGTTACCACCACCCGCGCAATCAATTATTGTTAAATTGTATTGTCTATATATGTATATGTGGCGAAAGCTGCAAACAGTTAATGTTCGTGACTGCATAGAAATTGTGCAGCCGACATTTCCAGTCAAGTTCAATGTATGCAAGACTGCTAGAGGTGAGAGCCGCATATCTAAATTTGATTTCCATATATATTAAATGCGGTTTGATCCTCGATAGTCAGTTTGCCGTCGTACTCTGATGATGATCATGGAAGGTCGAAACGCGTCAGTGCGTTGCGGCTGGCGGTAGTTTTGTTATGTTGTTCGAAGACTGGTTAAATACAATGGGGTCGGTGTTTACTTCAAGCTCGCAAACTTGATTTAAAGCATTGTTACCACCACCCGCGCAATCAATTATTGTTAAATTGTATTGTCTATATATGTATATGTGGCGAAAGCTGCAAACAGTTAATGTTCGTGACTGCATAGAAATTGTGCAGCCGACATTTCCAGTCAAGTTCAATGTATGCAAGACTGCTAGAGGTGAGAGCCGCATATCTAAATTTGATTTCCATATATATTAAATGCGGTTTGATCCTCGATAGTCAGTTTGCCGTCGTACTCTGATGATGATCATGGAAGGTCGAAACGCGTCAGTGCGTTGCGGCTGGCGGTAGTTTTGTTATGTTGTTCGAAGACTGGTTAAATACAATGGGGTCGGTGTTTACTTCAAGCTCGCAAACTTGATTTAAAGCATTGTTACCACCACCCGCGCAATCAATTATTGTTAAATTGTATTGTCTATATATGTATATGTGGCGAAAGCTGCAAACAGTTAATGTTCGTGACTGCATAGAAATTGTGCAGCCGACATTTCCAGTCAAGTTCAATGTATGCAAGACTGCTAGAGGTGAGAGCCGCATATCTAAATTTGATTTCCATATATATTCAATGCGGTTTGATCCTCGATAGTCAGTTTGCCGTCGTACTCTGATGATGATCATGGAAGGTCGAAACGCGTCAGTGCGTTGCGGCTGGCGGTAGTTTTGTTATGTTGTTCGAAGACTGGTTAAATACAATGGGATTGGTGTTTACTTCAAGCTCGCAAACTTGATTTAAAGCATTGTTACCACCACCCGCGCAATCAATTATTGTTAAATTGTATTGCCTATATATGTATATGTGGCGAAAGCTACAAACAGTTTATGTTCGTGACTGCATAGAAATTGTGCAGCCGACATTTCCAGTCAAGTTCAATGTATGCAAGACTGCTAGAGGTGAGAGCCGCATATCTAAATTTGATTTCCATGTATATTCAATGCGGTTTGATCCTCGATAGTCAGTTTGCCGTCGTACTCTGATGATGATCATGGAAGGTCGAAACGCGTCAGTGCGTTGCGGCTGGCGGTAGTTTTGTTATGTTGTTCGAAGTCTGGTTAAATACAATGGGGTCGGTGTTTACTTCAAGCTCGCAAACTTGATTTATTGCAATCATTTAACCTGTTCACACCTATAAGAAATAACTTATTTGAGTAAAACTTACTTTTTTTTGAAGTTATTGAAAAGATAGACAAAATGAATTTTAAGAATCTTTGTTCGTGTTCGTTTGATTTTGATTCATTATTTACTAGTGCTAGCTTAAATGAAAGTATTGAGTCTGTGTGTCAGTATGCCTGGGAGAATTCCCCTATTGGTATACTCCATGCAGCACAGTTTGGAAACGTATTTTATTTTTGGTGTTCATATATTAACTTCAATTTCAATAACTAATTTTACAGAAAATTGGCTGGCCTAGAAGTGGATTTGGCTTTGGCTCCGATCATTGTCTATATGGTTACGTGCATTATAAATCAGAAGGACTCGAAAATATTGAGTGAAGTGAAAAAAGTAAATTTGTTATGCTCATGATATATTTTAGCTTTTGATAGCGGTGTGCATGTTAAAGAACTGCTTAATAAATGCAATAAATTGCATCATAATATCAAATTTATAATTGATAGCGAAGTGAAAGATAATTTATGTTGCTCAAATGTAGAACTGATAAAATACAGTGAAGGTAAGAAAACATGAACTCCATACTCTTTATATTTCAACAGCTTCTGCCCAATGAAATAAAAAGGGCTTAGTTAAGGTATTTTGTAATAGGGCAGAGTGTATATTCTCGTCTGTCTCTTTTCAGATTAAGTTGGATCGTGTGTAATAATTTTACCTTTGACGGTTATCCACCACGTTTTATAAATAAACGTATAATGAAACCTTTTAGTTTAACCAAGGTTGCGATCTTGATATAAACACCTTAGCCATTAGATGCCTACATTTGTAAGTATAAACTAAGCATTGTATAGAGTAGAAAAGGCAATTCATCCAGTAGACCGGTTTGGTCCTTATTGAAAACTCATCACGTTCTGTCCAAAATTTTCCGCGAACAAGGCTCGCACCTGGACACGACTGCTTCGGAATCTGTTTCTCTAACCACTGAGGCACCCTGCCTGTTGTGAAGTTTTGTACAGTTGATAAGGTACCGATGTATATTTACCTACGATATAAATTTGGAAAGGCAATAAAGCGCAAAAATATAGGTACTCTCTAGCGTTATCGATCACATATTATGCATCTAACTTAGTTTGGATTTCATCGACCTCCAAACATACTTTACCCAGTGTAAAAGTCAAAATTCAACTGCCGTCTTCATCTTATGTTATCTAAAAATGGAATTATTCCTCTGGGCAGATGAAGCAGAAAATGAATTCACGATTGTCAGAGCACATACAGACCTGATGGATGTAAAATGAGATCGGAATTGCGCGAACTGAACAAGATTTGTTGTGTAAAAAATATGAGATGAGCCAACGAAAGACATTTAAATTTGAATAAGGCTAGATGTGTGAGCATGCTTGTTATTTGGAAGTGATCACAAAAGGTAAGCATTGTACAGAACTGTGCAAACAGAAAAAATTGCTAGTTCATTGGACTTAATATGCGGTTATCCATACCCAATGCAAAACCATTTATATTTACGTCTCTATTTAAGCTTTCTGGACCATTTTTTGTGTGTATTGTTTATGTGGACTGTTCCTTTCTAGATAAAAAAAATTAATTCATTTATTGTATTTCATCAGTAAATAAGATAAGATAGCATAAGCGCTTCAGTTCTATATGTAATGTATATCAATTCATCTATTGGGGCACATGTTTCTCTTATTAGAAAAATAAATATCTCACAAGAATCGTCGTTAAATACTCAAGTATTTTTTGAATGTTGACTGCGTGCTAGCTTGATATATTCCAATGCCGCGTTTTGCTTACGCGGGTAATAGTTGTGCAGTTCCACAAAGATCCGATTTATCCAATTTCCAATTTTGTTTGTGATCGGGTTATAACGTTCCAATGGAAATGCGTTCATCACATCTTTGTTTACTAATTTGTTATGGCCAAAAAAGATGTGATAGAACCGCATTTCCACTGGAACGAATTATAATCCAACCCGATCAAAGACAAAACAAAATTGGAAATTGGGATAAATCGGATCTTTGTGGAACTGACAGTGCACAGCTATTAATCGTCGTTAAATGTTCTAAAATTGTGAAACTGAGATGTAAAACAAATTATAAACTGGAATCCGGCGTTTATTACAAGCCAAAATCCATTTAGTCATGGTCATATCTATTTTTTAATTGAACATATCAATGATGCGATTATTTATTTAATTTCCACAATATCAATCTTACAAAAATATATAACTATTATTTCATTAAATGGTGTTTGCGAGTTAGATTCATAAATATTCATGCGTTTAAAATATTATACAATTACAAAAATATTCAACAAAATGCATTGATTTAATACTGTTAAACATTTCTTGATTGCACTGTTGGAGATAACAATTCATTACATAACGTTTGCAAGTTTGAAGTAAACTCAAATCCCATTAGATTTAACCAGTCGTCGAACAACACAGCAAAGTTACCGTCAGTCACAGGTACTGATGCGTTTCGACCTACCATGATCATCATCAGAGTAGGACGACAAATTGACTAGCGAGGATCAAACCGCAATGCAAGAAAACGAAAAGCAAAATTAGATATGCGGATCTCACCTCTAGTAATCTCGCATACATTGGACTTGACAGGAAATCCATTCTGAACAGCCGCCAATTAAGCAAGTCTGCTTATCAGGCCTGGTTCAACATACGTTATCAAACTTGCATAGTAATCATGATTTCATTAAAATAAACAGGTAATATTTCTATATACCTGGTGTGGTCAAATAATATTTATGCACATTTGGATAGGACATGTATAATATATATGCCAAGCCTGCAAAGCGTACCAATACTATGTCTGTAATAGATTAGTACAAATATGGCCAGAATAATAAACCAAAGTCATCATGAACGGAAAGTATATTCTCGTGTGCCCTTTCGTTGAGTGCTTACTGGCGACTCATCAGTGGGACGCCGGTATTACGTCCTACACCCATTATATATTTGGATGAGGAATGTGGGACAATATGACTCGTAAAATCTCCTATACAATTGTGATAGCCTGCAGATGTAGAATTGACTTCATGGAAAGTCTTCAATATTGCGAATTCAAAGACAACTCATTATATATATATATATATATATATATATATATATATATATATATATATATATATATATATAGTCTGTAAAGGGTAACAACACTGGCTGTTTTTTCATTACCTGATACCAAAACTGGATGCCGAGTCGGTACATGGTATCAACACAATGGATTTCAACGTATGCCAATGTTTACTAAAATTAAGAATTACATCTACTTCTGAGCACCTCTTACTCCAGAAAATCCGTACACTCTGGCCCTGATCGATATCAGTTAACACTTTTCGCGGTAATTATGAAATCATTTAGTTAGATATATAACATTTAAAAGAACGCGGATAGCCAACTAATTTAATATGCACAATCAACATGACAACAACTTTCGTTAACTGGCTTCTTTATTCAAGCTGCATAAATTCTTATGCTTTTGAATAGAGGGCCCTGTGTGAAAATTTATCTTTCAGTTCTGTATTTTTATTTATTTTAACCCATTTTGTAATGCTTAAAAGCATATCGCATAGCCAACACACACCATTAGTTTTTCAGGTAATTGTAGGCGTATGTATATTTCTTAGTTCTGAACTTATCGTGTATTTATTTCATAAACTCAATTTAAATAGTGTTTTATGCAAATTAATTTTGCAGGCGATCGTTATCCAAGCGGATTCGATCAGTTTAACAGCTACAGCATTTTAGACAATCATAGTAATGAATCTTGCACCGGTTTCACAAATCATCAGCACGCAGGTGGACTTAATGAACCGACAAATTCCTCAGGTACCACTTCGTTAAGTGCAGTCGGCACGGCATGTGCTGGTGGGCACACAGTGACGGAGAGTAGCTTTGTTCTCTCCAGCAGTGGCGTTGGAGGTTCTTCGGTACTCTTGGAGACTAGTACATCAAATGGGCATAATCTGCAGACAGTGCAGAGACCAATTACTTCTACAGCGGTAGTTGAAACTGAATGCAGAACTGGAAAGAACAAATTATTTGAAGACAGCACTTCTTATTCCGTAAATACACGTGGAGATATATTCTTCGATTACTCAATGAACACTGGAAACAATAATAATGTACAAAATACAAAAGCAGCGCAACTGACAATGTCTAGGTAAATTTAAGAAACTTGCAAAAAGTTTTAATTTTCTTCTGAAGTGCGCCACCCAAGAGGTGGATTCCAT
Organism: Eudiplozoon nipponicum; assembly: GCA_029291075.1. Lineage (NCBI taxonomy): Eukaryota > Metazoa > Platyhelminthes > Monogenea > Mazocraeidea > Diplozoidae > Eudiplozoon > Eudiplozoon nipponicum. The sequence goes on from JAQBSW010000020.1 coordinate 15,663, forward strand.
GGTATATTGGATGTGTGTGTCTCCTTGGCAAATTTTGCCCGGTCGCAACAATTCTGACATGTACTTAATGTGTATCTAATTAAAAGAAAATTGGTCTACTTGATGAAATACATTTACTAACACATATATAATGTATATTACATACTAAAAAACATTTATAAACTGTACAATTTCCATTTCCCTTGAGTATTAAACAGAATAGAATTAGGGGAAAAAATAATGAATAAACAAAATTATTACTCTAACCAAATATGCGATCTTGATATAAACACCTGACACATTATGTACACATACTTGTCAGGATAAACTATGCATTGTATAATGTAAAAAAACAATTCATTCAGTAGAATGGTTCCCTTCTTATTGGAAACTCATCACATACCGTCTAAAATTTGCCGCAGGCAGGGATCGAACTTTGGCACGTCTGCTTCGGGATCTGTTCCTCTAACCACTGATCCACCCCGTCGAAAAATCTACGTCAAACAAAATTATGTTTACTATATTTAATTCGAAATTTACTCTATCAATAATTAATTATTCAGTTACAATATTTCAAGTTCTGTATGTATTGGGCTTTTATTTGATAATGTGAAATAGAACAAATCTGATTTTTAGTTTAATTTCTATTTATTTGAAACAGTCATACGACAGATTGTAGTACACTTTGTGAGATATTTTTATAATTGGTTACAAGTCCTCACGAAATAAATTGCAAAAAATTGTACGACTGCTGCAAATAAATAAAATTTAAACAAGAAGTCGGACTTTTTCTTAACTGAACAATCATTGAATAAGCGAATGGTGATAACAATAATTAAAAACAAGTTTGCGGACTCGAGAGAAGCACCAATCTAATTGCGAAATTACCCTCACTTCTCATGTACTGTGAAATATTCATAAAAAAGTCATGATTTATTTAAAAAAATATACTTCATTATTAAATGTTTTTCCCATATATATATGTATATATATATATATATATATATATATATATAGAGAGAGAGAGAGAGAGATAGAGAGAGAGAGGTAAAAATCGAATTAAAATGTCATCTACGTTAAAAAACAATAAATCGGTATACAATTGAAAATTGCATGAGATGTACGGCTAAAGTGGCGTAGAATAGAGTTGTAAGACTGAAACAAAAGCATCCATGTTCGAATTCCAGCCATGGTAATTCGGGGAACTAATGAATTTGTGCCCTTCGAGTACCAAACCTGTCTAGTTGACGAATTTCATTTGCTATCTTATGCAATTCTTTATTTATATCATTAACATTAATAAATCTATTTTATTTATTCTACGAATGTGACATTCTTATTAAACAATTTTCGAAAGATCTGAAACGCTGCTCTCATTGAAAATCACCTTCAGTTTTCCTAAAATTATTTATGCTATAATAACCAGATTGATGTTTGTTTATAGGTGGTCAACTTCGTTTGTAAGATTTTTATCTTACAAGCGAACCAAAAATACTTCTCATTGCACATTCTTCTTCATTTTCAATATTGTGTTAATATTTCTCACAGTTTTGCTTTGTCTAATTCTCTTCTTGTATTTGTCTAGTATGAATCAAAGTGCGAACATTTTTAACGGAGCCATAAATACTCCAGGTCAGTGCACTGTAGCAAAGATTGGGTTTGCGGTAAATACGGCGCCTGCTCCATCACCATCTCTGCACGCCAACACCTCAAGTCCTGTGTCCAGCTATACTGGATATTCTCAATTCTCAGAATCTGTATTCAAATAATGCTCATAATCAACTCTACCATTTCAATTGAAAAATAAATCGTGAATTCAAACACAAATTGACTAAAAGGCAGGTGTACACAATACTGTTTAAAGAGGCCATTTCCTTTTGTCAGAACCGAACGCGACTGCATTAGCTGATGCCTTTCATAGTCAATTTTTAAAAAAAAACAAGACATAAATTTTGATTTCACATATCATATGCACAATAAGGAACAAGAAGGAAGGAACGCAAACACGAAGACACTCTGACACCAACGCATACACTCGCATGACAAATTCACAAGTTTGTATTCAAATAACACACGAACTTCCAGTGCTAATTTAGCTGAGGATTAAGGGAGTTGGTAATAACAGCTTCTGATGTGCGTAAATAATTTTCGTTTTTTGTCTTGAGCAACACCGGGAAATCTACCGGTTTGGAGTTTGACTTTTATATACAATGTGCTTATCTATTGCGGAATCTTTCTCCACTCTGCCAACTGTGTTTAGACTCTGCGTGAGAGAGAGAGAGTGCGCGCGTGGGTGTTTGCATATTTGCCTCAGCTTGTGCGATTCCCGGTGATCTGCTTTTAGTACAAAAACAGCATAAATTACCTTTACAGCTACCGTCACTTTGAAAGAAGTAATACAGATTTTGCCTAAACAGTCTCAACATTCATGTATATTTCTATTAATGCTCTAATTAAATGCACTGTCTGTAATAGAGTAACAACTTCCTATGTTCGTAATCGAATAATTTTCAAATTCGTTTCAATTTTAACCCCATTTTGCTTATTTACACAGTGTTGACATTCTGCTTCATTTGAATGTTCCTATTAGTAATATCGATTAAAAGCTCCTACTAAAATGAGGTAATAGTAAAGGGCTTGCAAAATACTGCTGACAAAAGTCATTAATCACTTACCATAATTAGCACACAATATATTTTAGGTAAGCCGCAGCAAAAATACAGTTTGTTTCCGCTATCATTTCTTATTTCCTGCATAGCCCTGAGAGTATTATGCAAATCTAGCTGCTATTTTTCCAACCACACTAAAATTTACAATAATCTAGTTGGCAATATTGATATGAATACCAAATTCCCAAGAAACTCCATGAAATGTGGAGCCGGCTTATCCTCCAAAAGGAGTCAGCCGCAGTAAAGTAAGTAAAGTAAGTATGAATACCTGGTCCATGAAGTAAACAAATATGTCAGTATAAACTAAGAATTGTATAGTGTAGGAAAGGGCTCGAACCTTAGCATTTCTGCTTCGGAATCTGGTGTTCTAATCACTGTACCACCCTGCCGCAAACTACACATAATTTTCCGTTTATTACTAACTAATGTAAATAGTTTAAACTTTTAACTTATAGGTGGAATTACATTAGTTATTATATAACTGAAAATTTTGTGTAGTGTGCAGCAGGGTGACTCAGTGGTTAGATCACCTGATTTCTAAGTAGACGTGCCCAGATTCAAGCCCTATCTGTGGCAAATAATGGTCAGAGCGTGATGAGATACCAATAAGTACTGAACCGGTCTACGGGATGAATTTCCCGATCTACACTATTCAATTCTTAATTTATCCTGACAAATGTACGTACTTAATGGGTCGGGTGTTTATATCGAAATCGCAACCCTGATTATGGTAATTGTTACTACCGCCCGCACAACCACTGTTCGTTTAATTACACCCTGAGGTTTGACTCTCAATCTTAGCAGACAATTTACAACAATTTTTTTTGAAATCTTACATTGGCCTCCTACTCATTTAATTTCTGCTCTAATACATCTATTCGTACCAAAATATTGTATTTCGCAGGATAAATTTTGTATGCGAATCATGGACATTTTTTGATAATTTGCATATTCTAAAATTTCAGCTGTACGATCCATTATTCATTTAATTTTCGCGGTTTTTCATTAAAATTTACTTTTAGTAATGTTTGCCGGCGCATATTTTTTGCTTTTAGGAAGTAAATGTTTCTTAATCATTGCTCAATAAGTCGGTAAATATCTTTGACAATCAAGCATGTATTGGAGCTTCAGTCTCCCTATAATAATTTTTTTCAGATTTTAAGCATTTGTGATCATGTCGACAAGTCAGTAGACATGTCGTTGTGATTTCTGCTTTTCCAATGCATTTGAATTACAACCTCATTGAATTTAATGAGATATTTATTTTGTAAATTTTTAATCGTTTGACTGAATTTTCATCGCTTGCAAATATTTTGTTTCCGTAAGAGAACTATCATGATCACGAGAATGTCAACTAGAATTGTCAAAATCGTAAGTATGAAATGATGTGTATCTGCGCATGTTGAAGATAATGTGCTAGCAAAATTCAGAAGTATGGTAGACCGTGACATAGTGCAAAGACATTCTTAATGGAGTGTCCCTGAACTCGATGTAATGAACAAAAAAGTCATTAAAATTTTGTTGTTCAGCTGTTGACTTATTAGGAAACGCTCTATGCTGCTTTCTTACAATATTGAATTTGACAGACTGTTATAAATATAGGCTATTCCATGCCCATTAAACACAATACTTTTGTATTTTACATGTTCAAAATGACTTATCCATGTATAAACTAGAGTTTATTCAATATGCAAAAATGCTTTTGCAAGTGCGTTAGTTGTTTTTGCTACTTTTTACAGAATCAGCCCATATTTATAGAAGTGCTGTGAGTCCTCACAAATTCCCTTTTCTATTAACTTTCAACTAACTTACCAAAGAAAAGAAACATGGAATTTTATATCAATAAATACGCATATACAATTCTGAAATTCTTATGAATTTTATATTTTTTGAATTAAGTATTTTGAAATTAGCGGATTGTATTCCTATGGTATTTTAAATGCATGAACATTTATTATGTTTATAACGAATTAAAACATTATTTTTCAATTATACATGTAAGGCTTCTAAATCTTCTTTCACCAATCGGGAACATTCTAGTGAAAAGCATATTGTGATGATTTGAATTTAAAATACATTTTATACTAAAGTATAAAATTAATAAAAAGATATGCTTATACACCAAAATCATATAGTCAGTTTGCCGTCGTACTCTGATGATCATGGAAGGTAGAAAAGCGTCAGTACGTGTGACTGACGGTAGTTTTGCTATGTTGGTCGACGACGCGTAATACTACTTTATGAGCAAAAATTTGAATCAGAATTAAACTTTATTAGTTGGTTATAAACCTTCAAAGTAGAAAAGAAAACTTTTCCAAAGTAAGCAGAAATATAAACTCAGATGTATCAAATATAATTCATACAATAAACGTCAGTATAAGTCCATCAGTTAATATCCCCCAGCATAATAATAGAAACTGTTTCAACATGTTAAAAAATGGCCAGTGAAATACAGAGTTCAATTAAAAATGAAACGTGACTAAATAATATTTAAAGAAAAAATAAATTGTGTACACGGAAATGATGTAAAAAAATATTATATTAAAATGTCGACAAAATTTACTGCAACTTTTTTAGAAAAGAAAATGAAAGAAAGAAAGATTACGACATACAAACTAACAAAATTAAAAGATTATTTTTGCTTGTAATTGTAAGACACGAAAATTTGTTTACGATTTTTAAATTATACCATTCTTTACGACTATAAAAATTTAAATCTCATCACATAGACTGTCTAAAACAACGATTTTTGGCGAAAAGTGTCCATTTATCACGTGTTATACATTATAGACCATGGAATATTACAAAGTAAAACTAATTTTCTTGTTAGTTTAATCACAATTCATGGTTTTATGGAATAAATTTATAACCTGGTGTCTGTTTAGTGGCATTTCGGAAATGGCTCCAAATATTCCGCAGTCCACTGATCAATTGGAAAGATTTTCGTACAAATTCATATTATGCAAGACCGCAGGGATCTTACGGAGATAAACTAGTTCTGAATGGAGAATGGATAAAGCTTAAATTTTTGTTTTGATAATTTAAAGGCACCACATAGTCAAGAAATATCAGAATTCATATTGCGATAATTTAAAACAGTACCATTGTTCTTCACTCTTCACTGAAAGACATAAAACCCCAAACATAAATTATGATTGAAGTCGATGTAGCCATTGCATATTCAAAAATTTGTTTAATCCATTTTAAGGGTATTTATTATAGTACCATTTTTCCTATCTCATCTCTATAAGATCTCAATCAAACAACAAAAACAATCTCAATTTGGTTCATGTAGGCGTCACATATGCAAACATTGATCGAATCCGTATTGTGTATATTTCAAATGGTATAGATGCTCTTCGCTGTTATCAAAAAGGCCGTAATCAAACTAAAAAAGGAATTTTGATTTAGGTCCAAACGGACATAGCATATTCAAGAATTGGCCGAATCAATATTTAGAACATTTTAAATAATAATTGATAAATTTAGATTAAGTTAGTTTTAGGCAGTTTTATTAGTATGAAGAAATAATTCATATATAATTATATTATTATAATGTAGAAAGGCAATTCATCCAACAGACCGTTTTTTCTTATTGGAAACATTTTATTTACTGTCCAGTATTATTCCACAGACAAAGCTGGAAGTTACATGCATGTTCTTCCTTTCTGTGTATATTGAACTCATATTTATAAATTCACGTTTAAAAGTTTGAAAATTATTTTTTTTTCATTTATCGAATATCTTTAAAGAAATATCTAGCGATTTTAAAATAAGATTGCGAAGGGTGAATTTGTGGAGAGGACTTTAGTGCATAATTATTAAGCAACGCACTAAATTTAGACCTCTTAAACATTAACTAAATTTTAACATAATGAATACGTTGATTCGCGATTTAGAAATAGGCAAATCTGAACAGATTATAGAGAAAATTTGATATTATTTATGTTACCTGATCTGCGTTTTGACTAACGCAGGAACGATTCTTCTTCTTTACTTTGTCCAAAATATTTCAACTTCCGTTATCGACAGCCCTCTCTAGTTGGTCCATCCTCAATAGTTTTACCAAATAAACTAATGAAGCAATCACGATAATTCCTCTAGCAATATCATTTATAATTCAGACTGACCTTTCACTAAATAGCTGCGTGTACCGTCTGTGCGTGCTTTACAGAAACTGTTATGCTCTTCTAACTAAGCGAGACTAGAGTGACTTAATAAGAATTTACCATTTGCATGCATAAGATTATTTGTATTATACACCCCATGAAAAATGACGCAACTGCCGATAACAGCAGCCGAAATATTTTGCATAAAGAAAACAACTGGAATAATTACTGTGTTAGTCAAAAGGTATATCAAGTAATTTTGAATAATCCAGTTTCGCATTTTTTTTTCAATGTCTATATTACATTCATTTTTGCACGCGGATGATTTCAAATATATTTAGAATTTTACTGATATTGCACGTAATAGAGAGAGCGTAAAAGGTGTCAGATCAGACATGACAGAAAGTTAGAGAATTTGGGCAGCTATAGACAGACCAAAGTTACAACCTGTCCTGCTGTAACTAATAGTGGTAAATCTATCTATAATAAAACTTAAAGAGAATCAGCTGGAAATGCTTAAAAATGGTCTGAGTATAACTATCCAAATTGAAAAATCACCAAAAATAAGGTAATAAATGAGGCTGTTGAAAGAGCACAATTCCTGTCAGATAAATATAAGGTTAGGCTTAAATTAGACATAGCCACAAATGTGTTAACGCATGAAGAGGAAAATATAAAATAAAACGTCTCAGAAAAGAGAATAGCAAACCGTGTGATATGTTTAAAATTAGATAAAGGAAGAGCAACGGTTCTGATGAGTCAATCCGATTATTATGATAAAACGTATGGACAACTAGACTATATATAGGTATTCGCTAAAATTCATAAAGCTCCTACGGATAAGTTACAGGGAGAAGTTAAATTATTGGCCAATAACATGATTGCAAATAGTGAATTAGATCAAGCGCATGGTAACGCTCTTATACAAAGAGATAAAGTTGCGGTCAGAGGGTATGGTTTAGTAAAGGTACGTAAACCAGGCCAATACTCCACAACATATAAAATGTCTAAATTCATATGTCATAGAGTAAGGAAATATTCGTACTTCTGAGACCATAAATTGATGAATTCATATCATTTGGTTGAGATTGTCCATAAATGTGATCTAATTGAAAACAATATATTGCGAGTTTAGATGTGGTGTCAATGTACACCTAAAATACTTGACTATTTTCAGCGTTTCCTGAATGATCATCCGATAAAATTAGAAGGAAGTAAAATGACGATGAGACGTGTCATGGAGAAATACCTCTTTGATATAACATCCCTTAATCCAAAATTGTATGGACGATTTTTGGATGATATATTAGTTATTTTGAATCACGGGTAGAATCAACTGATAATAATAACTTTAACTTTTTAAATAAGTTAAGCAAACTGAATTTTACGATTTAAAATTAATCATGTGGCGAATTACCAATTCAGGACGTCAAGTTAATTAGAAATGATACAAAATTAGAACAGGGCGTTTACAAGAAGCATGCTTATTCAGGTATTCTTCTTTATTTTAAAGCAAACCATCCATATAGAATGAAAATCGGTATCATAAAGTCAATGACAATTAGAAGCTTAAGATTAACAGATACAAGACACTTGAAGATTAAATTTGGTAGACTGCAAGAAATATTCAGCGCTAATGGTTAATCTCTAAAGTTAATTGAAGCGCCTTTGATGAGTGTCATAATTAAATTTAATCATGATAGGAAGTCTTTGAAGTCAAATAAAACAAAAGAGGATCGGAGGGTTATAGTAATACCGACTCCGTAATTAGTAGGAAAATAAAAAGGTAGCATTGAAATACAATATGCATAACATTTAAAGACAGACCCAAACCCTAGGCACTAAACTTCCTCACCAAACGTCGAAATTTGAACCGTTAGACACATCAGTAGTATATTAATTTCCATGTAAAGACGATAACCTCATATTTATGGGTGAAAGCATGCAAATATAACCATGTTAATAGATCAGATCTTGCCCGTCATAAAGAAGAGACAGGACACACAATTAATTGGGATGGTTGCGGATGCATATCAATTTGTGGTCGCAGTATATCGACACGGTTGATTAAAGTATCCATCGAAGTTAAATCGAGAAATGGTATAATAAATGAAACAGCTGAAAAAATAACTAGGTCCGATTTTTTTGCATTAAATAATGGTAAGGTGTAAATGTTGCACAGATCAGAATCATAAATTCTCTCAAGTAAAATAAAAATAAAATTGGATTACAATCAAGTTACATATGGTGGGGTTATGTAATTCAATATCTCCTAATTTAATTTTGGATTTTCTTATAATTTCATCCTTGATTACTTGTTATCTTATTGAATCTTTTAATATAGGTTCTTTTTCTAGTGTGGCACCTTTTAACAAACAATTACGTTTTTTGAAGAAAAAGGGTAAAAATTTTTTGCATTACTATGATCTTTCATTAGAAGAAATTTTCAAATTTCTTTTATGAGTGCCTTTTGAATTTTAACTTTCTATGCTATTGAGACACTTTATCTTTATCCAATTTAACATTTCAAAATATTCGATATTTTGCTCTGTAAATTTTGCGCCCGAGTATTCATAGTTTCTTGCTCACTCTTTATCGTGCTGCCACTCGTAATTACTTCAGTTAGGAAAGTAATTGTAAAAATATGTCTGACGTGTGCAAAGAGGAATTGACATTTGTTAGTTTAGTTTCGCATGGATGGGTGATACACGTGCCGCTATCTATATGTAACGGAATTTGCATAATCATAAACAATTACCCACGCACACACAGGTGGGGCGTATGTTTATCTAGTGAATTGTCTAAATATTAGTAGACAAATTGAAGCAAATTGACGCAAATACTTTATTCTTATCGTTTTTAACCATTACTCCATATTGTTCCAGTCTTGTCAAACTCGTTTCCAAGTGCTTGCGGTTTTCCTCACACGATTTATTCAAAATAATTATTTCGTCCAAGTAAACCCTCGCAAATCGCCAATTCTGGAGGTCTTTTTCATCCAACCGATGGAATATCTGATCGGCATTTTTAAAATCAAAAGGTTTTTGAAGAGATTTATGCAATCCCCTTCCTGGAAATCTGACTACGGTGAGTGGTATATAAATTTCCTCCATCGGTATCTGATAATGCGATTTCCTGAAATCAAAGTAGATTTAACCTCGTTTCCCATAATATCTCGGAGCAGAGTGCTCTGGTTGGGTAGCGGATAAGAGTCAGATTTAATCCCACAATCACTCCACTTTCTCGGTTCATATTTGGGAACCAACACGTTTTGGAAAGCAAAATTGGAATTTGTCCACAACATATTCTCTCTTCGTGCAATTGGTGAAATTCAGCAACAGCGATCTGTTGCTTGTGTTGTACCAGACGTTGGTTTGTCAGTGAACATGGCAACTCTGTTTGGTGCTCCACTCTTATCTTCAATTTATTTCGTTTGGCACTAAAAGACTGAAATACAACAAGGCCTCTCTCGATTATATTGGTGAAGTAATTTTAGAAGTTGAGACAGGTTAAACAATCTGATCTAACCACTGAGGTTCCAGACTCCGTGTGTGTTAACGCCCCTACACTTTCTCCAATTGCCTTAGTTTTGGGATCTAATGACAGATTAAAATTAGATAAGAAATAAGGTATGGTGCTTCACATCATCTACCAGAAAATTACACTTGAAGGAAGATTACAGTCCAAAAGACACCGACAGTTCTTTAATCCCCATTAAAACTATGACACTACCGCTGACTGCACATAATTCATGATGCAATCTGCTACCACCACGTTAGACCTAATTACGCTTAATTTAGTACCCGTGTCAATGAAAAACTCCACAGCAGTCAATGCATCTATATTTATGTATTTATTGCTCTTAATCACTGAAACCTCCTCCAGGACTGTGATTAATCATAATCTTACGCTCTTGCCGTAGGTCTTGGTGCTACATACTCTTTTGCATTCACTGATCTCATATTTAGAATGCTTATTGTAGGCACATCATGGAACAATAGCAATGCAACTATACCCTACGTCTTGTAATAGCGGGGATTTTATGCTTTTCCCGACAAGTAATTTTTCTCAGACAGTTTGGTGCCACCTTTCCTTCTAGATCAAACTAAACACGGGTAAGTGAAGTTTTCTCATCGGCGCTTGGCACTCCGTCTCTATTCCCAATGTGCCTTGCGCCATCCGCCCGTTCCATCGAAACATTGGCGCGAGCAACTCTCGCAGCAACTTAATTCTTAGTTCCAATATTGTAATTGCAATCTATTTTTCGTCCCATCTTCACTTTATTTGGTTTCATACTTGAAACTTCTATTTGTAAATCGCAAATCTATTACTGTGCGATAAGGAGAGCTTATGTATTCGCCCTGATTTGCCACATCATGTTTGAGTCTCCTGTCACAGCATGTACCAATAGTTATTAAGTTTGTACACGCCGTCAAACCCTATGATTTTAATTTGCCGATCAAAATTTTATAGGCTCAAAAACCACTATTATGGCTCTAATCTGGTCGGTAGCTCAGCTGTAAAAATACAGCTTACCACATCTTGAGATATAGTAGGAGGTTTGTAGTCATAGTAATAGCTTTTGTGGGGTAGTTGCCTATTCAGTAATGATTTCCTAATTATTCATGGTGGTTGTTATCCCCACCCGTTCCATGATCAGTCCCTGACATTTTCCGAAGGGTTAAGTAAGAAGATTCATCCGTTTTCAGACGTTTATGGAGGTCAAGGAGCAAAACATGAATCAATTCACAGTTAAACCAAATGGACCGTGCTCTAGACGGCAACAAAATGATATATTGTCAACACAATTAAATTATTATAATCAAGGTTGCGGTCTTGATATAAACACCTGACCCATTAATTACTTACATATGTCAGTATAAACTAAGAATTGTATAGTGTAGAAAAGGCTATTCATCCAGTAGACCGGTTTCGTCCTTATTGGGAACTCATCAAGTACTGGCCAGAATTTGCCGCGGACAGGATACGAACCTGGGCACGTCTGCTTCGGAATCTGGTGCTCTAACCACTGAGCTATCCTGCCGCACACTACACCACACACAATTTTCAGTTATATACTAACTAATGTAACTTGGTTAGTCAATTTTTCCTTTAGGTGGAGCTCATATGGCATCCATTTAGACCCAAAGTTCCAACTAACCTTGCCCAATCTGTCATTACTGAACAGACTCCACATTACATGGGGAAGTGGTATTGAAATGAACATTTATATAATTAAACGAACATTGGTTGCGCGGGTGGTGATAACAATTATTATAATCAAGGTTGCGGTCTTGATATAAACACCTGACCCATTAATTACTTACATATGTCAGTATAAACTAAGAATTGTATAGTGTAGAAAGGCAATTCATCCAGTAGACCGGTTTCGTCCTTATTGGGAACTCATCAAGTACTGGCCAGAATTTGCCGCGGACAGGATACGAACCTGGGCACGTCTGCTTCGGAATCTGGTGCTCTAACCACTGAGCTATCCTGCCGCACACAACACTACACCCAATTTTCAGTTATATACTAACTAATGTAACTTGGTTAGTCAATTTTTCCTTTAGGTGGAGCTCATATGGCATCCATTTAGACCCAAAGTTCGTTTAATTATATAAATGTTCATTTCAATACCACTTCCCCATGTAATGTGGTGTCTGTTCAGTAATGACAGATTGGGCAAGGTTAGTTGGAACTTTGGGTCTAAATGGATGCCATATGAGCTCCACCTAAAGGAAAAATTGACTAACCAAGTTACATTAGTTAGTATATAACTGAAAATTGTGTGTAGTGTAGTGTGCGGCAGGATAGCTCAGTGGTTAGAGCACCAGATTCCGAAGCAGACGTGCCCAGGTTCGTATCCTGTCCGCGGCAAATTCTGGCCAGTTCTTGATGAGTTCCCAATAAGGACGAAACCGGTCTACTGGATGAATTGCCTTTTCTACACTATATAATTCTTAGTTTATACTGACATATGTAAGTAATTAATGGGTCAGGTGTTTATATCAAGACCGCAACCTTGATTATAATAATTGTTATCACCACCCGCGCAACCGATGTTCGTTTAAACACAATTAAATGTCTTATACACAAGTGCTTATCTTGAACACAATCGTCTGAATCGTGATGAATTCATGTAAATGAATGAAAAAATACGATGATATAAATCTAGACTGATTAGAAATTTAGTTTAAAGTTACTGATAATAGATGAGATGAAATACAATATATATTGTCAATGATAATTTAAGGATAAAAATTGTGTAAAAACAGGTTTCAAAAGCATCACAAATAATTATTCCACTGTTTGCTAGGTTTGAAATGTTTGAATTATGATAATCCATTGAACTATGGAATTTAGAACAATATATTGAGAAACACCTTAGTTTTGGATGTGTATGATCACGACTGAACTGTTATTATTTGTGTAGAATGTCGTTAATGAAAAAAAGTCAATAAATCCATTGTTTGAACACAAAGGCACTATAATCCACCGCATGTTACCTGCGTATTGCGCGCGGGTGTCTCTATTTATTAAACAAAACCCTATTAATTACAATTAAATTTTCAGTACAAGAAATCTCAATTAAAACCACTTGAAACTAACAGAGATTTTCGCTAAAATCATAGTTAAGAGAAATATTGTGTAAAAACAGAGTTAGACTATTTGACCATAAGGAGAACAATATTTGGCAAAATTGACCTTCGTTGGGTTGTAAAGCGGAGCCGCGTTTTACATACACCCACCCCCGACAATGAAAATTAGTACACAATGAAGGGAGCTAAACTTACAGGAGGTCTTATGGCTCTGGCGTAACGAGTAAACACTGATGTTGGCTCTGTCGACACAGATTCTGGTTCCTCTATATCTTGCGGCGGCGTGACGGCATCCGTTGGCTCGGTTGCTGGTGAGATGTCGGTCGACAGTCCGTGGTCAGCAAAACTGTCTGGAGATGGAATCATCGTTTCTTCGCCGCCTGACAGGTCAACATTGCGGAACAGCGGGCCACTTGGATCAACGTCGGCAGGGGGTAATCTGTGTTTGGAGACACATTCAGCTTTGCCATTAATCTCCAAAATAATGTAATTCTGACGTCGATCTAACACACGATAAGGACCGCGCTTCGGTTTGGCTAGAATCCTGGTATCCATGTCTTTGTTGACGAAGAGCCTTTTGCAGCAATCATAATCTTTGCGTTTATATATTGGACCATGTTGCTGACGTGTGGGACAGATCCGCCGATACTGAGCTTTATACTGTAGGTTACTGCGAAGTAGAAACAGAAATGCCGGATCGTTCATCGTTATCGCAGTTTCAGAGCGTGATCGGACTAGTTCACCAGGCAGCCGTAGACATTCGCCAAATACCATTTCAGCGGAGCTACATTTGATCGGCTCACGAGGTCTTGTACGCATTAATAAGAGTATTTTCGGTAAAGCCGCAAGCCAATGTACTTCTAGGCTGGCCTTGAGCGCCGCTTTCAGTTCCCGGTGTGGCCTTTCTACGTAACCATTTGCTCTCGGATTGCGAGCCGCGGTCACGGAGTGTCTGACACTATAGTATTTCAGAAGGGCTGCGAACTCTTCGCCGAGGAACTGTGCGCCATGCTTGATTATCACTTAAGCTGGAGCAGCAAACCGAGCGAACCAATTGAGCTCTAAAGCATAACTGACAGTGCCTTGCTTCATGTCTGGCAGTGGTATGGCCTCATACCACTTAGTGGTTCGACCCTGCATCGACAGTAGATATCGTATATTATTCACGGCAGATAAGGTTACTAGATCAACGTGTATGTGCGTAAAACGGACTTTGGGCACTTGGATGACATGTGGCGCCATTTTGGTGTGCCTCGTCACTTTACATTTCTGACATTCTATACATTATTTTGACCACTTTTTAACATCTCGCCGCAAGCCAGGCCAAAAAAACGCTTTTAGATAGAGCGATAGGATAGATGGCTCATTGAATGGTAGATTTCTAAGATCTTGTGACGGAGTTTTTCAGGTATAAACGGCCGATGGCCCACGCCAGATATTTTACACTGCAGTAGAGTTCCATCACAATAAAATGTTTTCAGGCGATTGACATCAAATGTCCGAAGTGATGGATCATCTTGCTGAGATGCTTGCAATTCCTGAGTGCTTATAGATGAAGGACCCAGGATAGAAGCACAGAGTTCTGCAGGACGGCTTAGGGAATCTGCAACCACCGATGTTCAATCTCGGGAAATCTTCCCTAATCTCGATTACTGTCAGGTATCTATCAATATTCGTCTATTATCCTTTATCCCTAGAGAAGACACTCAATCATTCAGGCGATTCACCAACTGGGAAGAGTTGCGCCGACTCTGTGACGCCGTTAACTGGAAGGACATTTTTCTAAAACTGCCGAGGGCCCACGCCAGATATTTCACACTGCAGTAGAGTTCCATTTTAATCAAATGTTTTCAGGCGATTGACATCAAATGTCCGAAGTGATGGATCATCTTGCTGAGCTGCTTGCAATTCTTGAGTGCTTATAGGTGAAGGACACAGGATAGAAGCACAGAGTTCTGCAGGACGGCTTAGGGAGTCTGCAACCACCGATGTCCAATCTCGGGAAATCTTCCCTAATCTCGATCACTGTCAGGCATCCTTCCATATTTGTCTTTTATCCTTTATCCCTAGAGAAGACACCCAATCATTCAGGCGATTCACCCACTGGGAAGAGTTGCGCCGACTCTGTGATTCCTTTAACTGGAGGGACCTTTTTCTCCCAAACAACCTCTCCTCATGCTTTTCCGAAGTCCATAACATCTCATTCTTCTACTTTAATTCTGCCACTTCTATTCAACAAATTTACGCGACGAACAAGTTGAACACATTGTTTAAGGACCGCGACAACCTGCACACAACTCTAGACTACGCATATAATCACTTTCTCGTGCTCTCGCACTGCGAATTACCGATGGGCACATTAAACAGTTTATCAACATACAAGCGCTTAACATCGAAAGACATCCGCACGGCTCCTAACCTTCGGATAAAGTTCGTTGTAATCAAACATCAATTGCTCAAATGCCAAAACCTCACATATAAACTTCTCTCGGTCGGACGACTCCTGCTTTGCTAACGACTTTTTAAATTATCTCCTCGACTTCTTCTGCACTCTAACTACGCCTGCTGAGATGTCAGACAACGGAGATGCTGGTTCAAAGTTCCACCGGCCTCCGTCGCTCAAGCAATTAAACACCAATGTGATCAATATGGTGTCTCGGTTAGCATAATAGCACTTCTTGACTGGAATCTCTTCTCTCTGATTGCCAATGGTATCAACCGATGACTCGAAACTACCTATCTTCTCCCGGAATGGCTTAATTCGACGATCTCTCCTATCCCAAAAAATGACAATTCGTCGATCTCCTCATTCAAAGATCTCCGCCCCATTACTATCGTCACTTTTTCACTAAAATCTTTGATAGGGTTTTATATAACGTAATATACCCTTTCAATAAATCTCAGATCAACTTCTCGTCACTTTACATTTCTGACATTCTATACATTATTTTGACCATTTTTTGACATCTCGCCGCATGCCAGGCCAAAAATACGTTTTTAGATAGAGCGATAGGATGGATGGCTCAATGAATGGTAGATTTCTAAGATCTTGTGACGGAGTTTTTCAGGTATAAACGGCCGAGGGCCCACGCCAGTTTTTTCACACTATATCAGAGTTCCATCATAATCAAATGTTTTCAGGCGATTGACATCAAATTTCCGAAATAATGGATCAACTTGCTTAGCTGCTTGCAATTCCTGAGTGCTTATAGGTGAAGGACCTAGGATAGAAGCACAGAGTTCTGCAGGACGGCTTAGGGAGTCTGCAACCACGTTTTCTGATCCTTTGACATGAGTGACTTCATATTCATACTCGTGTATTCGTGTAAGTTGTGAGTTGACACGTCGTGAATATAAATACTCTTTCTTTCCTCTGAGCATCGGGAGTAGAGGAAGGTGGTCGGTGTAGATCTTGAACTTTCGGCCATCCAGATAGGTGTGGAAGTGTAGGATCGACCGGTAGATTGCGAGTAACTCTTTCCCTAATGTATCATATCGCGTCTCGCGAGGTTGTAGTTTTGCGAGTAGAAGGCGATAGGTCGGTGTATGCCATTGATGGACTGTTGAAGCACTGCGCCTATGGCAACGTCGGATGCGTCAGTGATCAATTCAAAAGGTTGAGACCAATCAGGAGAATGTAGCATGGTCGCTTTGCATAAGGCCCTTTTGGCATCCTCGTTAGCCTGCATGTCGTCCACGTTGAGCTGAATCAGTTGTGATTTCTTGACAAAACGGCTTTCTGGCACGAGATATTTGTGAAGAGGTGCCAGAATCTTGGCAAGGCAGGATACGAATCGAGAATAGTAGTTCATCTTGCCCAAGAATCGTCGTAATGCTCGAACGGTGGTTGGAGGCTGTAGATCTTGAATAGCACAAACCTTAGCAGGTATAGGTGTCATGCCTTTCTCGGAAATTTGATGACCGAGGAATTCAACTGATTTTTGTGCAAAGACACATTTGTTGCCATGAAGTCGGAGGCCATAGTCTGCTAGACGTGTGAGTAGAATGTCAATATGCCGTATATGTTCGGACATTGAGTTGGAGAATACCAGGATGTCGTCTAAGTAGGGAATTACAAATGGTAGACCATCTAGTATTTCGTCCATAACGCGTTGAAATGTTTGAGAAGCATTCTTGAGACCGAAAGGCATATAATGATATTCGTGAGTGCCACCTCCGGTGAATCTGAGTGCAGTATATGATACGGAGTCTTTGTCCATCGGTACTTGATAGTAGGCTTTCACTAGGTCGAGTTTTGAATACACAGCATGACCGATAGCAGATCTGAGTAGGTCAGCTGGATTTGGCAGGATGTACGAATCAGACTGTGTGCAAGAATTGAGAATACGATAATCCCCGCACACCCTGAATGTCTCTGGTTCACTCTTTGGTACTACTACCACAGGCGACGCAAAAGGTGAGCTGGATCGTGTACAGATGCCTTGTTGACGTAGCATGGCGAATTCTTGCTCGGCGGCCTTATGTTTGTGTGGTGCCAATGGACGTGCTCGTGGAGGATGAGGAAGTGGTTTCGACAAGATGATACGATGGGCTGTGATGGCACGCTTCCTCTTGAGATCGGGCATGAAGGAGATAGGTTTGAAAATTTCTTCATGACGTTTCAGAACATCGTCCAGTTGTGGTACATGAGGAACTGGAGGAATTAGCTGTATGGATGAGACTGCTTCGGCGCGAGTCGTATGTTTTAGCGCTGATGTAAGCAACTGATTGTCTGCAGTGCGTATCTCTCGTGTTCTTGGACGAATGGTAAGGTCGAAGTGTTCGAGAAAGTCACGTCCAATGATGTTTCTTGTCGTGTTGGCAATGATGAAAGGATAATTGAAACATCTTTTTGAGTTGGAGAACGAGATTGTGTGTACTCGTACCCCAAACGTCGCTATGTTGGAGCCATTGGCGCAGGTCAGACTGCTGGTGTCGACTGGGTGGGTAGGTTCGAAATAATTGTGGCGTAGTAAGCTTACATCTGATCCAGTGTCTATGAGAAATAATTCGCCAGAGTTTGCGTCACGGATGAGAAAAGATGTTGATAGTGGCAACTGACGATGAGACTGGTTGCTGGCATTTGGGCGTTTGAAGCATGACTTGACTGGAGCCGTCGCTGTAAAGACAATAGTTTGATTGCGCTCTACCGCGAAAGCAACGTGCTTCGAGCCATCAGACGTGGGGCGGCCAACAATCTTGGGGTGATCAGCCTCTACTGCCGCAGAGGAGGCTGACCCCAGCAGTTTTCCGAACCCTCCATGGGCGAATCATCCTGAGTTGTCGAAGGTGACCGCGCTCACTTGAACGTCGCGTCTGTGCGCGGGAATGTGCAGCCGTTTCTGAGGCAATAGCGTGTAGAGTGGCCATAGCTGCGGTAATTCGGACACCACTCCGCCGGTAACTGTGGCCCGGCCTCTCGACGTCGACCTCCTGGAGCTATTTCGTGACAGTAGTCGACGCTGGTCACACCTGCTCTTGTCGCGTCGACTGAGGCTGAATTTGGCCTGACGGTGAGGTTCTCGAACAGGCTGATGAGGCACTCATTGGTGACATTTGTTCCGGCTGATGATGCTGTCGATTGAGATTAGGACAGTCTTGAGGTGATGCAGTTGAGCTGTAGTGGTTTTTCTTCCACCACTTTTCTAGACGTGCCGGCAGAACGTCGTCTTGCACTTCAACGGATTTGCGCAGGAACGTGGCCATCTCTTGGAGTGCCGGAGGGAGCTTCTGTATGAATAGTCGCATCAAGATTTCCATGGGCAGGTTGAATTCCAGGGCTTTCTGCTCCATCTCCATAAATAGATCGGAAGGCATGCGGCTACCTAGGGACATCTGGCTCATCAATTCTATAAGCCTACCTTTCTGATCTGGTGTCAGGCCTGCTTGACGGCGTCTTGCAGGCTCTTTCATGGCTGCGCACATGTTCCCTCAGTGTATTGATGCAGGATGTCTTTAAGTCCGCGTCTGAAATACATTGGAATTGTCTCCCAAGCCCTCAAAAATATTGAACCTTCGTCTGTTATATTGGACACCTCAGCCAATAAAGTAACATCGTCGACCCACTCATCAAGGTAGTCTAGATTGAATAGGCATACTTTGTACTGTGACCATATGCTGGTGCGGCCTGTTGCTAGGCTCGCCACCGGGCTTCCTGCATTTCCTGAGCTGGACGTTATCTTATGTGTGTGAGTGCTGTCGAAAATAGATGGCAGTGTTGCATCGTCCTCACTCGTTATCGTGCGGCTGTCTTTGAGAATTGTGATTGTGAGAGGGTGGTTCACTGTGATTTGTGTCTCCGAATTTACTTTCTTATGTGGCATTCATCCAAAGTGCATAATGTTCTCAAAGGCTAGATTTTGATTAATTCCTTATTGGCTGTAAATTCGACGAACCGGGGCACCATTTATGTAGGAGGTTTGTAGATAAAGTAATAGCTTTCGCTGGGTAGTTGCCTATTCATTAATGATTTCTAATTATTCATGGTGGTTGTTATCCCCACCCGTTCCATGATCAGTCCCTGACAGTTTCAGAAGGGTGAAGTAAGAAGATTCATTCGTTTTCAGACGTTTATTGGAGGTTAAGGAGCAAAACGTGAATTAATTCACAATTAAACAAAATGTACCGCGCTCTAGATATCAACAAAATGATATATTGTCAACACATATAAATGTCCTGTACACAAGTGCGTATCTTGAACACAATCGTCTGAATCCTGAAGAATTCATGTAAACGAATATAAAATACGATGATATAAATCTAGACTAATTATAAATTTAGTTTAAAGTCACTGATAATAGATGAGATGAAATACAATATATATTGTCACTGATAATTTAAGGATAACAATCGTGTAAAAACAGTCTTAAGAAGCATCACAAATAATAATTGGGCTCCACCTAAAGGAAAAAAATAGACTAACCAAGTTACATTAGTTAGTATATAACTGAAAATTGTGTGTAGTGTAGTGTGCGGCAGGATAGCTCAGTGGTTCGAGCACCAGATTCCGAAGCAGACGTGCCCAGGTTCGTATCCTGTCCGCGGCAAATTCTGGCCAGTACTTGATGAGTTCCCAATAAGGACGAAACCGGTCTACTGGATGAATTGCCTTTTCTACACTATACAATTCTTAGTTTATAATGACATATGTAAGTAATTAATGGGTCAGGTGTTTATATCAAGACCGCAACCTTGATTATAATAAAATGATGTATTGTAAACACAATTAAATGTCTCATACACAAGTGCCTATCTTGAAAACAATCGTCTGAATAGTAATGAAATCATGTAAATGAATGAAAAAATACGATGATATAAATCTAGACTGATTAGAAATTTAGTTTAAAGTCAATGATAATAGATGAGATGAAATACAATATATATTGTCAATGATAATTTAAGGATAGAAATTCTGCAAAAACAGTCTTCAAAAGCATCACAAATAATTTTTCCACGTTTTGCTAGGTTTTGAATGTTTGAAATATGATAATCCATTGAACTATGGAATTTAGAACAATATATTGAGAAACACCTGAGTTTTGGATGTGTATGATCATGACTGAACTGTTAGTATTTGTGTTGAATGTGGTTAATAAAAAAAGTCAATAAATCCATTGTTTGAACACAAAGGCACTATAATCCACCGCATGTTACCTGCGTATTGCGTGCGGTTGTCTCTATTTTTTAAACAAAACCCTATTAATTACAATTAAAATTGCAGTACAAAAAATCCCAATTAGAACTGCTTGAAACTAACAGATATTTTTGCTAAAATAACAGTAAGGGAAATATTGTGTAAAAACAGATTTAGACTATTTAACCTTAAGGAGAACTATATTTGTCAAAATTGACCTTCGTTGGGTTGTAACGCGGAGCCGCGTATTACATACACCCACCCCCCGACAATGAAAATTAGTACACAATGAAGGGAGCTAAACTTACAGGAGGTCTTATGGCTCTGCCGTAACGAGTAAACACAGATGTTGGCTCTGTCGACACTGATTCTGGTTCCTCTATATCTTGCAACGGCATGACGGCATCAGTTAGCTCGGTTGCTGGTGAGATGTCGGTCGACAGTCCGTGGTCAGCAAAACTGTCTGGAGGTGGTATCATCGTTTCTTCGTTGTCTGATAGGTCAACATCGCGGAACAGCGCGTCATTTGAATCAACGTCGGTAGGGAATAATCTGTGTTTGGAGACAGACTCAGATTTGCCATTAATCTCCAAAATAATCAAATTCTGACGTCGATCTAACACACGATAAGAACCACGCTTCGGTTTGGCTAGAATCCTGGCATCCATGTCTTTGTTGACGAAGAACCATTGGCAGCAATCATAATCTTTGCGTTTATATATTGGACAATGTTGTTGACGTGTGGGGCAGATCCGCCGATACTGCGCGTTATACTTAAAGTAACTGCGAAGTGGAAACAGAAATGCCGGATCGTTCATTGTTATCGCAGTTTCAGAATGTGATCGGACTAGTTCACCAGGCAGCCGTAGACATTCGCCAAATACCATTTAGGCATAGCTACATTTGATCGGCTAACGAGATCTTGTACGCATTGATAAGAGTACTTTCGGTAAAGCCGCAAGCCAATGTTCTTCTGGGCTGGCCTTGAGCGCCGCTTTAAGTTTCCGGTGGGGCCTTTCGACGAAACCATTTGCTCTCGGATTGCGAGCCGCAGTCACGGAGTGTTTGACACTATAGTATTTTAGTAGGGCTGCGAACTCTTCGCCGAAGAACTGTGCGCCACGCTCGGTTGTCACTTCAGCTGGAGCACCAAACCGAGCGAACCGATTGAGCTCTAAAACGTAACTGAGAGTGCCTTGCTTCATGTCTGGCAGTGATATGGCCTCATACCATTGAATGGTGCGATCCTGTATTGACAGTAGATACCGTATATTGCTCACGGCAGGTAAGGTTAATAGATCAACGTTTATTTGCGTAAACCGGACTTTCGGCACTTGGATGACTTGTGGCGCCGTTTCGGTGTGTCTCGTCACTTTGCATTTCTGACATTCTATACACTGTTTTGACCACTTTTTGACATTACGCCGCATGCCAGGCCAAAATACCTGCTTGATAGACTTTCCACTAACGCTTCGCCAGATGGATGGCTCATTGATTGGTAAACCTCAAAGATCTTATAATGGAGTTTTTCAGGTATAAACGGCCGAAGTCCCACGCCAGATATTTTACACTGCAGTAGAGTTCCATCACAATAAAATGTTTTCAGGCGATTGACATCAAATGTCCGAAGTGATGGATCATCTTGCTGAGATGCTTGCAATTCCTGAGTGCTTATAGGTGAAGGACCCAGGATAGAAGCACAGAGTTCTGCAGGACGGCTTAGGGAGTCTGCAACCACCGATGTCCAATCTCGGGAAATCTTCCTTAATCTCGATTACTGTCAGGTATCTATCAATATTCGTCTATTATCCTTTATCCCTAGAGAAGACACTCAATCATTCAGGCGATTCACCAACTGGGAAGAGTTGCGCCGACTCTGTGACGCCGTTAACTGGAAGGACATTTTTCTAAAACTGCCGAGGGCCCACGCCAGATATTTCACACTGCAGTAGAGTTCCATCATAATCACTTTCTCGTGCTCTGGCACTGCGAAGTACCGATGGGCACATTAAACAGGTTATCAACAAACAAGCGCTTAACATCGAAAGACGCATCCGCACGGCTCCTAACCTTCGGATAAAGTTCGTTGTTAGATAGAGCGATAGGATAGATGGCTCATTGAATGGTAGATTTCTAAGATCTTGTGACGGAGTTTTTCAGGTATAAACGGCCGATGGCCCACGCCAGATATTTTACACTGCAGTAGAGTTCCATCACAATAAAATGTTTTCAGGCGATTGACATAAAATGTCCGAAGTGATGGCTCATCTTGCTGAGCTGCTTGCAATTCCTGAGTGCTTATAGATGAAGGACCCAGGATAGAAGCACAGAGTTCTGCAGGACGGCTTAGGGAATCTGCAACCACCGATGTTCAATCTCGGGAAATCTTTCCTAATCTCGATTACTGTCAGGTATCTATCCATATTCGTCTATTATCCTTTATCCCTAGAGAAGACACTCAATCATTCAGGCGATTCACCAACTGGGAAGAGTTGCGCCGACTCTGTGACGCCGTTAACTGGAAGGACATTTTTCTAAAACTGCCGAGGGCCCACGCCAGATATTTCACACTGCAGTAGAGTTCCATTTTAATCAAATGTTTTCAGGCGATTGACATCAAATGTCCGAAGTGATGGATCATCTTGCTGAGCTGCTTGCAATTCCTGAGTGCTTATAGGTGAAGGACCCAGGATAGAAGCACAGAGTTCTGCAGGACGGCTTAGGGAGTCTGCAACCACCGATGTCCAATCTCGGGAAATCTTCCCTAATCTCGATCACTGTCAGGCATCCTTCCATATTTGTCTTTTATCCTTTATCCCTAGAGAAGACACCCAATCATTCAGGCGATTCACCCACTGGGAAGAGTTGCGCCGACTCTGTGATTCCTTTAACTGGAGGGACCTTTTTCTCCCAAACAACCTCTCCTCATGCTTTTCCGAAGTCCATAACATCTCATCCTTCTACTTTAATTCTGCCACTTCTATTCAACAAATTTACGTGACGAACAAGTTGAACACATTGTTTAAGGACCGCGACAACCTGCACACAACTCTAGACTACGCATATAATCACTTTCTCGTGCTCTCGCACTGCGAATTAGCGATGGGCACATTAAACAGTTTATCAACATACAAGCGCTTAACATCGAAAGACGCATCCGCACGGCTCCTAACCTTCGGATAAAGTTCGTTGTAATCAAACATCAATTGCTCAAATGCCAAAACCTCACATATAAACTTCTCTCGGTCGGACGACTCCTGCTTTGCTAACGACTTTTTAAATTATCTCCTCGACTTCTTCTGCACTCTAACTACGCCTGCTGAGATGTCAGACAACGGAGATGCTGGTTCAAAGTTCCACCAGCCTCCGTCACTCAAGCAATTAAACACCAATTTGATCAATATGGTGTCTCGGTTAGCATAATAGCACTTCTTGACTGGAATCTCTTCTCTCTGATTGCCAATGGTATCAACCGATGACTCGAAACTACCTATCTTCTCCCGGAATGGCTTAATTCGACGATCTCTCCTATCCCAAAAAATGACAATTCGTCGATCTCCTCATTCAAAGATATCCGCCCCATTACTATCGTCACTTTTTCACTAAAATCTTCGATAGGGTTTTATACAACGTAATATACCCTTTCATTAAATCTCAGGACAACTTCTCTATCCTCGACGACCAACATGGCTTCCTGAATGGCCGCTCCGCTTCCATTAATTTAGTGACCTTAATCACTGTTACTCCTCTTTCTCCAAAGGTCATAAATGCACTCTCCTGTTCCTGGATATATCCACGGCTTTTGATTCTTTGTCATTTTCAGCAAATAAATCCGCCTTATTGAGCTGTGGTTTCTGCGACAATGTCCTCAATCTTATCAGTTAATATCTCCAAAATCTATGCGCAACTGTAAAAGTTGGAAATAGTCACTCGAGGCGAGCTCTTATCCGGTCTAGAGTTCCCCTGGGCTCTGTATTTGGTCCTATTTTTTCAACCTTACGCTCGCGCAAGTACAGATTCAGGAAAAGCTTTTCAAGCTGTTTGAATATGCGGATGACATGGTCATAGTATTCAGTAACCCCATAGCATCCAACCCTTCCTTAACCCTCATACAGAAGCTTTTATCCTCGCTTCATTAGCAGCTTAGCATTATCGGTCTTAAACTGAACCCCACCAAGACTCGTTAGATGTAACTCTCCTCCGACACATTCTGTTCATTCCCGGATGCAAATTATCCCCTTAATTTTGAAATAATAGATTGGGCCAATCACATAGATATCTATTTTTCAAAATCTCTAGACTTCTCCCCACACCTTACGCACACTACTTCCAAACTCTTCAAATAGGCCCATCTGGTCTGCTTCAAAACTAACAATCCCACACTCCAACTCACGCTATTCAAGGTCTATATCCTACCCCTCATTTCATACGCTAGCGAATTCTACAGTGCTCTCACTCTCGTCTCCTCGTACGAAATCGAACAGATCTCCTCCAGATTTCTAAAGCGAGTCTTCCCTCACAGCCAAAATTATCGGAACGCCTACTCCTCACAAACCTTCAACCGCTTTGGTTTACCTGTCATCTTTGAGTCATTTCTTTTATTCAAAACTTGCCTATCACTATCCAACTTTGCTCAGCCAAGTCATCACTACGCCAGACGCTCTAGCAACTCTTCAATCCAATCTAACCATACTCCTAATGTATTTAACAAAATCTATCTGTTTTCCAAAGCCACTAGTGTTTTCAATGCTCTTCTCACGGAAAGGAAGCTCCTATTCCAGCACGAATTTTAAAAGGCGGCCCACAAGCACTTCTTTAACAAATTTCTAAGTGAGACGACGGATTGGATGCAAAATTGATTCCTTCCTAAACCATAAAACATATTCCACCCCAAGGCTATTCTCCTTTTACTAGTTTTGGAGGGCGAAATCCCTCTGACTGACCTCTAATTTCCACTTTTCCCTTCTGATTTTATATCTATCACTTTTGACTCTGTGATACCATTTCTATTCTCATTTTTCATTCTATCATATCCATATAGTGGATACTTTACCACGTTTTGCTCAATTAATTCTTTTATTTTTTGTTTCAGCAAACGACCGGAAACGCAAAAACCCCACCGGATCACCCGACGGTTTACATCGGATATTGATTCCCCTTGGCCTACCATCAGTCATAACCTCGCTCAACGGAAGCCAGTGATCCCAGCACGAAACAAGCTTCAATCTAGTCGACTCCATACCATTCAATACTACTCTACAGAAATTCAATTTCCTCGACAAAGAACTTCGTCGGTCGACGTCTGCTACCAGTGTGCCATCACTTTCAAACTCACACTCAAATTCGTCTGTCCGACAACAGCCTACTCCGCATTGATGCTCGGACCCTTCATGGATTGAACTACAATTGATCTTATCTAGTCAAATGGAACCTCTCTTTTTCCACCAGATTGAACTATCATGTAGTCGATGAAAGCACTTCTCTTCCTCAACTCCTCCCTCCCCTGTGGTTAAATACTTTGCTAGTCACAATTTCATTCATCTCCACATATCCTACCTTTGATTTGTTATTTCAATGGTTGGGCCTGTTGGCCTTTGTTGCCAAATAAATGTATTATTATTATTATTATTATTATTATTATTATTATTATTATTATTATTATTATTATTATTACTTATTATTATTATTATTATTATTATTTTATTATTATTATTATTATTATTATTATTATTATTATTATTATTATTATTATATAAGCATAGTGCATTTACCACACAACACACATTTGACATTTCCGCTCTGCTCGCCACATGTGATTGCTGTCGCCGCCTTTGCTTGACTGTTTACCTACGCTGACTTCTGGACTTGCGTTTATTAACCTGTAGCATCGTTTCACTTGGACTTCAGTCACGCCAATCTTCTTGTTGCTGCACAAATAGTCATACCTACTTGATTATCTATTAATCGTATTTCTACGTATGCCAGCCACCACAGTATCATATTTGATTAAATTTCTTGAAAGAATCATCATCGACATGATACATGCTAATAGAAACACGGATCAATACCGTCTAAATCAGAATAAACAACAATCAAGACCACCTCGGTCATTCAGTCGATATTCTTCAAAAGGAAGTTGCTGTAATCATTAAAAGTATTTTGATATTTATATAAATAAACTAACATTGATTGCGCGGGTGGTGATAACAATTATTATAATCAAGGTTGCGGTCTTGATATAAAAACCTGACCAATTAAGTACTTACATATGTCAGTATAAACTAAGAATAGTATAGTGTATAAAAGGCATTTCATCCAGTAGACCGGTTTCGTCCTTATTGGGAACTCATCATGTACTGGCCAGAATTTGCCGCAGACAGGACTCGAACCTGGGCACGTCTGCTTCGGAATCTGGGGCTCTACCACTGAGCCATCCTGCCGCACACTAAACTGCACACAATTTTCAGTTATATACTAAAGAACGTTACTTGGTTATTCTATTTTTTCCTTTAGCTGGAGCTCATATGGCATTCATTTAGACCCAAAGTTCCAACTAAACATCCCCTATCTGTCATTACTGAACAGACGCCACACTACATGGAGTATTCGTATTGAAATGAACATTTATACAATTAAACAATCATTGATTGCGCGGATGGTGATAACAATTATTATAATCAAGGTTGCGGTCTTGATATAAACACCTAACCCATTAATTACTTACATATGTCAGTATAAACTAAGAAGTATATAGTGTAGAAAAGGCAATTCATCCAGTAGACCGGTTTCGTCTTTATTGGGTTCTCATCATGTACTGGCCAGAAATTGCCGCGGACAGGGCTCAAAGCAGACGTGCCCAGGTTTGAGTCCTGTCGCCTTGTCCACTTCCCCATGTAGCGTGTGTCTGTTCAGTAATGACAGATTGGGGATAGTTAGTTGGAACTTTGGGTCTAAATGGATGCGATATGAGCTCCACCTAAAGGAAAAAAATAGACTAACCAAGTTACATTAGTTAGTATATAACTGAAAATTGTGGGCAGTGTAGAGTGTGGCAGGATGGCTCAGTGGTTAGAGCACAAGATTCCGCAGCAGACGTGCCCAGGTTTGAGTCCTGTCCGCGGCAAATTCTGGCCAGTACATGATGAGTTCCAATAAGGACGAAACCGGTCTACTGGATGAATTTCATTTTCTACACTATACAATTCTTAGTTTATACTAACATATATAGGTAATTAATGGGTCAGCTTTTTTATCAAGATCGCAATCTTGATTATAATAATTATTTTGATATTTGTCGAAATCGCCTTCATTTTTTAGAGAAAATTCCAAACGACACCAGTTTCCTTCCTTAGATGACCACAATCAACAAAAAGTCAGTTTCTCTTCTTCACGCACAAACTTTCAAACGCATATACCAGCTGTTTATGTTGATTACTTCCGTCCATGCAGAATATGTCACATGGGCAGCAAAACTGACAATGTCATTCACAATGACCAGCCTATTATTATACATGTCCCGGCCAAACTGGCGAAGAATTTACCGTAGAAAAAGTTGCAGCAGATTCAGTTCTCAAGGGTGATTCTATGGCCGAAATATCTCTGGGTGTTTTACTCGTAAAAGTTTCAGGGGAGTTCAATCCTACATATGGTTGCCGGCATCGCACACCCAATATAGGTTTACGACGTGAGTTTTCTCCCGACTCCATCGTCGCCAAGCTCTCACACAACATAACAGATCTTTATTTCCTGTTGAAATATCGGCTCATCAATTAAAAGAACTTTGATCTCTCCAACAGACTTCAGCAAAGTTTTTGGACACTTTCTGTCGAGTGATTGGATTTACAAGTCATTCAGCCAATCCCAGTGCATCATTCAGCAGAGATATCAGCAGGTCTTTGAGAACACAAGTCGCTGTTGGATCTCAGTAATTCAGAACCTCGAGTCTCTAACACGATCTATTACATTCAAAAAGCGACCGCTACCCCCCTGATAATCTAAGAGCTGCCGAAGAGGAAATTTTAAGACATTTGGAAAAGGGAATCCTCAAACCATCAAAACTTTCATGGGCGTCAGCACAGCAGTTAGTATCCAAATCAAACGGATCCTACAAAGCCTGTGGAGATTATCGCAAGCTAAATTCAGTGACCAAATCCGATGCATATTCTATTCTAAATATAAACATCTTACTTGAAAAACTCAGCAGTAGCAATTACTTCTAAGTGATTGATCTCAGACAAGCCTGCCATTACATCCCGCAAGCGACAGAAGATATTGAAAAACTGCATTCATCATTCTATTTGGCCTTTTCCAATACCTCTACATGCCTTTTGGTCTTAAGTGTGCTACACATACGTTTCAAAGATTCATGGACAACATACACCGCGACGACGCCGCTTACTTTATGTCACATCGCGATGACATAATGGTTTTCAATCCAGGTCTAGAATCTCATGCCAAGCATTTACAAAATTTCCTCTCATACTTATCCATTCACGGACTCAAGATCAACTGTGAAAAGACGCAGATTGCAACAACATCTGTGGATTTCTTAGGACATCGTGTTACGCCACAAGGTATTTAACCTTTACTGTCGAAGGCAAATTCGTTCAAAAACATTAAGTCACCATAGACTTTAAATGATCTGCAGAAAATTTTAGGTGTCCTTAACTACTATCGCAATTTCCTTCCCGGCCTATCTAAACAACCTTATGCATTATGTAGGCACCTGTGTAATCGAAAAGGACTTAGCAGAAATTACTCCGTCTCGACATAAACTCTTTAGCAAACGCTATTATGTTAACGCATTCGGACTCCCAACGACCATGTCTACTCACAATAGATGTTTCTGAGTTTCCTATTGGGGCCACTTTACAACAACAGATTGATAGAGTTCGGAAACCTATCAGTTTTCATTCGCGTATTGTGCACCCAGTAGAAACCAAATATGACACTTTCGGTCGAGAACTCCTCACCATCTACGACGCAGTGCGCCACTTCATCAGCATCATTGACAGCAGAAGATTTGTTGTTTTTACAGATCATGCACTATTATTTAGCGTACTTCAAAACGCGACTTCAACCGTCGCAAAGTACCCTGTCAGAGTAGAAAGACATTTGTTACGTGTGAGCAAATGGCAATTCGACATATTTCATTTCAAATGAAAAAAATCTCATTGCAGACGCACTTTCCAGATCAGACGACTTACTACAACCACCTTCGTCATTCACGGTGAACTCCGTGACTCCCCGGATACCTGCATTAACGCCATCCCTCCTGCAAACAGAATAGTGTGTTGACACTCACATTCAAAGATCAGTAGCTCGTCAGCCCACCAAGTTCGTATGCCGACTCTGGGAAGTTTTACCCATTTTTTACTTAACGGGTACTCAGCCCAATAAGCTAGTTCTGCCGACCAGCCTTCACAGAAACGTTTTCGACTCAATTCACTCAATTTCTCACCCAGGAAGCAAGGTGACTGTCGGGCTTTTTACAGTTCGATTCTGGGGCCACAGGCTCAGGCAGAACGCTAAACGATGTGTCTCCGAGTATGCTACCTGCAATAAAAGCAAGATCACACGGCACACTAGTTCTAATTTGTAACATTTCCGAACTACTTCTCGCCTAGCTATCGTTCACATCGGCATAGTTCATCTGACAATGGTTCAAGGTTTCAGCTACATTGTAACTATTATCAATAGATTTACACAGTGGCCTGTGGCATTACCTCTTGACACCGTTGTTGCAGACGAAGTCACTAACGGTTTTATCTCTGCATGGATAGCACATTTTGGTGTTCCCAATGAGGTCATTACTGATAGAGGCACTTGCTACTCATCTGATCGCTTCAAAACTTCCTTGTGGTTCATTGGATGCACCTTATGCCAGACGACTGCCTACCACTCCCAGTCTAACAGTATGGTAGAAAGAATGTATAGGGAGCTCAAAGCAACTTTAGCATCCTCCTTCATTAATAGTAACTGTGTCGATGCACTACCTTTAATTCTGCTTGCCATGCGTTCCCGTACTCGTGAATCCATTAGAACGTCTGCGTCACAAATCTTGTATGGCATGGATCGACGCCTGTCTAATCAGCTCCCACGTATACAACCCGCACAGGATGACCCAAAAGACGAAGCTACCCACCTCCGACTTCATTTCGGTTGGGAATTAAGATAGCGAACTATTCTTTATGCGCGTAGACTCCCCTTTCTTCTCCTTTCCAGCAGCTCCACAGCTGCAATAGAGTACACGTTCGTAACGACGCTGTTATTGCACTTCTACAACCAAAGTATCGCGGTACTTACCCGATTTTGCTCAGACGGCCAAAAAACTTCATCATCATGTAAGGTGCAACACGTACATTGATAAGCATAGACACGTTGAAACAAATTATCGAACCGCCTGATCCTAGCGATATACAACCGTCTACACTCGTCTCAGGCTCAACCTGTCTACAATCTCAACCTAACGATACATTAGCTGGCATAATGTATAACTCATATTTTTTGCATTCTTTTTTCGTTATTATGCGTACCAATTGCGTCGTAATTCACGCAACTTCATCTCTATGGATCAACATGATTCATTGCTTTTTTCACATTCACTTGTCTCACGTGTTATAACTAGCCGTTCTTAGCTAACAACTGTGTAGCATTTTTTAACAGTTCTTCGGTATCTCACCATTCTTGCGGCAATGTTCGAGTACACTTTATGTCGCTACCATTTGATTTGCATGTATATATTTTTTTTACATTTTACTGTTTCAACGTATGTTTTACACCTGAGCTCACACTGCTTATTTTGGTATGACCAGTTACTAATAGCTAACGCCTTATGTAGCAACAATAAGTAGTCATCGGCTCCATATCATGGTTCAGGGCATTTTCAATGCATATCTCATCTTCATCAGTTGCATAGTGCACACTCTCTACGAATATCATGACCACAACGTTGACTGCCCACTAGATACTTTTTTTCGTATTCAAACTCATTGACGGCGATCCAGCCCGCCTAGGTTCCAACTTAAACCTGGAAACTTTAGTGGCAATGCACTATGTAATTTTCACGCAGTGGCTCTCAAAACCTTTCACGAAATATGACCGGCCACAAGGGGTTATTTGGCATCATATCAATGTTGAAACAACCAACAAGCATGCACTAGCCCAGCATTACAATACCTTTTGACTAGTTATGGGCCGAAGAATTACCAGTTGCTTAACTGTGTTTCGAACTCTGTCCTATATCGCCAATCAGGCCGCGCCGAGGATTATTTTTCTTTTTGCCTTTTCTGTTTCTCAGAGAGAAAATTGATATAACGATTCAGATTAATTCGCCGAGATATTGGTCAAATGAAATTCAACTATCATTAGGTGGTACCAATTAAAACAATTGAAATTTAACGTTAACCAATGGAGTGCGACCTTGTTCCTGCACAAGTATATAAGCACGGTGCATTTACCATGCAATGCACACTTGAAATTTCCGCTTTGCTCGCCACGTGTGATTTTTGTCGCTCTCTCTGCCTGTTTATCCATGCTGACTTCTGGACTTGCGTTTATCACGCTGAATCATTGCGTCACGTTGACTTCAGTCACGTCTATCTCTTTGTTGCTGCATTATTAATCATACGAAACCGATTATCTTTTTATTGGATTTCTACGTGTTCCAACTATCACGCAATTCCGGCCCTGATTATGACCACCCACATTTACTGTCTCTCATTATCTACGCCTTGTTTACTATTTTGTAACGTGGCACGGCATTCACCTGCAACCGGGGCGTTTACTAATTATTTCTTTATTATTATCATTGGAGACAATACCTTTGTAACACCCCAGCTAGAAGGAACTGCCGTGCGATGGTACTAAGAAGATCAATAAGGAAACGGAAAGAGCAGTTACTATTGGTGGCCCTAATCAGGGCTAGGAAATCATTCATTGGTAAATACCGAGAAAGTTTATGAATGTTTGCAGTGTGTGGCTGTCCAGAAGTCCTTCTAGAGATTTGCTCTGTATTCCTGTTCGTTGGCTGGTGAGCCTTTAAATAGATGCACTTGAATAAATAGAATTGTCGAAATAGGGTGTGTTAGTTGCTGTTCGAAGACCTAAACTTGTCCTGTTGAAAATCTGCGGCAACACCGAGGTGACTGGCACACGTATAAATCCGATTAATATGTGATCGATTGCGTATGTGCAGCATCAAGAAGATCGGCGAAACTAAAGACTAGCCGATTTCTGACACAGCGTCCTAAACGGAAGTATAGTTATCAGCGTAGATAATCGGTGCAGCAAAATGGGGCAACAGCAATCACACTTAACGAGCAGAGCAGAATGTGTTTTTCGTGGTAAATGCATCGAGCTCATATAGATGCGAATTCCTGCAGCGGCATCAGTCATTTTAGCTGATGAGAGCCCCATAGACACCAAATCTTAGTGTTCCTAATGAGTCTGATAAGATAGATTTATCTTCTATGTATGTCAAGTTTATGCCTATGACTCCCTCTAATAAATTATCAGTGTTATCAAATTTAAGATTAGCTTCCTTGTTAACCGCACCTAAATATGTAATAAATTATTCAAGTAATCTGTGTAGTTCTTACGCAGCACTGCACCCAAATATTTAACCAGGAAAGTGATTAGGCGCGAAAAACAGAAATATTAAATTACTTGCTCCTGAACGATCCTAGTATACACAAATAAAAATGGACCTTCGTTTTTATGGGCTTTAATTTTGATTATCAATATTCGTAAAACACAACTGAGAAAAAAATGGCAAATGAAGCTTGCCGTCCTATTATCCCACATTCTTCACCCAAATATATAGTGGTTAAAGAGCGTAATACCGGCTCCTATTGATGGGTCGCCAGTAAATACGAATCGAATGTGCATGAGATTATACTTTCCGTTCATGCTATCTTTGGTTTATCCTTCTGGTCAGAACTGAACTAATGTGTTACTAGGTACGCAACACCTAATACATACTTACAGAAAACAGAAAACCTGAATTACGCACAAGTCAAAAGTATATATATATATATATATATATATATATATATATATATATATATATATATATATATATATATATATATAGTACAAAGGATTTAAACAAGGAATTTTCTAGAAATTAAACGAATATTTTCTTTTTTAATAAAATAAGTTCCAATCAGCCACGGTGGTTTAAAAGTACCAATAATTGTAACTTTAATTTTGTTGGAGGAAATATCTTCCTCTACAATCCCACGCAATTGGTCACAGTAGATTTGCGCGTTCCCATTGATCCATCATATTAAATTTATAGTTTAATTTTGACAATATTCCGGCGAATTAATCGAAGTATTTACATCTTCTCTACAATTTCAACCTGGATGTGTAGAGGAAGATATTTCTGTGACAAAAATTAATACTTTTTACCTTCTTTTAGACCAATGTTTAAATATTTTGTTTCTAAGCAAACATAGTACTAAGCAACGACATTTCTTTAACAAAGGCTACCTAGGTTTTGCAGTAAACAAATAACTACTGAAGTGGTAGTAACCTATTAAAGCACATTTCAGTTTGCTCTATTTTTTCCCTGACGTACGTGACATCCGCTAACTTGTAGTAGCTATCATGTTACTCGTTTCAATTTTGATCTTCACAACATAAACCTCCAAATAGAATTTGCGTTTTTATTTAAGAATATTTGGATCGTTCAGGAACAGGTACATTAATAATTCTGCTATTTGCTTCTAATCTATCTCCAGGTAATATATATGGGTGCATTATTCCGTAAAAAGTTCATAGACCTTCGCCTATTACTAGGTTAATTAAATATATATGCAAATGAGATTAACATAAGGTTATTCTTAAATTTGAGGACACTGATTAATAGGTTCAAGGTATTGTAAGCATGAAATTAACATATATGGAAGAAAAAACTATTTTATTAGACTCCTATAGGCACTAAGACTAAATCTGACTGTGGCAATAACCACCTTTAAGACAAATATTGAACAAAGAGTCTTATCTAGGGCTGACATTATGTCAAATGAAATTCCTCGCAGAAGCGCCCGTATAAGAATGAAGCAGTCAGCCCAATGATAAAAGTAGACTTCAAGCCGAAGTTAACATAATTTAATTAATATTTGTAAATTTGTTTTATTAAATCGATGCTCGTTATGCGAGCAAAATTTTATATATAACTGAGTAAAAATAAAGCATGTGTGGTACAACCAACAATGGCTTCTGATGGGTTAGAAACGTTGATTCAAGAACTGACTACTCAAATGAACTATTTAACTGTAGAATTATGCATAGTTAAGTCTCGTCTGGCCGATACACTAATAATAAATACAGACGATATACGTGCGCATAGCCCATCCAATTTAGGTAGACACAACAATGGCGACCGCGCCGAAGAGGAATCAGGAGGAAATATGCCGGTGTTTTCAGCCGAATCGACGAGTTATTTCAGACCGTCATCAGAGTTTAAACCCATGCTGGCACCATTAGATGTGGAAAGGCCACAGTTGTGGTTCGAAATATTTGAAGCATCAGTACGAGCCCAAGAATTTATATTAGAAGCACCTATTGTGTGTGTGGCTGTCCAGGAATTAGTGAACCGGACAGTAGCAGTCAAATTAGAATTGCCGGTTGATCTCACGTATGAAGAGTACAAAAGTCGAGTGTTGGATCACTTCTGCCCCAGGCCTCAGGAGGTGTTCTCAGAATTATACAGCCTCAAACCATTACTGGGTGAGATGCCCCTGGATACCATAGCACGTATAAAGCAGTGGTTCTCAAACCTAACTGAGTCTTTACCCGGGTTGCAATTGCATGAGGCCATCATGTTCATGCTGCTGGATCCTTCCAGATACGATGCAATATCCAGCTCCCAGGGAGGCCTGGAAGGAAGACTTCAGGGTCTTCAAAGTTTGGTCATGATGACAAACAAAGTGGCAGCTGCAACTCCACGCATTTGTCCAGTTACATCCGGCAGGAACGACATACCGTACTGGAATTCTTCGCGGCATAATAATGAATTCCGCGACAGAAGGCAACAGCTAGTAGCCTGGTAGCAAGTCAATATATAAGGAACACCAGCTCCGACGAATAGGGCATATAAGCGTCAGCAAAACCAGTATAGTGCTCCTAGGGAACGGACAGTTCAGTGGGAAAACAGGGTTCACAATCTCACAAATAAATGTGGGCAAGATCTGGGCACAGATATTAATCCTTTGGAGGCTCCGAGGGGTAGATCGAGTGAAGACCAGCAGAACAAATAAAAAAAGTGATCCGAAGAAAAGGAAGTGTGGGAAACATTGCCAAATGTAAGGATTTTTATTAAAGTTTAATTTTTAGAACTCTTCAACGAACAGCCAGTAATAATGCAATTGGATACAGGAGCTGATTTGTCAGTATTGCCACTGACTTGGCCATCGAACAACGTAAAACCTACGAGAGCAAGTTTATGTAAGGCATCGGGCGCATCGATGCAAGTGGGACACGAAATTGTTAATAAATGAAAATATCTACCATATGTCTTTTGTTGTTGCGAATACGCAAACGCCCTTATTGGGACTTGATTTCATTAGAAAATGAGTTAAGACGATAGACTGTCAAAATAAGCGTGTATGCATATCGAGGCCTGAGAGAATAAATTAAATAAAGTCTATATGCACCCCTAAGATGCAGGAGGAGATCAGCTGTCTGCCTGGGTGGTGTAGGAATCTTCGAACCCAATATAACATTATATTCCAACTATCTGATTGCAGCGAACGTCCAGGGCCGACGGTCGACCAGTTTAAGCTATGGCTAGAACTAAATGAAGGTTACGAACCACCAAAATATATGGTGCTCCTCCAAAGAAATTGTCAGCAGCGACTCGAGCAACCCAAGAAATGATACAAGCAGGCGTTCTTGAACCGTCATCATCTGTATATCGAGCTCCGATGGTTTATGTTACGAAAAAGGATGGTTCGCTCCGACCGGCGGCTGATTTCCAGCAATTAAACACAGTGACTTAACCATGACCCTAATCCCACGCCGTTTCTGCGTGATCTATTCCTACAGCTAGCGGGAGGCAAATGGTTTTCCGTGCTTGATCTTAAATAGGGATTTTGGCAAATAGGCGTGCGGTCCGAAGACCGATGGAAGTTAGCGGTACAAGTACCCCAAGGTCATTTCCAATTCACCCGGGTACCATTTGGCCTTAAAAACGCACCGAAAGTGTTCCAAAGAATGATGGACTCGTTCGTGCCTGACTTAACTTGTACAACAGATTACGTAGACGCTGTTATTATATGGGCCACA
Organism: Eudiplozoon nipponicum; assembly: GCA_029291075.1. Lineage (NCBI taxonomy): Eukaryota > Metazoa > Platyhelminthes > Monogenea > Mazocraeidea > Diplozoidae > Eudiplozoon > Eudiplozoon nipponicum. The sequence continues at coordinate 52,948 of JAQBSW010000020.1, forward strand.
ACTGAACACAAACTACGTGTTAGGCTGCAGAAGATGTTGGCCAAAGCTGCAGAATGGCGATTACACTTTAATCCAGAAAAGGTTCAGATAGGTCGAGAAGTGCGGTTCCTGGGGCACTTAGTCTCAGCGGAGGGATGCATGCCGTTAGATTCGAATGTACAGCCTATCAAGGATTATCCGGTGCCTACTACTAGAAAACAATTGCGCCGGTTTATTGGTATGGTGAATTTCTATAGACCATACCTCGCAGGGATGGCGGTTACGCAACAACCCTTATCTAAGTTAACTAGTGCCAAGATACCGTTTCGTTGGACGGAGGAGGCTCAAGAAGCGTTTGTGCTATGCAAGCAGAAATTAATAGAGGCAACTATTTTGACTTTCCCGGTAGGTAATATGTCAATTGTTACAGACGCGTCAGATATTGGATAGGAGCGGTGTTACAAGCTGACGGACGTCCTGCGCAATATATAAGTCGCACACTCACTAAGGCGGAACAGAACTATACCGTCACAGAAAAGGAATTACTTGCCGTACAATGGGCGCTACGGAAGTTTAGATATTTTGTCATCGGGGGACACGTGGACGTCTTTACCGACCACAAAGCGCTTGTGCATTGGAGATCACTATGTATTGAGAAGAAACGTGTACATCGAGCCATTGAAGAACTGGAAGAATACGATGTATCAATTCATCATAGAGCAAGAATCGAGAATGCGGCAGCCGATGCGCTCAGCAGAATTTCCGCTGTGCGGGTTTCGCCGCTTATAAAAGTCTCTGAAGAACAGGGAAGAGATGCTCACGTGTCAGGAAATAGTCAATCAATTAAAAAACGGCACAGTGGTGTCTGCACCATATAAAACGTTGAGCCTACAGAACGGCCTGTTGGTGCGGAAAGAAGGACAAACAGTGCAATGGTTTGTGCCAGAATCTATAAGAACAGAATTAATGGCCTTTTGGCATGAAACGTTGGGACATCCCGGCGCTGGGCGGCTCATTGAGACATTGCAGTCACGATTGTATTGGCCTGACATGTCCAAAGAAATTCGTAGCTATTGTCAACAGTGCACTACATGCCAACGTTGTAAACCACAAAAACGAGAAAAAGTCACTCCGATTGCTTTCAATGCCACTGCACGGAACGAGTTTCTGCATATCGACCTGGTATGTTCACTGCCGGTAGCTCGCGGCAGGGTGTCCTAAATGTTTTCCATCGTCGATAAGATTACCCGATGGGTCGAGTTTGTACCACTGAAGAAGATCACAACAGAAAAGATTATAACTTGCTTAGAAGAGCGATGGCTCAGTCGATTGGGTGCACCACAAGTTATTGTTACCGATCAAGGCGCACAGTTTGAATCGATCGAATTTAATCAGTGGTGCAAAGACGTTGACATAAAGCATTCCCGCACAGCCATTTATCACCCGCAAACCAACACGACTGCTGAGCGCGCACATAGGACGATGAAAGAGGTACTGCGATATTGGTGCCACGAGAGCCCGGAAACGTAGAGAGACAAATTCCATTTGGTCGAGCGGGCCATGCGCTTTACAGTCTCAACATTTATAGGATTCGCTTTAACGACTATGGTGTAAGGAGGACACATAAGACTGCCAGGTGAACCTGTAATCCCAGGATCCCATGAGCGCTGCACCATAATGGATATTCAGGAGCGACTAAAACAGTTAACTAAATATGTTGGCGCCACACCGACAAGGCTATGCAAGGCAATTGACACGCACTCGCCTAAAGGTCGGCGACTATGTCATGGTCGCGAAGGTCGAGCACATGGCACTGCAGTCTGTCAATGATGGACCTTATCGCGTGGAGAGGGTGGACTCAGAGCACAATATAATTTTTGTTAGCATGCCCGATGGACCACGAGCTGTCGCACTTGATCGTTTAAGCAGAGTGCCAAGGCCGATTCCTGAGGGGGGCAAGATATGTCAATAACTACCTTTAAGACAAATAATGAACAAATAGACTTATCAAGGGCTGACATTATTTCAACATAAATTCATCGCAGAAGCGCCCGTATAAGAATGAAGCAGTCAGCCCAATGATAAAAGCAGACATCGAGTCGAAGTGAACATAAATTAATTAATATTAGTAAATCTGTTTTATTAAATCGATGCGCGTATGCGAGCAAAATTCTATATATAATTGAGTAAAAATAAAGCATGTCGTACATTTAAAATGGCTTCTGGTGGGTTAGAAACGTTGATTTAAGGACTGACTTCTCAAATGAATAATTAAACTACAGAATTAGGTGTAATTAAGTCTCGCCTGGACGATGCGCTGATAATAAACACAGACGACATACGAGTACATGGACCATCCAATATAGGTGGACACAACACTGACTTGGCATCTATGGCGTCCTCAATAGCTAATAGAGATGGAACCTCTTCAAAATATGGCGACTGCGCCAGGATGAATAATTATCAGTGTTCTCCATTTTAATATAAGCCTCCATGTTAATCACACTTATATTTATTTGATTAATCTAGTAATAGACTATGTACATCTTTCGCAACAATATACCCGAATATATAACCGGAAAAAGATTAGTGGCGAAAAACAGATTTATTAAATTAACAGTTTCTGAACGATCCCAACATTCCCAAGTTAAAACGCATATTCGTTTTGAAGGCTTATATTGTGAAGATCAAAATTTAAACGAGAAACAAAATAGCTGCTACAAATTAGCAAATGTCACGCACATCAGGCACAAAAAAGAGAAAATTGAACTATTCTTTCATAAGTTAAATCTGTAACGGCTCAAGAACAATTCGCCGATATATTACGTAAATAAAATTCAAATTCAATTTATGTGGCACCAATTAAAAACAAGCGAAATTTGCCGTTAACCAATGGCGTGCGAGCTTTTGATTTAAGGCTATTTAAGCAGGGTGAATTTACCAAGCCAATCAGTTGTCGCGTTTGCATTCTGCTGTGCGCTATGTGTACATGCTGTCTGCTGTCGTCACCTACGCTGATTTTTTGACTTGCGTCACACAAATTGGCAATTTCAGTCACGCCAATCTTGTTGCTGCACAACTAGTGAGACGGAGCAACATCTACTTATTTAACCTTCAAGTGTGCCAGTTACTGCAGATCTTCAACGAGATTACTCAGCTACTCATTCGCCACTGATGCCAACGCCACAACAGGAGGACCAACAACCCAGTCAAACAGAGCTAGTCTCAAGTGTCTAGGAGTATTTCTAGACTGCTACACTAACTAACATTCTCGGCATTTGCCGGAGAACGCAATACCGGCTATGATAATGGCCCGCCCCCAACAGTACACAATCTCAGCCATCCTTGGCTCTTAACTGACTTTGTAACGCCATACGACATTAACTTGAAGCTGGAGCCTTTACAAAATTGGCGATCGCGCCAGGATACTGAGAACAGAACTGTTTTTTACGTATTAGCAAATCACGAAACTTGTGGTATAAATACAGTCGACTGTGTTTCTTTTTCATTTTTCGGGAGTACAGTAAATTGACATTAGCATATGCCACGTTTTACTCCGGTTATTAATCTTTCTAAAGTCGAGGTCTTCTAGGCAATTTTTTGGTGGGAATTTTTTTTGAGGGAAGGTGTTCTATTCAATATTTTTCTACTACGTACAAAACTGTACACCTCGGTGATGTCGTGTTTCAAACTGGAATTTGTACGCAGAATTTTTTTGATTTTGTGAAGAACATTATTGATTGTATGAAAGTGCAGAACTGTGACTTGTGATTTTGTGAAAGAACTAATTTCATCTTTGTTCTGTGCTCATTCAAAACCGATTCAAGTGCGGAAGATTTTATTTCAACTGTGGAAGCAGACTGTGGGTAAGTGTTTCGTTTAAATTCTTTTTATGCATTTCATCTTGTTTATAAATTTATGCTTTTAAGATTCCGTAAGATTGTTAGAATTTCAGGTCCAATTTTAGATATGAATGTTCCTGGTTGGGATGGAGATAGTGAACAATTCTTTATGTGCGTAGACTCCACTTTCTTCTCGTTTCCAGATTACGAAAGTCATCCAAAACTTTCAAAGTTTATCGCTAAACTACTTTCAGAATTGCAGCGACAGGTTTATCTGAAGTTTGAGGTCATTAGGAAACTACCCATTACCATTTTGGGCCTACAAAATGAAGTAGAATCCTTGCTTGATTCTACTGAAACTGAGCAGAAAATAAATAAATATGCGCAGTTAGACATATCAAACCTTGGCCCTATTGAGATTTTAAAGGAATTGTGGAAACGTTGGTATAAAACCGATATTTCTGATCATGAGGCTAAGGTTGTTTTTATTAACAATCTTCCACAGTCACTAAAATTGTTCGCCAAACAGCTCCCCAACACTCTCTCTATAGATGACATATCTGATAGACGCGAGTTAGAATTTAGGGTTTTGAAACCTAAGTTAAATTCGTCATCCTTTAGTCATTTCCCGCAGGATGATAGGATCTCCTCTTTAGCGAGGACAATAGCAAACATGGCTAAAATTCTAGAAGGGTTGGCCATAGGGAAATCCGAGCTAAATCATGTGAACGCCCGACCAAATTTTACACCCAAAACACGTAATAACAGTAGGCGACGATCAAGAGCCCCGCAACAGATATACCCCAAAGAACTGGAGCTATAATCACCAGAAATTTCTTTATTCATGTCAATTCTGTTTCTGTCGTTCGAAGAATTTCCGAATGAATGTCGATTTGCACGTTTTACGGGAAAAGCGCAGTGGAGCATCAGGATCGGGAAACGTATGGCGCAGAAAGTAGAATACGTACTTTCTGCGCATCAACTGCATCAACAGTGCCACAAGGAAGCAATCGCCTAAAATCTGACATTCCTATTGATTATTTGCGTCCACACCGAATATGCCACATAAACAACCAAACTGACAATATCAGTCAAAATCACCAGCCCACTTGTTTGCATGGCCAGGCCAAACAGCCCAACGAACATGTGCAACTTCTTGATTTCAGAACTGGCGAAGAATTCATCGTAGACACAGATGCAGCAGTCTCAGTTCTCAAGGGTGATTCAATGGCCGAGATGTCGCTAGGCGTTCTACTCGCAACAGCTACAGCGGAGCCCATACTTACTCGTGGCAGCCGGTATCGCACACTCACCATAGGTTTATGGCGTAAATTTACTCACAACTTCATCGTCACCAAGGTCTCACAAAATATAATAGACCTTGATTTCCTTTTGAAAGTTCGGCTTATTTTTTATCTTGCCAATCAAAAGATAATCGACCCTTCTACGTGACTTGAGTAAAGTATTTGGACACTTGCCTCCGAGCGTTTTGAGTTACAGGTTATTCAGCCAACCCCAGTGCATCATTCAGCAGATATATCAGCAGCTCTTCGAGAACACAAGTCACTTTTTGATCGCAGCAAATCAGAGCTACGAGTCTCCAACACGATGAACCATATCGTCACAGAAGGACAACCTATTACACTCAAGAAGCGACCACTGGCTCCTGATAAACTGAAAGCTGCCAAAGAGGAATTTTTAAGGCTGTTGGAAGAGGGAATCATCAGACCATCGAAACGTTTATGGGTGTCACCACTGCTGCTAGTCTCCAAACCGAATGGATCGCGCAGAGCCTGCGGAGATTACCGCAAGTTAAATTCTGTGACAAAATCTGATGCATATCTTATTCCCAATATTAACACGTTACTTGGAAAACTCAACGGCTGCAATTTCTTCTCAATAATTGATCTCAAGCAAGCCTACCACCATATTCCCGGTAGTGCCAGAAGATATTAAAAAGACTGCGGTCATCACTCCATTTGGCCTTTCCGAATATCTTTACATGCCTTTTGGACTTAAGTGTGCTACACAAGCATTTCGAAGATTTATGGACAACGTACTTCGCGACGACGCCTCTTAATGTATGTCATATCTCAATGACATAATGTTATTCAGTCCAGACATAGAATCTCATACCAAGCATCTACGAAATGTCCTCTCAAACTTATCCAACCACGGACTCAAAATCAACTGTGACAAGACGCAAATTGCAGCTACATCTGTGGACATCCTAGGGCATCGTATCACGCCACAAGTTATTTAACTTTTGCCGTAAAAGGCGAACTCAATCAGGAATATCAGTTTCCGAAGTCTGCTAGCGAGTTGCAGAATATTTTGGGAGTCCTAAACTACTATTGCAAGTTCCATTCCCCATTCAAGACAATCTTATCCTATTTGCAGGCACCTGCGGAATCAAAAACTACTTAGCAAGAACTGCATAATTACTTGAGCATCTGAAAACGAGGAATTGCTTCGACTCGCCATCAACTCTTTAGCAAATGCTTCAATGCTAACGCATCAAGATTTTCATAGACCATTTCTACAGATGATTCTGAATTCGCTATTTGAGCCACGCTGGAAAAAGAGATTGACGGAGTTCGGAAGCCTATCACTTTAAACCAGTATAAACGAGATACGACACTTTCGGTAGAGAACTCCTCACCATTCATGACGCAGTGCGCCATTTTATCAGAATCATTGGCAGCAGCAGATTTGTTGTTTTAACAGATCATGCACCATTAGTTAGCGCACTTCGAAACGCGACTTCAACTGTCGCCAAGTAATCTGCCAGAGTGGAAAGACAGTTTTCACGTCTAAGCGAATAGCAATTCAGTATCTTTAATGTCAAAGGCGAACAAAACTTTTTTGCAGACGCCCTTTCCAGGCCAGACGTCTTGCTAGAACCACCTTCGCCGTTGCCATTCACTGTTAACTCCGTGACATTCATTGAACATGCACTAACGCCATCCTTCCTGACAACTGAACAGCGCGGTCACACTCACTTTCAAAGATCAGTAGCCCGTCACTCCACCAAGTTCATTTGCCGTCTTTGGAAAGGCTTATCTATTGTTTACTTCACGGGTACGCAGCCCAACAAGCCAGTTCTATTGACCAGCCTTCAGAGAAAAGTCTTCGTCCTTATTTACTCAATTTCTCACCCGGGAAGCAAAGCGACTGTTCGACTTCTTACAGATCGTTTCTGGGATCACAGGCTCAGGCAGAAAGCTAAACGATTGGTGTCCGAGTGTGCTATTTGCCAGAAAAAAAGATCACATGGCACACTCGTTCTAAGATGCAACATTTCCGAACAACTTCTCGCCTAGCCATCGTCTACATTGACATAGTTCATCTGATAAAAGTTCAAGGTTTCAGCTACCTTCGAACTATGATTGATAGATTTACACGGTCGCCTGCGGAATAACCGCTTGGCACCATTTGTGCAGACGAAGTAACTAACGGTTTTATCTCTTCATGGATATCCCATTATGGTGTCCCCAATGAGATCATCACTGACAGAGGTACTTGCTTCTCATCGGATCGTAACGAAACCATCTTGTGGGTCATGGGATGCACCTTACGCCAGACGACTGCCTACTATTCCCAGTCTAACGGTATGGTAGAGAGAATGTATTGTGAACTCAAAGCTGCTTTAGCATCCTCATCCATTAATGGCAACTGGGTCGATGCAATACCTTTAGTTCTGCTTTCCATGCGTTCCCGTGTAGGGGTCTTTAGCGGGGTAGCTATCTTGTTCGTGATGTTTCACCCTTTCTTCATATAACTGGTAGCTGCTGTTGAGATCCGTGCTTATGATCAATCCCCGACCTTTTTCCGATGGGTGTTGTGAGAAGGCTAAGTCAAAGGATCACATATGTATTGTACACAATGTTGATGGAAAATTCATAGTTAGTCCAAATTGACCGTGCTCTAGACGGCAAAAAAACCAAATATTGTTAACAAATTGAATTTATTATACACAAGTAATTATCAATTCACAGTTAAACAAAACTGTCCGTGCTCTAGACGGCAGCAAAATTATATGCTGTCAACACAAGTAATAATCCATTCACAAACGTCTGAATTGTGATGAATACATGTAACCGATTGAAAATATATGATGATATAAACAGATTTCATGCTGTGAACTGGTAGAATAAGATTTTGCTATATTAGACAACGCGTCTTCTGATTTCTGCATTTCATAATGTGCGTGTATGGGGGGATTGCACACATCAGATTCGCCCATAGAACGACGGTCATTCGACGCATCTGTTAATTCAGTGATACCGTCTATCCAGATAAACTGGAGAATGCAACGATCCAACGTAACACAATCCTACATGCCATTTATTTCTATGATGACATTCTTGTCAGTCATCCTCTTGACCTTGTATGGTCCTTTATAAAATGGTGTCAGGCAGTTCTTCCTATTTTCATTAGTTATATACACATGCGAAGCCGATTTTAGATCAGAGGACACATAGCATTTGGTTTTAGCTTTTCTAGTCTTGGTCGGAGCTAAACGACACATCTTATCTCTAAGTGCTCCTACGAACCAATCTACATAACTAGAAGCCCAATCAAGACTACTTGGAGTTTCTATTAGAAGATCTCCAGGCAACCTTAATGGTTCTCCATAAACCAGTTCTGCTATGGAAGTACCTAATTGTGCCCTATATCTGTTGCGCATGGCAAGTAGTACTACAGGAAGATCGTGTATCCAGCTTGTTCCACTAGTACACCTTAATGCAGCTTTTAGTTCACGATGCAGCCTTTCTACCATCCCATTCGCTCGTGGGTTATACGCGCCAGTATGTAATACAGTGGATCCCATGATGTTAAGGGATCTAATGAAAAGCTCGGACATACATTGACTACCGCGATAACTAGTGACCTTTTCCGGAACACCATAACGCGATATCCAATTATGTAGAAACGCGAACAAGACTTCTTGCACTGTCATGTCTTTCAAAATCGCCACTTCAAATTGACGACTAAATCTATCTACTATAGTCAGCAAATATTTATTTCCATTAACTTCAGGCATCTCGACAATGTCTATATGTACGTGTCTGAACCGTCCAATTGGTATCCCAATATTCTTTATCTCGGTTCTGGTATGTCTCCACACCTTACACGTTTGACACTTGGCACAGGCTCTTACTCATACCCGTATGTCTTTAGACATGTGCGGCCATACGTATCTGTCGTTGATCAATCGAATGGGGGCTTTAATGGATGGATGACCCATGTCATGTAACACTTGGAAAATCTTGGCCCGTAACTCCAACAGAACATATGGTCGTTATTGACTTCTAAACGTTTCACATAACAACCACTTGCCACTTATGAGCTTACGAACATATCCTGGCCTTTTGGAAAAAACTAATGTAAAGGGATTCGATCCTTGCGCTTCCTCGATTTGACTAACAAAATCAGGCATCGAATTGTCTAAATTCTTCAATGGACCTTGAAATATCAGCACGACATCAGCTTCATTCGGTCGGCTAAGTGCATCGGCTACCACATTCTCCTTACCAGCAATATGAGACACAGTGAAATCGAACTCTGCTAACCGTGTTATTTGGGAATTTCCTCTACGAGAGTAATGAAGCCTAGCTGTTTTACCAAGTATGCTGATCAATGGCTTATGATCGGTCGATAACTTAAACTTATGACCATCTAAGTAATGCTCGAAGTGTATCACTGCGGCATACACTGCTAGAAGCACTTTGCCAAACATATCATAACGTTTTTTCTCGATCATTAAGCTTACGGCTATAAAACCCAATCGGTCTTACTATTTCCTGATCTCTTTGCTGTATCACTGCCCCTAATGCAACATCTGAGGCATCTGTGATTAGCTCGAAAGGTTTTACCCAATCTACAGGTGCTAATGTGGTTATGTCACTTAACATTTCCTTGGCCTTTTGGAAATTTTCTCGGTCTTCTGGACTCAAGTTTATAGGCCAAGACTTCTTGATCGTGCTCTTTTCACGAGTGAGATGGCGTGTTAACGATCCAAGAATTCCGGCTAGACCTGGAATGAATCGACGGTAATAGCTGATCATACCCAAGAACCTTCGCAACTGGCGTACGGTTCGGGGTTCCGTTACGTCCTTTATAGCTTGGATCTTATCTTCCAAAGGTTTAATTCCGTCTTTGGAAAGTATATGACCAAGGTATTTAACTGAAGAGCAACCGATATTACTCTTATTAGGTTTGACCACTAATCCATATTGTTCCAGCCTGGTCAAAACCGTTTCCAAATGCGTACGATGTTCAGTTCGTGAGCGACTAAAAATTATTATGTCGTCTATATATACTCTCGCAAATGGACAATTCTGAAGGATTTCTTCAGCCAAACGCTGGAATGTCTGACTGGCGTTCTTCAAACCAAAAGGCATTCGAAGAAATTCGTAGATCCCCCTCCTGGAAATCTGACTGCGGTGAGTGGTATCGAACTTTCCTCCATTGTTATCTGATAGTACGCTTTCTGGAGATCTAAAGTTGAATAAACCTCATATCTCATTATATCTCGGAGAAAAGTACTCTGGTTAGAGAGAGGATAAGAATCACCCTTCGTCACTGAGTTTAATAGACGATAATTCCCACAAACCCTCCATTGACCCGGTTCAGGTTTGGGAACTACCACTATTGGGGAAGCAAAATTGGAATTTGACCTTCTACAAATCCCCTCTTCGCGCAATTGGTGAAATTCTGACAAAGCAACCTGTTGCTTGTGTTGTGCCAATGGTTGAGCCTTTGGTGAACAAGGCAACGGAGCCACCAATTCTATCTGGTGTTCTACTCCTGTCTTCAAATCTATCCTTTTGGCACTGAAAGGTTGAAACATTGCTAGGTGCTTCTCGATTATATCGGCAAAGTCATGTGCGACCGTTGGACGAGGTAAAATAACTGTTCTAATTGTCGAAGTGTTAGACTCGGTAGGTGTTGATATCCCTACACCTTTTGCGATAGCCCTAGCCTTGGGGTCTAATGTCAGCTTGAAATTTGTCAAAAAAATCCATGCCAATGATATGGTCCTTGACATCGGCTACTAGAAAATTCCATCGGAAGAAAGATTTCTGGCCTAACGTTACCGACATTTCTTTCATCCCTTTTACTCCTATCGGACTACCGTTAACGGCCCATAGTTGATAATCAAATGTGGGGCAATCTGCTTCCACCACGTCTGACCTAACTATACTTACCTCAGCACCCGTATCGATAAGAGAATCTAATCCAGATAATTCATCTGTAATAATGAACTTGTTGCTGGACAATCCGGCAATGTTTTCCAGATCTCCGCTTAGCAAGAATCTGACCCTCTTGCCTTCTTCTTCGGTGCAATTTGATCTAGTCGCATCTTTTTCTTTGAGTATGTCTTTTAGAGGCATATCTGGAAGCCTTTGCAATAGAACCCCCCCTACGGCTCCTACTAGCGGGGGTTTTGTCTTTTTCCCCGTGATGGATTTCTCTCTACCGTTTTTGTGCTTCCTTTCCATCTGGGTCCACCTATTCACGGGCATATCAAATTTTTACCTTGGCACTTCGCACTGCGTCCGTATTCGCAATGTGCCTTACACCATCCGCATGGCCCATCAAAGCTTTGACGCGAGTGACTTCCTTGACGTCTAGTGTACCTATCATGACTCTGAAGTTGTGCAATGTCACTACGTAAACTAGCAACTTCTCTATATAAGAAACGCAAGGTTTCTTGTATAGTCAGGTTGTTTTTGGCATCTGCCCTGACTGGCTGTATCTTGACAGAATCTGCTATTACAGCATGTACTTGTGGTTCCTGCTGTTTATACACGCCGTTTAACCCTCTGAGTTTAATTGGCCAATCAATGCTCATAGTGTCAAATACTTCCAAAGTGGTTCTAAGCCTTATTGGTAGCTCAGCTGTGAAAACGGAGTCGACTACATCTTTGGATATATTCAACCTGGAAGCTTTTGTGTAAAGGCGTTCATAAAATTCGGACGGTAATTGACGCCCCATTTTTTCTAAGCGTAATATTTCGCACATTTGCGCCGATCTTTCAGGCTGATATCTCTGTTGAATTTCAGCCATTAATAACTCAAATGCATTGTACGGCTTTTCTTCCACAGTTCTGTCTCTGAAATTTTCCAAGGCATTTCGGAAATTTTTCAGGCAATGCCATCCATGTTGCAACAAATTTCTCCATTGGATTTAAAATATTATAAGCTCTAAATATCATTTGGGCATCTCCTACCCAACTTGAATGTTTTTCTGATTTGTACTGTGGTAGACTGATAATTCTTGAACTGGCGCAGTCGCCAAATTTTGTAGAGGCCCCTAACCTATTCGAGTCTGAGAGCCCCATAGATGCCAGATCGCTTGAAGTCCTATAATTCACAGTAGAGTCTGATATGCTTATATTTCCATTCACATCTGCTAGATTCAATTCCGCAATATCCTGCACTAACCTACTTGTGTCCTCAAATTTAATATCGGTCTCCATATCTTGTTAGTTTAACAATTAAATCGACACTTAATGTTAGGCAATCGGAATGCGAAAGTTGTATCGTGATAATTCCCGAACAAATAATCTGGAAGGAGATATACGTGAACAACAGAATAATCAAATTACCTGTTCCAGAACGTCCCTTTTCTGTGTGATTAATATCAGAATAAAAGGCAATTATAGCAGGAATGTATTGTTGAGATGTATTCGTGTTACTAGAGAAAAAATGTTAAAAATGCAGCAGACCAAAAGATGGTTAGACCAGTCGAGGTGCGAGACACTCGAAAACTGAAAATGGCGCACAATTCAAAGTCAAGTATTTAAACAAAGAATGTTCTGGAAAATAAAAAGAAAAAATTATTTTTAAATAAAAATCTTTTCAATCAGCTATGGTGGTTTAAATATATTAGTTAATATTATTTTACATTTGGCAGAGGATTTATCTTCCTTCACAGATCTACGCCAGCCTAGTCAGTAGTTATTTGGCTTTCTTTAGGACCACAAAAAGCTTTGTGATATCCGGATTTTAGTTCTTAACTGTGTTATCCAGTAGAATTTTTAACCATAAGGCAATTTCAAGTAGAATTGAAAAATTCTTTTTTGTTGTTGTCGCTTTTCGCCTGACGTGGGTATTTGATTTAGTCGCTGCGTAATTTCTGTGTGCAGTTATGTTCGCATTTGTAGCATATGTTTTGGGGCTTCTCTTTATATGGTACATTGCCCTGCCGATTTTCAAGGTTTTAGTTTTGTATTTAGTTTTTGTACCTCTTTTGTCACAACGAAAACAGTTGCGAAAGGCTGGCGAATGGGCTATTGTCACTGGTGCAACGGATGGAATAGGGAAGGCCTTTGTTGAGCTATTGGCCAAGGATGGTCTGAAAATTTTTCTTATCAGCCGTACACCTTCAAAATTATCAAGTTTAAAAGAAAATATATCAAAGAAATATGGTGTTGAAACGAAAATATTCGCGGCTGACTTTTGCTCAGTGAGTCTATCATCTATTTCTTTACTTTTTATTAATAATTTATGTTTATCTGGCAGCAGTAGATATCTAGTCCGACACTTTAAAATAATAAATTAGGTTTTTGAGTATTTGTGACGGTGACTTACGTTTGTATATTGTAAATAATTACTGTGGAATTTGTGCGAAACGTTTAAGAAAATACTGTCGGCAACATTACAGCAATGCCTCATGTAGTTAAAAGTATGAGGTAACGAGGATAAGATTGACTAGAATATTATTTTTTAATCGTATATGGATGCCGAGTAACTCTGCAGGATTGAGGAGCAGTAAGATGGCAATCGGTCGTCAGATGTATATCTCATTGGATTTATATAATATAAAAAGAATGTGACGACAGCAAAGACAGTAAACCGTTAGATACACTGCTTTTCATTCATCATTAGTATGAGAATTGAGGCTAACGATACGTCTATGACGTGCAGAAAGCGCTGGGAAGACCATTATAGGCTCAATGATGATCAACAGTCGTTAGAGTAACTCCTGGGTTGGAGCGAAAGGATTAGATTTTTCCTTCCTGTAATTCAGGTGTAGTGGCTGGAGACATCCTTCTTAACCAAAGAGTGAATTACGAGTGTGAAAGAAACAATTACGCGTGCAATGCGTATTATCTCTTAAAAAGTTATTAAAGAGGTGTAAATTAACCGCCTCAAATTCATAGTTTGATAGGAGTTTTTACTCCACCGATAGTGCGTCGAAACACAATTGGTCTTGGAAAATAGACAGACTATTAAAAACATTTGTCCTATTATTTGATTGAATTTAGGATAAAAAATTGCACGCGAAGTATGCGAGACGATGTTGGGATAAATTTGTCAATGAAAAGCAATTTGAGATTTTATGAACGAATGAAATTACCTCTAACTGGCGACTGAACCATAATGGTAGAAAATTGGCGTGGAGGATGCGCTTTCGGTAGTTCTGGCCGCAAAAATCGAGAAGCTATCTGCTCTAGAACAGCGTAGAAAGCCAAAGGTAGGGGATAATAAAATTCACTGGCATTAATTATGAGGTGTAGCACGTAATCTTTGAATAAAAATCTGTCACAGGATCGTGTTTTATGTGTTGAGTCAGAGTAGCAGGGCTCGTTTTGAAAGATTTGACATGACTGTTAAGATGTAAAGAAGTACAGTGACTTACCAAACGTGATGCCTAAGTACTTGACCGGGAATTGAATTTCGATGTCTAAATAAATTTTTGCAGTCGGAACAAAATCTCATCAAGCTAGTTTCATTCAGATTGACTTTAAGACCCATCGTATTAAGGTTAGCCTGTAGCTGAACAATAGGAGTTGCGAGTAAGCTTAAGTTGCCTGAACTAAATACTACACAATGTCATTATGAATGATTGGTGTTTAGGGTTCTAGACATTGCATACAACATCGAAAACGCTAAAGTAGTTCTCCCTTTGAAAGCGATTTAATATTCTGGTGCTGCTGTATATTGAAATTATTTTTTCAATCTTTGTTTTTTACTTTTAATAGAATGTACATTCTTTATGCGACTTATAATGTGTTCATTCTTTTGTGTTTTCAACTTTGAATTCGTCATGTACTAATTAATTAAATAATAAATACAAAAAATACGAAATTTTTATTCTTGTCTCCTGAATTTAAAGCAAACAATGAGCTAGATATCCTCAAAGCGCTTGGTCAAAACTTTGATCAATTGTGGCAATCTCTGTGGAGGCCGTCATACTTTCGCTTTTGTGTACGCACAAAAATTCGCATGATAAGCGTGTCAGTAAGAGGCCGCCATCTTCGTTTGCTGTGTTTGGTATAGCCAAGTATAATTTGGATCACACGCTTTTTCAATATCTCATTGAGAAAGCTATGGTACATCTAGAAATATTGAGCCCCCAGCCGTTTGCCTTCTTAGCTACAAATAGCTGGGGCTATTCTGCAAGTGGATAGCTCGCAACAATTAGTATCTTGGAGAATGTACCGTCAGTGACAAAAACAGTGGCTCTTAACTTTAGCTTTGGGGGCCTGCTGTTTACGAGATTGGTATTTTTTGTCAGCCCAAAATCAGAGGTATCATTGTCTATTCTCTTGCGCGTTCACGATAGTATTTGCTATTATCAAGTATCCCATTCTGAACCTTCCATTTAGGGATCCCATCTTCAGTCTCACGTTTTGCTTTTTAGTTTAGTAAGTTTCTTCAGTTTTGACACGAATGAGGTCATTTCGAGTGTATTTCTATTATGAAGTCCGCCCAATAGCCCTTCTGTCGCCCAGATGTTTTGTTGCACGATAGCAACAGATTGATACATTTCAAGATTTTCTGTCATGTTTCGTCTCTTTTGATTAAGTATGTACACAATTAGTTACAATATCGCAACTTGTGTTGAGGACATACATTTATGCATTTATGTTTGCATGCATACACCGTTTCTGATTCTGCTTCTCTTTCTTCCCTATCTAACACTCTTTAAGACAGTTTGAATATGATAGATTTTGATCAAATAACTGCACCCAATGTTGGATTGCTAAATATAAAAAATAGTTCACGTGAACTACCGTTTTTTACCCCAGCACATTTAATCGAGCATTAAAACGAATTTGGCAACAAAATGCCCTAGCATATACGTTGGATAAATTAAAATGCGGGATCCCACAAGTATTAGCTTTGAACCTCTGGTACCATGGAAATTTATCAATCTAAACAATGGGGTGTCGGTATTTTCATTAACTTATGAGCTGCAGCTTGTTTAACCGAATGGATCTTTTTGTGTGGTCCGATTAAAGTTATTTACTTAGAGCAATACCAGAAATTTTAATCAACCATTACTTTTTCGTCGTATCTGTATGTGTGGTTATGTGTGACATGAATGCTTAAGTTGGACGCGTGTGTGATTCACATTTTCATCTAGGTGTTAAATAAACTAAGCTCAATTTACAATGATAATGGCGATCGGTTGTTAGAAAGCTGCGCTGAACATAATTTGTACTTAAGTATCGAAGACTTCAGGCTAATGTAAGGCGTTGCGCCACATGGCGTCCTCCAGCCAACAACGGTTAGCTCAAATAGTTAAATTAACAATTAATTATAGATGGTGTGGTTTCGTTCGAGTCTGCCGCTCGTCTTGTAACACGTACGTCGATTCGGACCACTTATCTGTTGTAAATTTGCACGCATATTTTATAGAAAGCTAAATAAAACAATCTCAAGTAAGTGGAAGCTAACTCGAACAGCCGTCATTCCAACAAAAATATGAGGTTTTGATGAAAATTCAAATTTACTGCCCCGATCCTCGAAATTATGCATGTATCAATAATTTAGAACGCTAATCTTGAACAACTGTCAGAATTAGAGATACACAATGTAATATTGTTTTTTAAACACCACCAAATTGCTAGCTCCGGTGATGATGGTGACAATTTGTAGTGTTGACTAATTTTGGCACTATATGGAATGGAAAGGTTGTGTCGGTTGGCAGGAGTGCATTGAATACCATTCCTATCTTCAAAAAGGGTAATTGGAATTCGTTACAGCATAAGTCTGATTACAGTACTATCTTGGTTACTTGCTTCGATTATATTACGCCGTCTTAGCGATTCGCATGAAGCACATGCAAGAGAATATAAATCCGGTTTCCGGCATTCTATACGCTAATTTTACCTAAAAGGCAAGTACATGAACAGTGACACGTTTAACGCCACTCCACAATTAGCGTCTTCAAAGATGTATTTGACTCAGTGAACCGCAATGTTCTGTTCGATATTCTATTGACATGGTAAGCCAGTTATATTTGGGAGATGACGCTCTTCAAGCGCCTCGCAAGCTTGTTAAGTCAATAAATTTGCTCGGATTGGTTAAGTCCTTATCAGCTGAGCGTCAATATGCATTATTTTGGACAAATGTATGAGCCGAACAATTTTATACGGTGGCTTTTTTATGTGCCATCGTGATCAAACTTATTTTAGACGTGATTGTAATTCATAAATACGCCACTTTCTCATTGTGCTCACCAGGCGACTGGCAACTCCAGTATATTGTTGGAATCAAAAGACTGGTCAGCTGTCTTTTGATCAGATATTATTACTCGCGATATCGATCATTTGAATGGACGAAAGTCTGTGGGAGTAGAGCAGCCTGTTTAATTATGTCATATTGACCTAGGCTGTACTGGAAAACATATGAGCGACATTGATTTCTTTACATGAGTATATTATTCATTGTTATGTGCAACCTGTAAAAAGAAGAAAAATAAGTCGGTTACTCTGAATGTTTTTTATTTAGAATCTTCATTGAACCACTTCAGACTGGACCTTAATATCGGTGTGATGGTTTGTGTGTCTTTATAAATCATCTGGATATACTGTTGAAGCGTAAGCACTGTTAGATTTTCTAGTATCAGGTGTGCCAATGAGGAGGTGTCAGACTCAATCTTCCATCAGAATGAGCAATCTTTTGGTCGTTTTCAGCTTAAAAGTAACTATGGATTTCATGTCAATTCATCAGCGAATCATCAGTATATTATGCTGATGTTATGATATGTAGTTGTAATTTGTGACTTGATCTATCTATCATGGCCGTTGAGTACATCTGCTTTAACATTTGAATTTTAGCTGTTAAATTAAAAATTCGAGGTGCTGCTGTTAATGATAAAGCATTGATTTTTGCCATTGCCAGTTGGCTAACTTTCTAGCACATATCCGTCTGCAACTTTGTTAAATGCATCATGTGTTTAATCTCATTATTCAAGGTTGTTAAGCAGCTTTTTCATGTGCTATTAGTCATCTCATTTAAACCTTCTTGTGCAAGCTGTTTTTGATTATTTTTCGTTAAAGATCATTCAGGCAGGTTGTTTGTTTCAAATCTATAAAAATCTTTCATAAGGTATAGTTTCAGTTTGTTAATTCTTACGAAAGTCCCTATTGTCTAATTAAATTTAAAAATTTAACGATGAGATCTAGTTGATTATACGTTTGCATTTGTTTTCCTGAATTTTTTCAGCTTGATTTTTATCCATCTCTTGAGAGGGAGATAAAAATGCTGCCATCAATTGCTTGTCTTGTCAACAATGTCGGTATGAGTATGAGCATGCCCGATTTTTACGCTACAGCACCTGAAATTGACCAGGCAAAAATCAACGACATGCTTGCATGCAACGTGTCATCAGTAGCCAAAATGACGCATATTTGTTTAGCCAAGATGGAAGCGCAAAGTGCATCATTCTCCTATCGCCCGGTTATTATTAACATCGCTTCATTCAGTGGACTTTTGCCTGTGCCTCTCTTAACGTTGTACGCTGGCACAAAATCTTTTGTAGTTAACTTTTCACGTTCACTCAGTTACGAGTGCAAGTGGGTTCGCGTAAAACTTGTCTCACCAAATTTTGTCTCGACTGCAATGACTATGAATCGACGTCCGTCTGCCTCCGTACCAGATGCCACGTTGTACGTTAACTCTGTGCTTAACACAATCGGAGTGTCAGATGATGGCCCTGGATACCTGGTTCACGCCTTGATCGAGTGTTTTGCACTTGCCTTGCCATTATGCGTTGTGGGCAAGTGGATGTGCCGACATATGAAGTACATAAGGGAGCGTACAATACGCAAGTGTGAGCGTGCGTCGAAAAAGTCCTAACTGATCAATTTTAGTCTGGATAAAATGTTTAGCTAATACTTCTTTTATATGAATGTATGCTATACTTTTAGTACTGGGAAGCTCTTCTCGACTTCTAAATGGACCCGACAGTTGGTTTATCAATGGTTTTATTTATAATATCGCCCTTAGAAAATAGAAAACATTTTTGCACTATGTCTTTGATAATATTTTGTCCATGCCTAAGGATAAGACAGACAATTGACAAGTAATTGCTTATTCGTATGTTTTGTACGACAGTTTCAATTTTTTTCCTTCGCTGAAAGTAATGAAAAGGAAGATATACTTTTAGCTTAGCTTTTTATCCTCGCATTAAGAAAATTAAATGTAAATTACTTGAAAATTCGCATGTTACAAGTAAATACATGTTTGAATTTATGTTGGTTTATCATATACCACTAATTCGTTTGTTTTTTGTGACATTGAATTTTACCTTTCACTATAGTATAATTTCGTCTTCAAATGCCATTCGAAAGACGTTGCATCTGGAAATTTCCTTCTGGCTTTGAAGCTAGTATTAATCGGCCTTGTGTTTTATGTCTTCCTTTCCGGACACATCATCAGAAGTATGACATGGTTCCTCCAAACTAAATAAGCAAAGTAGGCAAACATTATCGCATAAAATATATTTGGCTTTCAGCCTTTGTTTAATTTGGAGTAACGGTGTGACACTTCTCATGTAATGTCAAGCAGACTGATTCTATATTTAAAGGTAGAATACTTATGTCTAAATCAAATAATAAAGCTGTACGTAAACAAATTTCATTTGAACGATATTTGGAAAAAAATGCATGGAAAGTCATCATGTTAGTCTCCCTTATCTATACTATTTTTGTTGAACATTCTTTTGTACAAACGATATTTTAAGTGTCCTTTCAAAGACCATAGGTGTATTGTGCTCTTCTGTCTGGTTACCACACTGATGTCTTGATTATGTTATTTAATGTGATATTAGTTATTAATTAATATGCTCATCAGGTGCATCCATGAGTTGACAATTTTTTACACACAAAAACAATTTTTCTAGAGCCTTTCATTAAATACAATGTCCTTTTAATATCCAATAAACCCGGTTTCTGTAGTTTTTGCCATTTCATTTTTTATTTTACTATTTTTTTAGACGTTATATTTGGCGAATCTTATTATTTTATGTTTTTGATCTTTACTTGTCATATATTATGAACTAATAAATTATTTTGGCTCGATGTTTAGATAATTCATCAAGTAGATCGGTTTAATCCTTATTAGGAACTCATCACTTACTGGCCAGAATTTGCCGCGAAAAGGGCTCGAACCTTATCACGTCTGCTTTGGAATCTAGTGCTCTAACCACTGAGCTATACTACCGCACGCTACACACAGCTTGCAGTTATATACTAATTAGTGTAACTTGGTAGTTAGTTGGAACTTTGGGTCTAAAGGGATGCCATATGAGCTTCATCTAAAAGACCAAAAGATCAACCAAGTTACATTAGTTAGTATATAACTGAAAATTGTGTGCTGTGTGCGGCAGGGTGGCTCAGTGGTTAGAGCACCAGATTCCGAAGCAGACATGTCCAGGTTCGAGCCCTGTCCGCGGCAAATTCTGGCCAGTACGTGATGAGTTCCCAATAAGGACAAAACGGTCTACTGGACGAATTACCTTTTCTACACTATACAATTCTTAGTTTATACTGACACGTAAGAAATTAATAGGTCAGCTACTTATATCAAGATTGCAAACTGGTTTATAGTAATTGTTATCTAAGCCGGCGCACCAATCTTCGTTTAATTTTATATTTTCGGTGTTCTTTCGAAGACCATAGTTGGATTGTGTGGTTCTGTCTGGTTACTACACTGGTGTCTTGATTATATTATTTAATTTGATATTAGCTCATTAATTAATATGCTTACCAGGTTCATCCCTGAGTTCGACAATTTTTTCAACATGAATAACTTAATTTTTCTAAATAGAGCCTTTCATTAAATACCATGTCTTTTTATTATCCAATAAACCCAGTTTCTGTATTTATTGCCATTTCACGATACGAGGGTTTTCTATTTTATTACTTTTGTTAGACGTTATATTTGGCCAATCTTATTATTTTATGTTTGTGATCGACTTGCGGGCAGAAGGTAGACGGTCTGGGAATGATAGAATGAACCTTGTCGGATCAAAAGGGACAGCCGTTATTCTGTTTCATGTGAATCCTCGAGTTCAGTCTATCTGCGCAGTAACCTTAATTGTTAAATGTGTTTGACGGAATGAGAGCAAGCATGCAAGACGCGAAGGGCAAGTATCGGCTGCTGAAGGCAACTGACATCTGCACAGATACTGTTCATCGGCCTTGATTGGCAGACTATCTGAGAGAAACTCCGAATACAAGCTATCCTCAGTAGGAATGGGCGACCTAGTGTTCTTTTACAGTCCACGTATAGCCATGAACGACTTATGGTTATATGGCAGTGAAACAGTCACTTTTGGCTTTTAAATGGCTCTGCATGATAATGATATTTCTGACCTACATATTGTAAGCAGTTTGTTTGAAAGGTATTGCCTGTTCTGAAACACTTAAGAAGTTGGTGTATAACGCCTTTGGCTGTTATGGTCAAAGCCGTCGAAAGTAAAATTTTTACTTTGAATTGGTTTTTGAGGCAAATGTGTCAAGTCCAAATGGTGTAGAATGATTTTTTTGAGCGTTCAGACTCACCTGTTCTTGCTATCTGGAGGAGAGTTATAATATTGAGCATTGATTCTGTCTGTATGAACCTTGTTAGCAGAATTGTATTTTTATGTTTGGATACTGCATATTTGTCTGGCATATGTTGAGAACCATGGGTATAATAGTGCAAGTTATGGATATGCCGACCCAAAATTTGTTTTATGAACTTTGTCGATAATAATGGTATACATTTCCCTAAAAATACACGTTCCATTCGCGTATGCAGATGGCGTTCTGGACTACCTTTACTAACATTTGAAGTTTCAGCAGTAGTCAAAGAGGGATAATTGATAGCGCTCGTAGGTCGGTGAAATATTGATTCCTGTACATTCCAAGGCGCGCAGCCTGTCTTCTGCTTTGTTTGATGGATTCTAAGTGGTACCGTCACACTGAAGCCGTTCACAAGTGTACTGCCAGCAAATGGTTTTGAACCATAGATTGCCAATTTTTTCCCACCGTTTCGGAACATTTTTTGTTTCTTCATGGTTGGCACCATACTCACAGAAAGAACAAATTGTGCCAAATGTGAGTATGGTATCAACCCTGAAGAAAGAGCAAGTAAGGATGTTTCGGAACGTCTGGGAAAGATCGGCAAAACGCGGTTCAAAAGTATTTCCATACACTACACTTGTGGACGGCTTCGAGTTTTGGGACCTGTGAGAACCCATCAATCAACGCAGAGGACAAGGTGTGCATCTGGAAATGTAAATGAATCAGTATTTTACCGGCCTACGAGTGCTGTCAATTGTCCTGAAATATACATGTGTGGAAACAACTTGAAGGATGACAGCGCTGCGAAAGGATAAGTATCTTTTAAACTATACCTTCAAATTTACCGTCATTTAGTTGTCCTAAATAAGGTATGAAAAGGGCGACTAACGACGCTATTACCATTATTACTATTATTATATTTGAACGGTAATAGTCCTATTGCTGACTACGTGACCGGAGATACGTTTCGACTGGTGCAGTTAATCCTTGCTGACATTTTGGAAGCCAACCTCTATGTTTAGCTAAAAATCTGTTGTCGCAATGATCGAGTTATTAGAAGTTCCAAATCAAGCAATTTAAGTGTGGGTAATGCCAATTGTTTTTTTATTTGAAGTTAATATTTTGCGGTGTGTCAGCTTGAATATTTCCAATGCCGCGTTTTGCGTACGCGGGTAATAGCTGTACACGGACAGTTACACAAAGATCCGATTGCTCACAATTTCCAATTTTGTTTTGTCTTTGATCGGGTTGACTTGTTCTTCGTTCAACTGGAAATACGGTTCTATCACATCTTTGTTTACTGGCGACGTTTCGGTGCCTACTTTCCAGCACCATCCTCAGGCAACACAGTACAACAATAGCAGATTTAAGAAAATGTCCACAGTTGATAACAAAACAGGGTGTGTGGATTGCAGTGTTAAATGCTCATATTGTTTTTATATTTTTCCCTGTTAAAAATGGTTGTGATACGATATGCGTGGCTGTTTTTTTCTTCAGTTTGTTGCCAATCAGATTGAAAGTTGGTTGATTCTAGTCAAGTGGGTGTTTGGCTTTGCCTGGATGCTAGTAAATTGTTTGGTTTTGTGATTCGTGGCCATGATATATATATGTGTGTGTGTGTGTGTGTGTCTGTGTGCGCGCGTGCGTGTGTATATCGCATTTGTATGAACGACAAATTGTTTAAGAAGGGACAACTAGATCTTAGTTTCGTCATTATTAGACAAATCATTATTATTTGCCAGGGCCGCTTTGTGAAGATGCTTAATCGATGAAAATTTGGGTCCGAATAATACGTCTCACCCCCATGCCGATTCCTCATTATTTATTTTGTTTGCTTTTCTCGAAATATAAAATTTCGCATCTTGTCTTCGTTCCGAAAGTTCACGTTTCTATAGTTACGACGACACTCTGACACCAACACACACTCGCACGACAAATTCACAAGTTTATATTCAAATAACACGAATTTATTGTGCTTATTTAGCTGATGATTAAAGGTGTTGCTAATAACAGCTTCTGATGTGCGTAAATAATTTTCGTTTTTTGTTTTGAGCAACACCAGGAAATCTACGGATTTGGAGTTTGACATTTATATACAATGTGCTGAACTATTGCGGAAACGTTCTCCACTCTGCCAACTGTGTTTAGACTGTGCGTGAGAGAGAGAGAGCGTAAGTGTGCATATTTGCCTCAGCTTGTGCGATTCCCGGTGATATGCTTTTAGTAAAAAAAAAGCATAAATTCCCTTTACAGCTACCGTCACTTTGAACGATGTAATACAAATTTTGCCTAAACAGTTAAAATTCATGTATATGCTTTATTAATGCTCTAATTAAATGCACTCACTGTAATAGGGTAACAACTTCCAATGTTCGTAATCGAATAATTTTAAAATTTGTTTCAATTTTAACCCCATTTTGCTTATTTACACGGTGCTGATATTCTGCTTCATTTGAATGTCCTAATTAGTAATATCGATTAAAAGCTCCTACTAAAATGAGGTAATAGTAAAGGGCTTGCAAAATACTGCTGATAAAAGTCATTAATCACCTACATTAATTAGCACAACATATATTTCAGGTAAGCAGAGAATATATATATACGCGTGGCACTGCTTGTGACAATTTAGTGCATTTTTAATAACAGGGAGAGAAAAAATAAGTCATTATTTAATAACTTTAAATGGACGATGAAGGACAAAACTGTTGTGCCAATGAGATCGCACAATTTGACCATGTTGACAACCTCAAAATATTATGGGCAAAATTGAACTAAAATTCTAAAAAGATAGTATGCAAGGACAGAGATTTAATAAGAGCAAAATCCAAATTTCTTTAGTGTGCGTTGATAAAAACAATGCAGCAAAAATACAGTTTGTTTCCGCTATCACATCATTTCTTATTTCCTGCATAGCCCTGATAGTATGATACAAATCTGGCGGCTATTTATAAAACCACACTGAGATTTACTATAATCAACGTTGCGATATTGATATGAACACCTGACCCATTAAGTTCATAAATTTGTCAGTATAAACTAAGAACTGTATAGCGAAGAAAATGCATTCCCTGCAATAGACTGGTTATTACCTTGCAAGTATGTATTAGGTTTTGCGAACCTAGTAACAAATTAGTTCAGTTGTGACCAGAAGGATAAACCAAAGGCAGCATGAACGGAAAGTATAATCTCATGCACATTCGTTTCGTGCTTACTGGCGACTCATCAGTAGGAGCCGGTATTACGCCCTTTAACCACTATATATTCGGTAGAAGAATGTGGAATAATAGGACGGTACAATCTCCTAGACGAATGTGTAAACCTGTAATAGTGAAGCTAACATAATCTGAAGTCAACGACAATACGACTTCAATGCTAACTCACACTATATAATATATATACCGAGTCTGTAAAGGATACTAACACTATGGCCATTGTGTTAGTAACTGATACCTTTTTTGAAATCGATGAGTACCGGATACTAACACTATGGTTTCCGAGTCGGTACATGATACCAACCTGATGGATATAAATTTATGCTAAAGTTCACCCAAATTGAGAATTACAACAATTTCCGAACACCTGTTACTCCAGTTAAACCATACACTCTGGCCTTCATCGATATCAGTTATCACATTTCGCGGTAAGCATGACATCATTCAATTCAATATATTACAGTTAAATACTGTTTGTTGCGAAGAACTAATATATATGCAAGTATGTATTAGGTTTTGCGAACCTAGTAACAAATTAGTTCAGTTGTGACCAGAAGGATAAACCAAAGGCAGCATGAACGGAAAGTATAATCTCATGCACATTCGTTTCGTGCTTACTGGCGACTCATCAGTAGGAGCCGGTATTACGCCCTTTAACCACTATATATTCGGTAGAAGAATGTGGAATAATAGGACGGTACAATCTCCTAGACGAATGTGTAAACCTGTAATAGTGAAGCTAACATAATCTGAAGTCAACGACAATACGACTTCAATGCTAACTCACACTATATAATATATATACCGAGTCTGTAAAGGATACTAACACTATGGCCATTGTGTTAGTAACTGATACCTTTTTTGAAATCGATGAGTACCGGATACTAACACTATGGTTTCCGAGTCGGTACATGATACCAACCTGATGGATATAAATTTATGCTAAAGTTCACCCAAATTGAGAATTACAACAATTTCCGAACACCTGTTACTCCAGTTAAACCATACACTCTGGCCTTCATCGATATCAGTTATCACATTTCGCGGTAAGCATGACATCATTCAATTCAATATATTACAGTTAAATACTGTTTGTTGCGAAGAACTAATATATATGCAAGTATGTATTAGGTTTTGCGAACCTAGTAACAAATTAGTTCAGTTGTGACCAGAAGGATAAACCAAAGGCAGCATGAACGGAAAGTATAATCTCATGCACATTCGTTTCGTGCTTACTGGCGACTCATCAGTAGGAGCCGGTATTACGCCCTTTAACCATTATATATTCGGTAGAAGAATGTGGAATAATAGGACGGTACAATCTCCTAGACGAATGTGTAAACCTGTAATAGTGAAGCTAACATAATCTGAAGTCAACGACAATACGACTTCAATGCTAACTCACACTATATAATATATATACCGAGTCTGTAAAGGATACTAACACTATGGCCATTGTGTTAGTAACTGATACCTTTTTTGAAATCGATGAGTACCGGATACTAACACTATGGTTTCCGAGTCGGTACATGATACCAATTATGTCGTTTTACCAATTTATGTCGTTACACGTGTAACGACACAAATCAATCGCCGACATATTGCGTAAATTAAATTCAAATTTATTTACGTTGCACCAATGAGAAAAAAGCAAATTGCCGTTTAACCACGTTTAACCACGTTTAACCAATAGTATGCAAGTACACATATTGCATGCTATTTAAGCACGGTAATTTACCATGCAAGTCAGTTGTGGCATTTGCCTTCTACCTGCTTCACGCGTGTGCGTTCTGTCGGCTGTCAATACGTGTGCGCTCTGTCGGCTGTCAATACGTGTGCACTCTGTCGGCTGTCAATACCTACGCTGGTGATTTGATAGTTTCACCAACAACTAACTACATCCGTGACTCATCTTGTTACGGGATACCGGAGAGACGAGCCAATTGAGTGCAGGACCTGCAGGACACCATCCACAACGCGATCACAGCTCAACCACGGGAGCGACAACTCAACCAGAGTCCACCCAAGGCTCTAGGACATCTTCAACTCTGAAGACTTCAAGCGAACGCATTACCAGGCCCTCTTAAGGGCCCCCATATCAGTAACTAATCTCTATTCAGAGCACCTTAACCGAGTTTGTAACGTCGTACGGCATTTACTTGAAGCCGGGGCGTTTACAAAATTGGCGACCGCGCCAGGATATTGATTATTGTTCTGATTTTTTTGGTATAAATAAAATTGACTTCCTTTTTCATCTATTTGGGATAAAAATCGATTAAGATTTGCGTTTTATCTACCGTGATCGTGGCCATCTGTGAATTTTTTTTGGGTATATATATATTCGTGGTTTGTCTTGGGGGATATAATAATAGATTGACATTTGTGTTTCCTTTACCCTGATTGTGGATTTCTGGGAAATCTGTTGGGTATATATTCGTGGATTTGTGGGGATAATAATAACACATCGGCATTAAAGGCCAACGAGTCCTTTGTTCATCATTTCAACGTACGAAACGGCACCGTACGTACACGTCAAACTCAACTGTGGAAGCTGTTTGTGGGTAAGCGTTTCGTTAAAGTTTATTTATACATTTTCATATTGCTTTTAATTTATGCTTTTAAGATCCCGTAAGATTGTTAAAATGTCAGGTCCAATTTTAGATATTGATGTTCCTGTTTGGGATGGAGATAGTGAGTTATTTTTTATGCGCGTAGACTCCGCTTTCTCACCGTTTCCTGATTATGACAGTCATCAAAAACTGTCGAAGGTTTTTGCTAAACTACCTTCTGAATTGCAGCGACGGATTTATCCTAAGCTTGAGGCCATTAGGAAGCTACCTAATCCCATTTTGGGCCTACAAAACGAGGTAGAATCCTTGCTTGGACCCACGGAAACTGAGCAGATAATAAACAAATATGCGCAGTTAGATATGCCAAATCTTGGCCCCATAGAAATACTGAGGGAATTACGGAAACGTTGGTATAAAACCAACATTTCTGACCATGAGGCTAAGGTTGTTTTTATTAACAATCTTCCCCAAACATTAAAACTCTTTGCCAGACAGCTCCCCAACACTCTCTCTATAGATGACTTACCTGAGAGATGTGAGTTAGAATATAGGGTTTTGGAACCCAAAGTGAATCCATCATCCTTTTCTTCACCCCCGCAAGATGATAGAATCTCCTCTTTAGAGAGAACAGTGGCGAACATGGCCAAAGTTCTAGAAGGATTGGCCATTACCAAATCCGAGATAAATCAAGTGAATTCTCGACCAAAATTCGTTTCCAAGTCAAATTATAATGGTAGGCGGCGATCGAGATCTCCGCAATCCTTTAATAAATATGCTCCAAAGAACTGGTGTTATAACCACCAGAAGTTTTTTATGCTTGCCAAGTTTGTCTTTGTCGTTCCGAAGAATTTCCGAATGAGTGTCAATTTCCACAGCTGACGGAGAGGACAACAGACCGCAGGCACAAGGGTGCATCAGTATCGGGAAACGTCTGGCGCAGGAAGTAGAAGACCGTACTTTCTGCACATCAACGGCATCAACTGCGCTACAGGGAAGAAGCCAACTACAATCCGACATCCCTGTCGACTCTTTTCGTCCACGCCGAATTTTTCACATAGAGAACCAAACAGACAATGCCGGTTGCAATCACCAGCCTACTTGTTTGCATGACCCGGCCAAACAGCCAAACGAACTTCTGCACCTTCTTGATTTCAAAACTGGCGAAGAGTACATCGTAGACACAGGTGCGGCAGTCTCAGTTCTCAAAGGTGATTCAATGGCCGAGATGTCGCTAGGCGTTCTTCTCGCAACAGCTACAGGCGAGCCCATACCAACTTATGGCTGCCAATACCGCACACTCAACATAGGTCTACGACGTGAATTTTCCCACAACTTCATCATTGCCAAGGTCTCACATAATATAATAGGCCTTGATTTCCTTCTAAAATTTCGGCTCATTGTTGATCTTGCCAATCAAAAGATCATCGACCCCTCCACCGGACTTGAGCAAAGATTTGGGACACTTGCCTCCGAGCTTTTGGAGTTACAGGTCATTCAGCCAACCCCAGTGCATCATTCATCAGAGATATCAGCAGCTCTTCGAAAATACAAATCGCTTTTCGATCTTAACAAGTCAGAGCTACGAGTCTCCAACACGATGCATCATATCGCCACAGAAGGACAACCTATTGCACTCAAGAAGCGACCACTGGCTCCTGCTAAGCTGAAAGCTGCCCAAGAAGAATTCTCAAGGCCTTTGGAAGAGGGAATCATCAGACCATCGAAAAGTTCATGGGCGTCACCACTGCACTTAGTCTCAAAATCAAACGGATCGTACAGAGCCTGTGGAGACTACCGCAAGCTAAATTCAGTGACAAAATCTGATGCATATCCTATTCCAAATATCAACACTTTACTTGAAAAACTCAACGGCAGCAATTTCTTTTCAGTGATTGACCTCAGACAAGCGTTTTCACTGCTGTAAAGGCCCCGGCTTCAAGTAAATGCCGTACGACGTTACAAACTCGGTTAAGGTGCTCTGAATAGAGATTAGTTACTGATATGGGGGCCCTTAACAGGGCCTTGGCGGCGTTCTCGTAAGTTATATATATGTAAGTTGATGTTCTGTTCCTTGGGTGGACTCTGGTTGTGGTTCCTGCTGTTGTTATCACGTGTGGACAACTTGGTTGAAGTTCTGCATTAATTGGCTCGTCTTGCTGGCTGAAGTGCAACACGGTGAGTCACGAATGTTGCCAATTGTTGGTGAAACAAATCAATATCCAGCGTAGTTATTGACAGCCGACAGCACGCACATGTGTAACACGAGGCAGAACGCAGATACGACCAACTGACTTGCATGGTAAATTACCGTGCTTAAATAGCATGCAATATGTCTACTTGCACACTATTGGTTAAACGTGGTTAAACGGCAATTTCGCTTTTTTCTCATTGGTGCAACGTAAATAAATTTGAATTTAATTTACGCAATATGTCGGCCATTGATTTGTGTCGTTACAACACTTTCCTCTCTGAAAAAAAGGAAAAAAATTCCTCTCTGCGAGGCTAGATAAGAAATGCATGACAGAGTTCGAACCAAGTTAAGCAAAAATATGATGAACCATAAGTGCTGGGCTTAAATATGCTTGTTGGTTGCTTCAACAATGATATGATGCCAGGTAACCACTAGGAATTGCTACACAAATTGTTAGCTCTAGTGGTCGGTCATAGCACGTGAGGCAAAATAGAGCAGTGTAAGTTTTTGGAGCCGCAGCGTGAAGATTTCGAGGTAAATCGCCTCTGAATTTGCCAGGTTTAAGTTAAAACCTAAGCAGGTTGGATCGTTGTCAATGTGTTTGTATACGACCAAAGGAGCTAGAGTGCTCGACGTTGTGGTCATGACATTTGTAGAGTGGTCTTTGTGCAATTGATAAAGTTGAGATATGCATTGAAAGTGGCCTGTACCATGATATGAAGCTGATCACTACTTAGTGTTGCTACACGAAAGCGTTAGCTCTAAGTAGCTGGTCATACCAAAATAGGCAGTGTAATGTCATGTGTGAGAAATACATTATAATGTAAAATTATATACATTAAAATCAAAGGTAACTGCATAAAAATATGTACACGAACATTGCCTCAGAGATGGCATAATACCAAAGAACTGTTCAAAAATGCTACACAACTGTTAGCTAAGAACAGCTGGTTATGCCACGTGAGACAAATACGAACAATAACGTAAGGTTAAAAAATTTTATAGTTAATGTTAATGTTTTAAAAAAAATTAATTACGCGTTATACAAAGCAGGTTATTGAGATTGTGGGCAGACGGAGCCTGAGACGTGTGTAGAAGGTTGAACGCTCTCAGGATCAGGTGGTTCGATAAACGGTTTCAACCTGTCTATGCTTACTGATGTCGGTGTAGCGCCTTGCATAATGATGAAGTATTTTGGCTGTCTTAGTAAAATCGGGTAAGGACCGCGATACTTGGGTTGTAGTGGTGCAACAGCATTATTGTTGCGAACGAGTACTCTCTTGCAGCTGTGGAGCTGTGGGTGAACGAAGACTGGACGAGGCGTGTGTCTCGGCTGCTGTTCGGACATGTTACCGAAATGAAGTCGAAGGCGGGTAGCTTCGTCTTGTGGGTCATCTTGTGCCGGTAGTAGACGTGGGAGCTGACTAGGCAGGCGTAGATCCATGCCATACAAGAGTTGTGACGCAGACGTTTTAATGGATTCACGAGTACGGGAACGCATGGCCAGCAGAACTAAAGGTAGTGCATCGACCCAGTTGCCATTAATGGACGAGGATGCTAAAGCTGCTTTGAGTTCCCTATGCATTCTCTCTACCATGCCATTAGCTTGGGGATGGTAGGCAGTCGTCTGGCGTAAGATGCATCCCATGTACCGCAAGGTGGTTTTGAAACGATCAGATGAGAAGCAAGTGCCTCTGTCCGTGATGACCTCATTGGGAACACCATAATTGGATATCCATGCAGAGATAAAACCGTTAGTTACTTCGTCTGCAGAAATGGTGCCAAGAGGTAATGCCGCAGGCCACCGTGTAAATCTATCGATCATAGTTAGAAGGTAGCTGAAACCATGAACCTTTGTCAGATGAACTATGTCGATGTGGACGATGGCTAGGCGAGAAGTAGACCGAAAATGTTGCAACTTAGAACGAGTGTGTCGTGTGATCTTGTTTTTCTGACAAATTGCACACTCTGAGACCCATCGTTTAACATTCTGCCTAAGTCTGTGACCCCAGAAACGATCTGTAAGAAGTCGGACAGTCGCTTGGCTTCCTGGGTGAGAAATTGAGTGAATTGAATCGAAAACTTTTCTCTGAAGGCTGGTCGGCAGAACTGGCTTGTTGGGCTGCGTACCCGTGAAGTAAACAATTGGTAAGCCTTCCCACAGACGGCATATGAACTTGGTTGGGTGACGGGCTATTGATCTTTGAATGAGAATGTCACCGCGTTGTTCAGTTCGCAGGAGAGTTGGCGTTAGTGCAGGTTCACTGAGTGCCACGGAGTTGACAGTGAATGGTGACGGCGAAGGTGGTTGTAGAGAGACGTCTGGCCTGGACAGGGCATCTGCAATGAAGTTCTGTTTGCCCTTGACGTGAAAGACGTCAAATTGCCATTCGCTTAGACGAGAAAGCTGTCTTTCCACTCTGGCAGGGTACTTGGCGATAGATGAAGTTGCGTTTCGAAGTGCGCTAACTAGTGGTGCATGATCTGTGAAAACAACAAATCTGCTACTGCCAATGATGCTGATAAAATGGCGCACTGCGTCGTGGATGGCGAGAAGTTCTCGGCCGAAAGTGTCGTACCTCGTTTCTACTGGTTGGAGAGTACGCGAGTAGAAACTGATAGGCTTCCGAACTCCGTCGATCTCTTGTTCCAAAGTGGCTCCAATAGCGAATTCAGAAGCATCTGTCGTGAGTAGAAATGGCTTTTCGAAATCTGGATGCGTTAGCATTGTGGCATTTGCTAACGAGTTGATGGCAAGTCGAAGTAATTCCTCGTCTTCGGATGACCAAGCAATGATGGAATTCTTGCTAAGTCCTTTTCGGTTCCGCAGGTGCCTGCACAAAGGATAAAGTTGTTTTGAAAGGCCCGGAAGGAACTTGCGATAATAGTTTAGTACTCCCAGGATTTTCTGCAACTCGCTCAACAGTCCTTGGTGACTTGATATTCTTGATTGAATTCGTCTTTGACGGCAACGGTTGAATACCTTGGGCCGTGATACGATGCCCTAAGAAGTCGACGGATGAAGTTGCAATCTGCGTCTTGTCACAGTTGATCTTGAGTCCGTGGTTGGATAAGCGTGAGAGGACATTTCGTAGATGTTTCGCATGAGATTCTAGATCTGGACTGAATACCATAATGTCATCGAGATATGACATACAATAAGCAGAGTCGTCGCGAAGTATGTTGTCTATGAATCTTTGAAATGTCTGAGTAGCACACTTAAGTCCAAAAGGCATGTAAAGATATTCAAAAAGGCCAAATGGAGTGATGACTGCAGTTTTCTCGATATCCTCTGGTGCTACCGGGATGTGATGGTACGCTTGTCTGAGGTCAATCACTGAGAAGAAATTGCTGCCGTTGAGTTTTTCAAGTAAAGTGTTGATATTTGGAATAGGATATGCATCAGATTTTGTCACTGAATTTAGCTTACGGTAGTCTCCACAGGCTCTGTACGATCCGTTTGATTTTGAGACTAAGTGCAGTGGTGACGCCCATGAACTTTTCGATGGTCTGATGATTCCCTCTTCCAAAAGCCTTGAGAATTCTTCTTGGGCAGCTTTCAGCTTAGCAGGAGCCAGTGGTCGCTTCTTGAGTGCAATAGGTTGTCCTTCTGTGACGATATGATGCATCGTGTTGGAGACTCGTAGCTCTGACTTGTTAAGATCGAAAAGCGATTTGTATTTTCGAAGAGCTGCTGATATCTCTGCTGAATGATGCACTGGGGTTGGCTGAATGACCTGTAACTCCAAACGCTCGGAGGCAAGTGTCCAAAAACTGTTGTTCAATTCCTGTGGAGGGGTCGATGATCTTTTGATTGGCAAGATCAACAATGAGCCGAAATTTTAGAAGGAAATCAAGGCCTATTATATTATGTGAGACCTTGGCAATGATGAAGTTGTGGGAAAATTCACGTCGTAGACCTATGTTGAGTGTGCGGTATTGGCAGCCATAAGTTGGTATGGGCTCGCCTGTAGCTGTTGCGAGAAGAACGCCTAGCGACATCTCGGCCATTGAATCACCTTTGAGAACTGAGACTGCCGCACCTGTGTCTACGATGAACTCTTCGCCAGTTTTGAAATCAAGAAGGTGCAGAAGTTCGTTGGGCTGTTTGGCCGGGTCATGCAAACAAGTAGGCTGGTGATTGCGACCGGCATTGTCTGTTTGGTTCTCTATGTGAAAAATTCGGCGTGGACGAAAAGAGTCGACAGGGATGTCGGATTGTAGTTGGCTTCTTCCCTGTAGCGCCGTTGATGCCGTTGATGTGCAGAAAGTACGGTCTTCTAC
Organism: Eudiplozoon nipponicum; assembly: GCA_029291075.1. NCBI lineage: Eukaryota > Metazoa > Platyhelminthes > Monogenea > Mazocraeidea > Diplozoidae > Eudiplozoon > Eudiplozoon nipponicum. The sequence goes on from JAQBSW010000020.1 coordinate 86,842, forward strand.
TTCCTGCGCCAGACGTTTCCCGATACTGATGCACCCTTGTGCCTGCGGTCTGTTGTCCTCTCCGTCAGCTGTGGAAATTGACTTCAGATTATGTTAGCTTCGCTATTACAGGTTTAAACATTCGATTGTATAGTGTGAGTTAGCATTGAAGTCGTATTGTCGTTGACTTCAGATTATGTTAGCTTCACTATTACAGGTTTACACATTCGTCTAGGAGATTGTACCGTCCTATTATTCCACATTCTTCTACCAAATATATAGTGGTTAAAGGGCGTAATACCGGCTCCTACTGATGAGTCGCCAGTAAGCACGAAACGAATGTGCATGAGATTATACTTTCCGTTCATGCTGCCTTTGGTTTATCCTTCTGGTCACAACTGAACTAATTTGTTACTAGGTTCGCAAAACCTAATACATACTTGCATATATATTAGTTCTTCGCAACAAACAGTATTTAACTGTAATATATTGAATTGAATGATGTCATGCTTACCGCGAAATGTGATAACTGATATCGATGAAGGCCAGAGTGTATGGTTTAACTGGAGTAACAGGTGTTCGGAAATTGTTGTAATTCTCAATTTGGGTGAACTTTAGCATAAATTTATATCCATCAGGTTGGTATCATGTACCGACTCGGAAACCATAGTGTTAGTATCCGGTACTCATCGATTTCAAAAAAGGTATCAGTTACTAACACAATGGCCATAGTGTTAGTATCCTTTACAGACTCCGTATATATATTATATAGGTTGAGTTAGCATTGAAGTCGTATTGTCGTTGACTTCAGATTATGTTAGCTTCACTATTACAGGTTTACACATTCGTCATATAGTGTGAGTTAGCATTGAAGTCGTATTGTCGTTGACTTCAGATTATTTTAGCTTCACTATTACAGGTTTACACATTCGTCTAGGAGATTGTACCGTCCTATTATTCCACATTCTTCTACCAAATATATAGTGGTTAAAGGGCGTAATACCGGCTCCTACTGATGAGTCGCCAGTAAGCACGAAACGAATGTGCATGAGATTATACTTTCCGTTCATGCTGCCTTTGGTTTATCCTTCTGGTCACAACTGAACTAATTTGTTACTAGGTTCGCAAACCCTAATACATACTTTCATATATATTAGTTCTTCGCAACAAACAGTATTTAAACTTGGCAAGCATAAAAAACTTCTAGTGGTTATAACACCAGTTCTTTGGAGCATATTTATTAAAGGATTGCGGAGATCTCGATCGCCGCCTACCATTATAATTTGACTTGGAAACGAATTTTGGTCGAGAATTCACTTGATTTATCTCGGATTTGGTAATGGCCAATCCTTCTAGAACTTTGGCCATGTTCGCCACTGTTCTCTCTAAAGAGGAGATTCTATCATCTTGCGGGGGTGAAGAAAAGGATGATGGATTCACTTTGGGTTCCAAAACCCTATATTCTAACTCACATCTCTCAGATAAGTCATCTATAGAGAGAGTGTTGGGGAGCTGTCTGGCAAAGAGTTTTAATGTTTGGGGAAGATTGTTAATAAAAACAACCTTAGCCTCATGGTCAGAAATGTTGGTTTTATACCAACGTTTCCGTAATTCCCTCAGTATTTCTATGGGGCCAAGATTTGGCATATCTAACTGCGCATATTTGTTTATTATCTGCTCAGTTTCCGTGGGTCCAAGCAAGGATTCTACCTCGTTTTGTAGGCCCAAAATGGGATTAGGTAGCTTCCTAATGGCCTCAAGCTTAGGATAAATCCGTCGCTGCAATTCAGAAGGTAGTTTAGCAAAAACCTTCGACAGTTTTTGATGACTGTCATAATCAGGAAACGGGGAGAAAGCGGAGTCTACGCGCATAAAGAATAGCTCACTATCTCCATCCCAAACAGGAACATCAATATCTAAAATTGGACCCGACATTTTAACAATCTTACAGGATCTTAAAAGCATAAATTTATAAGAAATATGAAAATATATAAATATACTTTAACGAAACGCTTACCCAAAAACAGGCTTCCACAGTTGAATTGCTTCCAAAAATCCGTAATTGATCCTGTCGAGTACGTACGGTACCGTTTTGTACGTAGAAAAGATGAACAAAGGCCCCGTTGGCCTTTGATGCCGATGTATTATTATTATATCCCCCCAAAAAAAAGTTCAACACAAAACCACGAATATATATATATATACCCAACAAAATTCACAGAAGACCACGATCACGGTAGATAAAACGCAAATCTTAATCGATTTTTATCCCAAATAGATGAAAAAGGAAGTCAATTTTATTTATACCAAAAAAATCAGAACAATAATCAATATCCTGGCGCGGTCGCCAATTTTGTAAACGCCCCGGCTTCAAGTAAATGCCGTACGACGTTACAAACTCGGTTAAGGTGCTCTGAATAGAGATTAGTTACTGATATGGGGGCCCTTAACAGGGCCTTGGCGGCGTTCTCGTAAGTTATATATATGTAAGTTGATGTTCTGTTCCTTGGGTGGACTCTGGTTGTGGTTCCTGCTGTTGTTATCACGAGTGGACAACTTGGTTGAAGTTCTGCATTAATTGGCTCGTCTTGCTGGTTGAAGAGTAACACGGTGAGTCACGAATGTTGCCAATTGTTGGTGAAACAAATCAATATCCAGCGTAGTTATTGACAGCCGACAGCACGCACATGTGTAACACGAGGCAGAACGCAGATACGACCAACTGACTTGCATGGTAAATTACCGTGCTTAAATAGCATGCAATATGTGTACTTGCATACTATTGGTTAAACGTGGTTAAGCGTGGTTAAACGGCAATTTGCTTTTTTCTCATTGGTGCAACGTAAATAAATTTGAATTTAATTTACGCAATATGTCGGCGATTGATTTGTGTCGTTACACTGCGTAAAAGCCACAGCTTCAAGTAAATGCCGTACGACATTAGAAACTCGGTTAGTGTGCCATTAAATAAAGAATTAGTACTGTCAGGGGGCCCTTAACAGGGCCGGTCTTTCGTTCTCTGGAAAATTCCGAGTGTGATGTCGTCCAGAAGTACTAGACTTTTGTGACAAGCTCGGGTTGACTTGGGTTGTGTTTCCTTCTGTTGTAGCGTTGCCAGGTTTAAGCTAAAACCTGGCCAGGCTGGATCAGCGTCAATGTGTTTTTGTATACGACCAAAGGAGGTAGTGTGTGCTCGACGTTGCGGTCACGATATTTGTAGAGAGGTCTCTGTGCAACTGATGAAGTTGAGATATGCATTGAAAGTGGCCTGTACCATGATATGAAGCTGATAACTACTTAGTGTTGCTACAAGAACGAGTTAGCTCTAAGTAACTGGTCATAACAAAATAGGCAGTGTAAGATCAGATGTGAGCCATAAATTATAATGTAAAAATATATACAAGAAAATCAAAAGGTAGCTGCATAAAAAATATGTACTCGAAAATTGCCTCAGAGATGGCATAATACCAAAGAACTGTTCAAAATGCTACATACGAGACAAGTGAGTTTGAGAAAAATAAATTGAATCATGTGGATTCATAGGTCACGCTGAGTGACATAGAGTGCAATTGGTGCGCGAAAAGTTAAAAATTTTGATATGTAGAATAACGAAAAATTAATGTTAAAAAATATCAATTACGCGTTAAGCAAAGCAAGCTAATGCTAAGTTGAAATTGTAGGCAGATCGAACCTGAAACGTGTGTAGAAAGTTGAATACTCTCAGGATCAGGTGGTTCAATAAACAGTTTCAACCTGTCTATGCTTACTGATGTCGGTGTCGCGCCTTGCATAATAATAAACGATTAGGGTTGTTTGAGCAAAATGGGGTAAGGACCGCGCTACTTTGGTTGTAGTGTTGCAACAGCAATGTCGTTGCGAACGAGTACTCTCTTGCAGCTGCGGAGCTGCGGGTGAACGAAGACTGGTCGAGACTTATGTCTCGGCTGCTGTTCAGACATGTTAGTGATATGAAGTCGGAGTTGGGTAGCTTCGTCTTGTGGGTCATCCTGTGCGGGTAGTACACGTGGGAGCTGACTAAGCAGGCGTAGATCCATGCCATACAAGAGTTGTACGCAGAGGTTTTAATGGATTCACGAGTGCAGAAACGCATGGCAAGTAGAACTAAAGGTAGTGCATCAACCCAGTTGCCATTAATGGACGAGGATGCTAAAACAGCTTTGAATTCCCTATGCATTCTCTCTACCATACCGTTAGATTAGGGATGGTAGGCAGTCGTCTGGCGTAAGGTGCATCCCATGAACCGCAAGGTGGTTATGAAACGATCCAATGAGAAGCAAGTGCCACTGTCAGTGATGACCTAATTGGGAACACCATAATTGGATATCCATGCAGAGATAAAACCGTTAGTTACTTCGTCTGCAGAAATGGTGCCAAGAGGTAATATCACAGGCCACCGTGTAAATCAATCAATCATAGTTAGAAGGTAGCGGAAACCTTGAACCTTTTTTAGATGAACAAGGTCGATTTGGATAATGGCAAGGCGAGAAGTAGCCAGACGTCTGGCCTGGAAAGAGCATCTGCAATGAAGTTTTGTTCGTCTTTGACATGAAAGATGTCAAATTGCCATTCGCCTAGACGAGACAGCTGTCGTTCCACTCTGGCAGGTTACTTGGCGATAGTTGTGTGGCTATGGCCACCTTTAAGAAAAATAATGAACAAAGGGTCTTATCTAGGGCAGACATTATTTCAACAGAAATTCCTCGCAGAAGCGCCCGTATAAGAATGAAGCAGCCAGCCCAATGAGAAAAGCAGATTACGAGCTGAAGTGAACATAAATTAATTAATTTGTAAAATTTTTTTATTGAATCGATGCTCGTTGTGCTAGCAAAATTCTATATATAATCGAGTAAAAATAAAGCATTTGTGGCACATTTAGTATGTCTTCTGATGGGTTGGAAACGTTCATTCAGGCATCGACTTCTCAAATGAATAATTTAACTGCAGAATTAGGCATAATTAAGGCTCGTCTAGACGATACGCTAATAATAAACACTGAAGACATACATGTACGTGGACCATCCAACATAGGTGGACAAAACAATGGCGACCGCGCCGAAGAGGAATCAGGAGGAAATATGCCGGCGTTTTCAGCCGAATCGACGAGTTATTTCAGACCGTCATCAGAGTTTAAGCCGATGTTGGCACCACTAGATGTGGAAAGGCCACAGTTGTGGTTCGAAAAATTTGAAGCATCAGTTCGAGCCCAAGAATTTACATTGGAAGCACCTATTGTGCGTGTAGCTGTCCAGGAATTAGTGGACCGGACAGTAGCAGTCCAATTGGAATTGCCGGTTGACCTCACGTATGAAGAATACAAAAGACGCGTGTTGGATCATTTCCGGGCTAGGCCTCAGGAAGTGTTCTTAGAATTATACAGCCTGAAACCATTAATGGGTGAGATGCCCATGGATACCATGGCACGTATCAAGCGGTGGTTCTCGAAGCTTACCGAGTCTTTACCCGGCTTGCAACCACATGAGGCCATCATGTTCATGCTGCTGGATCCTACCAGATACGGTGAAATATCCAGCGCCCAGGGAGGCCTTGAAGAGAGACTTCAGGCTCTTCAAAGTTCGGCCATAATGACAAACAAAGTGGCAGCTGCATCTCCACGCATGGGTCCAGTTACGACATCTGACAGGAGCGACATACCGTATTGGAATTCTTCGCGGCATAATAAGCAGTTCCGCGACAGAAGGCAACAGCCTGTGGCCTGGAAGCAAAGTCAGTATATAAGGACTCCAGCTCCGACGAATACGACGTATAAGCGTCAGCAAAACCCATGTACTGCTCCTCGAGAACGGCCAGTGCAGTGGGGTAACAGGGTGCACAATCTCACAAATAAAGGTGGGAGAGAGCAGGGCACAAATATTAATCCTTTGGTGGCTCCGACGGGTAGATCGAATGAAGACCAGCAGAACAAACAAAAAAGTGGTCCGAACCAGATGGCCTTTGAAGAAAAGGAAGTGTGGGAAACATTGCCAAATGTAAGAATTTTCATTAAAGTTAAATTTTTAGAACTCTTCAACGGACAGCCAGTAATAATGCAATTGGATACTGGAGCTGATGTGTCGGTACTACCATTGACTTGGCCATTGAACAATGTAAAACCTACGAAAGCAAGTTTATGTCAGGCATCGGGCGCATCGATGGTGGCTGTGGGCGAGTGGGACACGAAGTTGTTAATAAATGAAAATGTCTATCATATGTCTTTTGTTGTTTCGAATACGCAAACGCCCTTATTGGGACTTGATTTCATTAGAAAATGGGTTAAGACGATAGACTGTCAAAATAAACGTGTATGCCTATCGCGGCCTGAGGGAATAAGTTCAATAAAGTCTATATTTACCCCTAAGATGCAGGAGACCAGTGGTCTGCCTGGGTGGTGGAAGAATCTTCAAACCCAATATAAAATTATATTCCAACTGCCTGAATGTAGCGAGCGTCCAGGGCCGACGGTCGACCATTTTAAGCTATGGCTAGAACTAAATGACGGTTACGAACCACCAAAAGTATATGGTGCTCCTCCAAAGAAATTAGCAGCAGCGACTCGAGCAACCCAAGAAATGATAGAAGCCGGCGTTCTTGAACCGTCAACATCTGTTTTTCGTGCTCCGATGGTTTATGTTACGAAAAAGGATGGTTCGCTCCGACCAGCGGCTGATTTTAGGCAATTGAACTCAGTAACTAAACCGGACCCGTATCCCATGCCGGCTCTGCGTGATCTGTTCTTACAGCTAGCGGGAGGCAAATGGTTTGCCGTGCTTGATCTTAAACAGGGATTTTGGCAAATAGGCGTGCGGCCCGAAGACCGATGGAAGTTAGCGGTACAAGTACCCCAAGGTCATTTCCAATTCACCCGGGTACCATTTGGCCTTAAAAACGCACCGAAAGTGTTCCAAAGAATGATGGACTCGTTCGTGTCTGACTTAACTTGTACAACAGCTTACGTAGACGATGTTATTATATGGGCCACTACTGAACACGAATTACGTGTGAGGCTGCAGAAGATGTTGGCCAAAGCTGTAGAATGGCGATTACATTTTAATCCAGAAAAGGTACAGATAGGTCAAGAAGTGCGGTTCTTGGGACACTTAGTCTCAGCGGACGGATGCATGCCGTTAGATTCGAATGTACAACCTATCAGGGATTATCCGGTGCCTACTACTAGAAAACAATTGCGCCGGTTTATTGGTATGGTGAATTTCTATAGACCATACCTCGCAGGGATGGCGGTTACGCAACAGCCCTTATCTCAGTTAACTAGTGCCAAGATACCATTTCGTTGGACGGAGGAGGCTCAACAAGCGTTTGTGCTATGTAAGCAGAAATTAATAGATGCAACTATTTTGACTTTCCCGGTAGGTAATATGTCAATTGTTACAGACGCGTCAGATATTGGTATAGGAGCGGTGTTACAAGCTGACGGACGTCCTGCGCAATATATAAGTCGCACACTCACTAAGGCGGAACAGAACTATACAGTCACAGAAAAAGAATTACTTGCCGTACAATGGGCGCTGCGGAAGTTTAGATATTTTGTCATCGGGGGACACGTGGATGTCTTTACCGACCACAAAGCGCTAGTGCATTGGAGATCAATATGTATTGAGAAGAAACGTGTACATCGAGCCATTGAAGAACTAGAAGAGTACGATATATCAATTCATCATAGAGCAGGAATCGAGAATGCGGCGGCCGATGCGCTCAGCAGAATTTCCGCTGTGCGGGTTTCGCCGCTTATAAAAGTCTCTGAAGAACAGGGAAGAGATGCTACATGTCAGGAAATAGTCAATCAATTAAAAAACGGCACAGTGGTGTCTGCACCATATAAAACGTTGAGTCTACAGAACGGCCTGTTGGTGCGGAAAGAAGGACAAACAGTGCAATGGTTTGTGCCAGAATCTATAAGAACAGAATTAATGGCCTTTTGGCATGAAACGTTAGGACATCCCGGCGCTGGGCGGCTCATTGAGACATTGCAGTCACGATTGTATTGGCCTGGCATGTCCAAAGAAATTCGTAGCTATTGTCAACAGTGCACTACATGCCAACGTTGTAAACCACAAAAACGAGAAAAATTCACTCCGAGTTTCTGCATATCGACCTGGTAGGTCCACTGCCGGTAGCTCGCGGTGGCGTGTCCTATGTGTTTTCCATGGTCGATAAGTTTACCCGATGGGTCGAGTTTGTACCACTGAAGAAGATCACAACAGAAAAGATTATAACGTGCTTAGAAGAGCGATGGCTCAGTCGATTCGGTGCACCACAAGTTATTGTTACCGATCAAGGCGCACAGTTTGAGTCGAAAGAATTTAATCAGTGGTGCAAAGACCTTGACATAAAGCATTCCCGCACAGCCACTTATCACCCGCAAACCAATGCGACAGCTGAGCGCGCACATAGGACGATGAAAGAGGTACTGCGATGTTGGTGCCACGAGAGCCCGGGAACGTGGAGAGACAAATTACATTTGGTTGAGCGGGCCATGCGCTTTACAGTCTCAACAGCGACAGGATTCGCTCCAACGACCATGGTCTATGGAGGACACATAAGACTGCCAGGTGAACCTGTAATCCAAGGGTCCCATGAGCGCTGCACCATAGCGGATATTCAGGAACGACTAAAACAGTTAACTGAATATGTAGGCGCCACACAGCGACAAAGCTATGCAAGGCAACCGACACGCACTCGCCTAAAGGTCGGCGACTATGTCATGGTAGCGAAGGTCGAGCCCATGGCACTGCAGGCTGTCAATGATGGGCCGTATCGCGTGGAGAGGGTGGACGCAGAGCACAATACTGTTTTTGTTAGCCTGCCCGATGGACCACGAGCTGTTGCACTGGATCGTTTAAGCAGAGTGCGAAAGCCGATTCCTGAGGGGGGGGAAGATGTGGCAATGGCCACCTTTAAGACAAATAATGAACAAAGGGTCTTATCTAGGGCAGACATTATTTCAACAGAAATTCCTCGCAGAAGCGCCCGTATAAGAATGAAGCAGTCAGCCCAATGAGAAAAGCAGACTTCGAGCTGAAGTGAACATAAATTAATTAATGTGTAAATTTGTTTTATTAAATCGATGCTCGTTGTGCGAGCAAAATTCTATATATAATCGAGTAAAAATAAAGCATGTGTGGTACATTTAATATGTCTTCTGATGGGTTGGAAACGTTGATTCAGGCATTGACTTCTCAAATGAGTAATTTAACTGCAGAATTAGGCATAATTAAGGCTCGTCTAGACGATACGCTAATAATAAACACGGAAGACATACATATACGTGGACCATCCAACATAGGTGGACAAAACAAGTTGAAGTCACGTTTCCGAGTGCGCTAACTAATCGTGCATGATCTGTGAAAGCAACAAATCTGCTGCTGCCAATGATGCTGATAAAATGGCGCACTGCTCCGTGGATGGCGAAAAGTTCTCAACCGAAAGTTTCGTATTTCGTTTCTACTGGTTGAAGAGTACGCAAGTAGAAACTGATAGGCTTCCGAACTCCGTCGATCTCTTGTTCCAAAGTGGCTCAAATAAAGAATTCAGAAGCATCTCTCGTGAGTAGAAATGGTCGTTGAAAACCTGTATTCATTAGCATTGTGGCATTTGCTAACGAGTTGATGGCGAGTCGAAGTAATTCCTCGTCTTCGGATTACTAAGTAATGATGGAAGTCTTGCTACGTCCTTTTCGATTCCGCGGTGCCTACACAACGGATAAAGTTGTCTTGAAAGGCCGGAAAGGAACTTGCGATTGTAGTTTAATACTCATAAAATTTTCCGCGACTCGCTAACTGTCTTTGGTGACTTGATATTCCTGATTGAATTCGCCTTCAGCGGCAAAGAATGAATACATTTTGGCGTGATACAATGCCCTAGGAAGTCCACGGATGTAGTTGCAATCTGCGTCTTGTCACAGTTAATCTTCAGTCCGTGGTCAATTGAGTGTGAGAGAACATTTCGTAAATGTTTGGCATGAGATTCTTAGTCTGGATTGAATACCATTATGTCATCGAGATATGACATACAGTAAGTGGCGTTGTCGTGAATTATGTTGCCCATGAACTTTTGAAATGTCTGTGTAGCACACTTAAGTCCAAAAGGCATGTAAAGGTATTCGAAAAGGCTTAAAAGAGTAATGACAGTAGTATTTTTAAAATTTTCTGGTGCTATCGGGATGTGATTTTAGGCTTGTCTGAGTTCAATCACTGAGAAGAAATTGCTTCCGTAGAGGTTTTCAAGTAAGGTGTTAATTTTGGGAATAGGATATGCATTAGATTTTGTCACTGAATTCAGCTTACGGTAATCCCCGCAGGCTCTGTACGGTCCATTTGATTTGGAGACTAAGTGCAGTGGTGACGCCCATGAACTTTACGATGGTCTGATGATTCCCTTTTCCAAAAGCCTTGCAAATTCCTCTTGGGCAGTTTTCAGTTTAGCAGGGGCCAGTTGTCGCTTCTTGAGTGCAATAGGTTGTCGTTCTGTGACGATATGGTGCATCGTGCTGGAGATACGCAGCTCTAACTTGCTAAGATCGAAAAGCGATTTGTATTTTCGAAGAGCTGCTGATATCTCTGCTGAATGATGCACTGGGGTTGGCTGAATGACCTGTAACTCCAAACGCTCGGAGGCAAGTGTCCAAAAACTTTGCTCAAGTCCGGTGGAGGGGTCGATGATCTTTTGATTGGCAAGATCAACAATGAGCCGAAATTTCAAAAGGAAATCAAGGCCTATTATATTGTGTGAGACCTTGGCGACGATGAAGTTGTGAGTAAATTCACGCCGTAAACCTATGTTGAGTGTGCGATACCGGCAGCCATATGTAGGTATGGGCTCGCCTGTAGCTGTTGTGAGTAAAACGCCTAGCGACATCTCGGCCATTGAATCACCCTTGAGAACTGAGACTGCTGCACCTGTGTCTACGATGAATTCTTCGCCAGTTCTGAAATCAAGAAGATGCAGAATTTCGTTGGGCTGTTTGGCCGGGTCATGCAAACAAGTAGGCTGGTGATTGCAACTGACATTGTCAGTTTGGCTGTCTATGTGGCATATTCGGCGTGGACGAAAAGAGTCAATAGGAATGTCAGATTGTAAGTGATTGCTTCCTTGTGGCGCCGTTGATGCCGTTGATGCGCAGAAAGTACGGTCTTCTACTTTCTGCGCCATACGTTTCCCGATCCTGATGCTCCACTGCGCCTGTTTTCTGTGGCCTTTCCATCAACTGTGGAAATTGGCATTCATTGGGAAATTCTTCCGAACTACAGAGAGAGACTTGACATGAATAAAAAACTTCTGGTGATTATAGCACCAGTTCTTTGGGGCATATCTATTAAAAGATTGCGGGGATCTAGATCGCCGCCTACTGTTATTTCGTGTTTTGGGTGGAAAATGGGTCGTGCATTCACCTGATTTAGCTCGGATTTCCCTATGGCTAATCCTTCTAGAACTTTAGCCATGTTCGCTATTGTTCTCTCTAAAGAGGTGATCCTATCATCTTGCGGGGAAGGACAAAAAGATGACGAATTTAACTTAGTTTCCAAAACCCTAAATTCTAACTCGCATCTCTCTGATAAGTCATCTATTGAGAGAGAGTTGGGGAGCAATCTGGCGAACAATTTTAGTGACTGGGGAAATTTGCTAATAAAAACAACCTTAGCCTCAGGATCAGAAATATTGCTTTTATACCAACGTTTACGCAATTCCCTTTAAATCTCAATGGGGCCAGGTTTTGGCATGTCTTGCTGCGCATATTTATTTTTTATCTGCTTAGTTTGAGTGGGACCCAGCAAGGATTCTACTTCATTTTAGTAGCCCAAAATGGGATTAGGTTGTTCCCTAATGGCCTCAAATTCGGGTAAATCTGTTGCTGCAATTCTGAAGGTAGTTAAGCAAAAACCGTTGAAAGTTTTTGATGACTGTTATAATCTGGAAACGGGGAGAAAGCGGTGTCAACGCACATAAAAAATAGCTCGCATTCTCCATCTTAAACAGGACCATCAGTATCTAAAATTGGACCTGACATTCTAACAATCTTACGGGATCTTAAAAGTACAAATTTATAAGCAAAATAAAATGTATCGATATACGTGAAACGAAACGCTTACTAAAATCTACTTCCAAAATTGAAACTGACGGAATGAGCACTATAGAATGCAGAATACTAACGAAACGAAACGCTGCTTTCACAGTTGAAACTGATAGAATCAGGAACTACGCACACGGAAAACAGATGAAATTATGTTCTTTCACAAAATCACAAGTCACAGTTTACCAGTTTCGATCAGTCTAAAAAAGAATGTGCTTTCACAAAAGAAAAAAATCGGCGTCCACATTATTTCAGTTTGACAAAAAAATGACGAGATCACAAAGTTGTACAGTTTTTTATAGTTTCGCAGTTTGTAAATAGGAGATAAAAAAAATTCCCTTAAAAATGTTTTTGCTTCCCAACGAAAAAATACCTACGAGACCTCGACTTACAAATGATTCAGAACAAGAGTAAAAATGTGGTATTTGCTAACGTCAATTTACTGTACTCCAATGATAATAAAAATGAAGGAGAAACACCGTCGATTTTGTTTTATGCCAAAAGTATTGTGATATAAAAACAAGTCTAGAAAAAAGTACTGCTCTCAGTATCCAGGCGCGGTCGCCAATTTGTAAGACGCTTCAAGTAAATGCCGTACGACCTTTACAAGGTATTGAGGTGCCGAAACGGCTGAGAATTAATACAGTTGGTGACCCTTATTTGGACCGGAATTGCGTTCTCCGGCAAATCAGTTACCTCAGAAATATTTCAGACATAAACAGACAACTACGATCACTATTTGCCCAAACCGATATCGTGACACCTAATTATACAAAAACATAAGTAGGAATTCCGGATCTGTCGTATCCTTTAGGATCGCAAAATTGATTGGACATCTGACTCGATCAACCATTATGCTAAGATATCTTGTACCAGAGATTTTCGATATTTCTACGAGATCAATGTGTACATAAATAGAACGAATCGCTGGTATGAAAATTGTTTTTATTTTAGTCTAAGAATGTCACAAAACTTCGCATATCTTTAACCAAGCCCATACGTCTTTCGACAAATTTCGTCATATACATCTATCCATGACCAACCTGATATTTTCCTTAATGGAAGTGTGACCGAATTCATTCAGATGTTGATTTAATCGGTACCTTAATTTCAACAGTGCATACGGTCTATATTGGCTCCTGGAGGCTTCAAACAGTAACCAATTGTCTCCAAAATATTTGCATATTTGTGCTGACTATTTAGCCAAATCAAATACGAAAGAATCAATATTCTACGCTTCCACAAATTTGTTCGATAAAATCGTCTAAAAATGCAATAAAGTCGAAAAGTGGCTCCGACAGTATCAGATCTATGTCTGCTACGTGTGATCTGCTGAGATTTTCCGCCACCACATTCTCTTTTTAAGAAATATGAGATGCGGTGAAATGAAATTCTGCTAGTTTGGTTTTTTGCGGATTCATCTACCGAGAATAATTAAGTCTGTTTTTTTTAAATACGATACTTAGAAAATTCTTATGGCCAATCATTACCGACAACTGATGTTTGTCCAAGTAGTGCTCGAAATGAAGCACCGCAGCCTAAACCACAGGTACCACTTTCAAAACGTGTCATATCGCTTTTCGCTATCCTGAAATTTCCTATTGTAAAATCCTATGGGCTTGACTATACCATTTTCCCCCTGATGTAATACTGCCCCTATGGTCACATCGGAAGTATCTGTGACCAGCTCAAATGGATCGAATGGTGGTTGGAGGCTGTAGATCTTGAATGGCACGAACCTTAGCAGGTTGAGGTGTCTTGCCTTTCTGGGAAATATGATGACTGAAGAATCCAATTGATGTTTGTGCAAAGACACATTTTTTGCCATGAAGCCGGAGGCCATAATCTGCTAGACGTGCGAGTAGAATGCCAATATGCTGTATATGTTCGGATATTGAGTTGGAGAATACCAGAATGTCGTCTAAGTAGGGTATTACAAATGGTAGACCGTCTAGTATTTCGTCCATAACGCGTTGAAATGTTTGAGATGCGTTCTTAAGTCCGAAAGGCATATAATGATATTCGTGTGTGCCACCTTCGGTGAATCTGAATGCAACATACGAAATGGAGTCCTTGTCCATAGGTAATTGATCGTAGGCTTTCATTAGGTCGAGTTTTGAGCAGACATCATGACCGATAGCAGATCTGAGTAGGTCAGCTGTATTTGGCAGGATGTACGAATCAGATTGTGTGCAAGAATTGAGAATATGATAATCAACGCACACTCTGAATGTTCCGGGCTCACTCTTTGTTCCCTCTACTACAGGCGACGCAAATGGTGAGCTGGATCGTGCACAGATGCCTTTTTGACGTAGCAGGGCGATTTCTTGCTCGTCGGCCTTATGTTTATGTGGTGCCAATGGACGTGCTCTGGGTGAACGAGGAAGTGGCTTCGATAAGATGATGCGATGAGCTGTGATGGCACGCTTTCTCTTGAGATCGGGCATAAAGGAGATAGGTTTGAAAATCTCGCTATGTCGCTTTAGACCATCGTGAAGTTGTGGTACATGAGGAACTGGAGAAATTAGCTGTATAGATGAGACTGCTTTGGCGCGAGTCATGTGTTTTAGCGCTGATGATAGCAACTGATTGTCGGCAGTGCGTATATCTCGTGTTTTTGGACGTATAGTGAGGACGAAATGTTCCAGGAAGTCACGTCCAATGTTGTTTCTTGTCGTGCTGGCAATGATGAACGGATACTTGAAACATCGTTTTGAGTTTGAGAACGAGATTGTGTGTACTCGTACCACAAACGTCGCTATGCTGTAGCCATTGGCGCAGGTAAGACTGCTGGTGTTGACTGGGTGGGTGAGTTCGAAATAATTTTGACGGAGTAAGCTGACGTCTGAACCAGTGTCAATGAGAAATAATTCGCCAGAGTTTGCGTCACGGAGGAGAAGAGATGTTGATACTGGCAAACGACGATGAGACTGGTTGCAGGGCTTTGAGCGTTTGAAGCATGACTTGACTGGAGCTGTAAAGAAAATAGTTTGATTGCGCTCTATCGCGAAAGCAACGTGCTTCGAGCCAGAATACGTCAGGCGGCCGGCAATTTTGGGGCTTTCAGCCTCTACTGGCGCAGAGCAGGCTGACCCTGGCAGTTTTCCGAACCCTCCATGGAAGGATCATCCTGAGTTGTCGAAGATGACCGCACTCAACTGAACGTCGCGTCTGTGCGCGGGAATCTGCAGCCATTTCTGTGGCAATAGCGCGTGGAATAGCCATAGCTGCGATGATTCGGACACCACTAGGCCGGTAGCTCTGAAACTATGGCACGGCTTCTGAACGTCGACTTTTTGGTGCTGTTTTTAGGGACGGTGGTTGACGCTGGCTACGCCTGCTATGGTCGCGTCTATAGTGGACGGCATCGAATGAGGCTGAATCTGCCCTGACGGTGAGGCTCTCGATAACATTAGTTTGAGCTGACGATGCTGTAGATTGAGGCTCGGACAGGCGTAAAGCGATGCAGCCTGGCTCTGAGGCAGGTGAGCTGCAGTGGTGTTTCTTCCAACACTTGTCTAGACGTGCCGACAGTACGTCGAATTATACTTCAACGGATTCACACAGAAACGTGGCTATTTCTTGGAGTGCTGGCGGAAGCTTCTGAATTAATATTCGCATCAAGATTTCCTTGGGTAGATTGAATTCAGAGGCTTTCAGTTCAATCTCACTAAATAGCTCGGAAGGCGTACGGCCATCTAGGGACATATGGCTCATCAATTCTGTAAGCCTGTATTCTTGAACTGGTGTCAGGCGCTGCTTGATGGCGTGCCACAGGCTCTGCTATGGCTGCGAACATGTTCCTTCAATATATTGATGCAGGATATCTTTGAGTACGCGTCTGAAAGACATTTGGATTGCCTCCCATGCCCTCAAAAATATGGGCCCTCTTCTGTTATATTAGACACTTTGGCCAATAAAGTAACACCGTCGATATACTCATCAGGGTAGTCTGGATCGAATTGGCATATCTTATACTGGGTTCATGTGGTGTTGCGGTTTGTTGATGGGCTCGCCACCGGGCTTCTTGCATTTTCTGAACTGAACGTCATCTTGTGTGTGTGCGCTGTCGAGTACAGATTGCAGTGTAACATCGTCGTCACCCGACATCGCGTGCTTCAGGATTTGTTTTATTGTGAGTTTTCCCTGCTTTACCGGATAAACTCTTCTGTGGCATTCATCCGAAGTGCTTGGACTAGTTGTAGGACTGGCGCCTGCTTGATATTCTCATTGACTAGAGTTGCTGATTAATCGTTTATTAGCTGTGAGCTCGACGAGACGGGGCACCATTAATATATGAGGTATTGTGGTTATTGTAAGAGGTTTTGCGGGTAGCTGTTTGTTTAGCGATGCTATGCCATTCCTACATATGCCTGGTAGCGGTCGTCGGATAAATTTAGTTTCGTGGGCTGTGCTCATGATTAATATCCGAATGCTTTCCAATGGGTGATGTGAAAAGAATGTCTTAGCAGAACTGTTAGTTTTCGGATAAACTATTAAAAAACACACAAAATATAAATCCAGAATGACTTAACAGAACAGTTAGTTTTCGGGTAAACGATTGAAAAACACCCAAAATATAAATCCAGAATGTCTTAGCAGAACTGTCACAATTTTCGAATAAACGATTGAAAACACACAAAATATGAATCCCGAATGTCTTAGCAGAACTGTTCGCTTTCGTATAACTGATTGAGAAAAACAAAAATTATAAATCCTCGCTTTGAGCCTTAAATCACATAAAGCTACTGCATGTTACCGGCGTATTACACGCGGGTGTGTATTATTATTAAACAAAACCTTATTAATTACAAATAAATTTTCAGTTCAAGAAATCTCAATTAAAACTGCTTGAAACTAACAGAGATTGTTTCTAAAATCACAGTTAAGAGAATGATTGTCTAAAACCAGAATTCGTATATGTAACCCTTAGGTAAACCGGATCTGATGAAATTGCTATTCGTTGTGTTGTAACGAGGGGCCGCGCGTTACAACATAAGAGAACGTCACTGGTTCTTAGTCGTCTGATAACGAGGAATTACTCAGATATGCCATTCAACTCATTAGCAAACTTCACAATGTTAACACATCCAGAATTCCAACGCCCTTTTATGCTCACTAATGATACTTCTGAATTTGCAATAAGGGCCAACATAGAACAAGAGATCCACAGATTTCGGAAGCCTATTATTTTGTACTCGCGCTTTTTAAAATCAGTATAAACTAGATATGAAACGTGCGCATCGAGAACTCATCGCCATCCATGCCACAGGGCGCCACTTCATTAACATCATTGGCACTAACAATCTGTTGTTTTTACAGATGATTTACCATTAATAAGCGTACTTCAAAATGCGACTTCAATCATCACAACATGTCCTGCTAGTGTACAAAAAACAGCTCTCATGTTTGATTGAATGTTAATTCGACATTTTTCATGTAAAATGCGAAAAAATAATTACAGCATACGCACTTTCTAGCCAAGAGGTCTCGCTACAACTCCATGACTCTCAATGGACCTACATTAATACTATTCCTCCTACAAACAGATCAAAGCGGTGACACTCATATTCAAAGATTAGTATCTCGTCAGCCTACCAAGTTCATTTATTGACTCTGCGAAGGTTTACTCATTATCTACATCACGAATATGCTGCTCCAAAGCAGCCTACGTTAGCAGGCTTTTGACTCCATTCACATTATTAATCACCCAGATAGTAAGGCGACTGTCAAGCATATAACATATTGTTTTTGGGTCGTAGACCCAGGTAAAACGCTATGCAATGTGTCTTCGAGTGTGCTAACTACCAACAAAATAAAATCACCTGGCGCACTCATTCTTAAATGGAACATTTACTAACATATTCGCGCCATCGTCCACATCGACTTAGTTTATCTGATTCAGGTTCAAGATTTGAACTACCTTCTGACTATGATTGATAGATTCCCCCAAATGGCCTGCGGCTTTAACTCTTGTCCACATTTCCGCAGATGAATTCATTAATTGTTTTATATCTGCATGGATGGCACATTATGGTGTTCCCAAAGAGGTCATTACTGATGGTAGTACTTGCTTCTAATCCGATCGTTTCAGAACTTTCTTGTGTTATCCGGGATGCACCTAACGCCAGAATACTGCTTCCTGTGGCAATAACCACCCTTAAGACAAAGAATGAACAAAGAGTATCATCTAGGGCGGATTTTATTTCGACAGAAATTCCTCGCAGAAGCGCCCGTATAAGAATGAAGCAGTCAGCCTAATGATAAAAGAGACTTCGAGCCGAAGTGAACATAAATAAATTAATATTTTAAAATTTGTTTTCTTAAATCGATGCTCCTTATGCGAGCAGAATACTATGTATAATTAAGTAAAAATAAAGCATGTGTCGTACATTTAAAAATGGCTTCTGATGGGTTAGAAACGTTGATTTAATGACTGACTACTCAAATGAACAATCTAACTGCAGAATTGTGCATAATTAAGTCTCGTCTAGACGATAAACTGATGATAAACACAAACGATATCCGAGTGCATGGCCCATCCAATCTAGGTGGACACAACAATGACGAACGCGCCGAAGAGGAACCAGGAGGAAATATGCCGGCGTTTTCAGGCAAATCGACGAGTTATTTCAGACCGTCATCGGAATTTAAGCCCATGCTGGCACCACTAGATGTGGAAAGGCCACATTTGTAGTTTGAGAAAATTGAACCATCAGTTGGAGCCCTAGAATTTCCATTATAAGCATCTATTGTACTTTTGGCTGTCCAATAATTAGTGGACCGGACAGTAGCAGTCCAATTGGAATTGCCGGTTGACCTCACGTATGAAGAGTACAAAAGACGAATGTTGGATCACTTCCGGACTAGGCCTCAGGTGGTATTATCAGATTTGTACAGCTTCAAACCGTTACTGGGTGAGATGCCTGTGGATACCATGGTACGTATCAAGCGGTGGTTCTCGAAGCTAACTGTGTCTTCTCCCGGGTTGCAACCACATGAGGCCATCATTTTAATGCTGATGGATCCTACCAGTTACGGTGCGTTATCGAGCGCCCAGGGAGGCCTGGAAGAGAGACTTCAGGCTCTTCAAATTTTGGCAATGATAACAAACAAAGTGGCAGCTGCAACTCCACGCATAGGACCAGTTACAACATCTGCCAGGAGCGACATACGTACTGGAATTCCTTGCGGCATAATAATCAATTCCGCGACAGAATGCAACTGCCAGTGGCCTGGAAGCAAAGTCAATATATAAAGACACCAGCTCCGACGAATACGACATCTAAGCTCCAGCAAAATCAGTTTACTGCTCCTAGGTAACGGCCAGTTCAGTGGGGAAACAGGGTTCACAATCTCACAAATAAAGGTGGTTGAGATCAGGGCAGAAATATTAATCCTTCAGAGGCTCCAAGAGGTAGATCGAGTGAAGACCAGCAGAACAAACTAAAAATTTTCCGAATCAGATGGCTTTTGAATAAAAGGAAGTATGGGAAATATTGCCAAATGTAAAGATTTTTATTTAAGTTAAATTTTTAGAACTCTTCAACGGACAACCAGTAATAATGCAATTGGAAACTGGAGCTGATGTGTCGGTATTACCACTGACTTGGCCATTAAACAACGTAAAACCTACGAGAGCAATGTGGCTGCGGGCGAGTGGGACACGAAATTGTTAATAAATAAAAATATCTAACATACGTCTTTTGTTGATGTGAATACGCAAACGCCCTTATTGAGACTTGATTTTATAGAAAATGGGTTAAGATGATAGACTGTCAAAATAAGCGTATATGCATATCGAGGCCTGAAAGCATAAATTCAATAAAGTCTATATGTACCCATAAATTGCAGGAGGAGACCAGTTGTCTGCCTGGGTAGTGGAAGAATCTTAAAACACAATATAACATTATATTCCAATTTCCTGATTGCAGCGATCGTCCATGGCTGACTATGATTGATAGTTTCACTCGATGGCCTGCGGCTTTAACTCTTTTCCACATTTCCGCAGATGAATTCACTAATTGTTTTATATCTGCATGGATATCACATTATGGTGTACCACACGATGTCATTACTGATGGTAGTACTTGCTTCTAATCCGATTGTTTCAAAACTAAAACGCGGTACCTGGGATGCACCTTACGCCAGACTACTGCCTCCTGTGGCAATAGCCACCTTTAAGACAAAGAATAAACAAAGGATATTATCTAGGGCGGACATAATTTCGACAGGAATTCCTCGCAGAAGTGCCTGTATAAGAATAAAGCAGTCAGCCCAATGATAAAAGCAGACTTCGAGCCAAAGTGAACATAAATATATTAATATTTTTAAATTTGTTTTATTAAATCGATGCTCGTTATGCGAGCAAAATACTATGTATAATTGAGTAAAAATAAAGCATGTGTCGTACATTTAAAAATGGCTTCTAATGGGTCAGAAACGTTGATTTAATGACTCAAATAAACAATCTAACTGCAGAATTGTGCATAATTAAGTCTTGTCTAGACAATACACTGATAATAAACAAAGACGATATCCGAATGCATGGCCTATCCAATATAGGTGGATACAGCACCTACCAGCCCCAATATAATGTTATTGTGGATAGAATACTTAGAGTACACAAAGTAGGTATATCATTGTTGTATGTTAATGGCAACTGGGTCTATGAATTTTCTTTAGTACTCCTTGCTATGCGCATCCGTATACGCGAAACTTTCCGACTGTCTGCATCACAGCTTCTGTATGACATGGGCTTCCGCCTGTCTAGTCAACTTCCTCTTTTACTGCCCGCAAAGAATAACCCAGACGTCGAAACTTCTCTTCTTTGAATTCATTAATATAACATATCTGTCCAGCAGCCGAGACATGTTACTTGGCCGGTCTTCGACCATCCGCAAGTCCATAAATGCAAGAAAGTACTCGTTCGTTGCAGCGCTGCATCCCAACTGTCGCAATCCTTACCCCGTTTTGTTCAGACATCTTGAATATTTCATAATCATACAAGGTGTGACACCTACTTCATTAAGTATAGACAGGTTAAAACCTTTTATCGAACCGCCTGAGTCTGGCGATATACAACAATCTACATGTGTTTTCATGCTCTACATGTCGACAATCTCCACCTAGAATTACGTGTAATTGACAGATTTTTTCCATTAATTTTTCATTGTCTTACTTATCACACGTTAATTATTCTTGTTAACCACTTGCGTTCTTTTATACGTAACGTAATAAATTGATATGATCCACATGATTCCTATTTTTTATATTCATTTACCTCACGCGGTATAACCAGCTGTTCTTGTCTTACAATTGTGTAGCTTATATGAAATATCTTCGTTATTATGCCAATTTTGCGGCAAGATTCGAGTACACTTCGCTTCTTTTTTAACATTTGATTTTCATACAGTATTGTTTATATATCAGACAGTTGTACCATATGGCTCACGCCCAAACCCACACTTGATTATTTTGATATGACCAGCAAATTAGATTTAACGCTTTGTGTAACAACACTAAATAGTTACCAGTTTCATATCATAGTATGGGCAATTACCATGCATACCGCAACTTTCACCGTTACGCAGTTCAAATATACATTGACTGTGATCCAGCCTGTCCAGGTAGCAAATGAAACGCGGCATCTTCATTTAAAATCCACTTTGCAATTTTCACGCCTCGGCTAACAAAATATTTTAGCACTGCCCTATTTCGTTTCACGCGATGTGACTGTCTACCACAAATAAGAAATATGTAGTTATAACTAGGGCTTTTTGTCATCATATTATTGTTGAGGTGATAAACGAATATGCACTGGCCCAGCATCAGCATATTACGATATATTTTTGCTGACCTATGGTCAGTATAATAAGCAGTTTCTTAACTGTATTCGAAATCTGCCGTACTCTAATAATCAAGCCTCGCCAGGAGGAATTTATTTTTTTCTATTTTCCTTTATTCAGAATGGAAAGCGATGTAATGACTTAAAATAATTCGCCGACATTTTGCCAAAAATATTTAAAAAATATTATACACTGCACCAATGAGAGCGCACAACATTCCGTTAACCAATTACGTGAGACTTTGGTTTATATAAGCGCGATACAATTAACACGCACAACATTTTTCTCTGCTCATTACCTATGATTGCTGTCTCTTTTTCTGCTGCATTTGCAACCTACGCCGACTGCTCTACTTGCGTTTACCAATCTGTGCAAATAATTCGGCTAATCTTCATTCATGTAAATCTTAATATTGCTGCGTGTCATACGTAATTAATCATCTTTTAATCGCATTTCTACATGTGATTGACATTTCGGTTGTACCGCCGCTATTCAACAAGACTAGTCAATGCCTTCGAAAATCAACTAACATATCCTGCTCAGTCAATTCTTGTTGTTCACAAGCATGTGCTCCAAGGTTTACCAGCCAACGAACAGCACACAAAAAGCTAGTATCTAGAAGGACTTCTATACATACACACTCTGCCAATACTCACAAACTCTCACGGTATTTGCCGAAGAATGTCTTCCAGTCCCTACGAATGGCCAACAACTGCAAATGGTCCCTACGGAAGCTTATTGTTATTGTTGCACCGCACTCTAGCCATGACGTTACAATTGTAATTGATGAAATTACATATGCGACATTTTGCAATATAATTAATATCACAGCACAGCTTCAGAGACTGATACGAGACCAATAAGAATAGATTCGATCTGAGATACCATTGGCCAACCACGTGCTACCTGCAAGTATATAAGCACAAGACATTTTCTTACGCAACACACTCTGATTTACTTGCTACCTGTGTTTACTATAATCATTTATTCTCGTATAATGTCTACGCTTGTTATCTTTTCTATCTGCCATAAATACATTGATGCGTTAACACGGTTTTCCGTCAATCACGAAAACTCGTAATTTTGCGTTTCAGGTTAATCGTAATCGTTTAATTGATTAATCGGTTTCTGGCGGCTATCGGACGTTTAGTGTTTGCACAGATCATGAGCAAAACTCACCACTGTCACAACACAGAATATGGTGCAGCCTGCTTCGTCTGATATAATGCTTGACATGTTCCTGTTAAGAAGATTATTAACTGAACAAAGAACACATATGACAGGGTTCTAGAAGGACTTCTAGACACCTTCTTTTGTAGTGGTAATATCTATATTAATGTTATTAGCTGGTTAATGTCTCTTACTGTTCTCTTCAAGCCTGCATAGAGGCTCTAATAAACAAGAACCATCGCTAAGGTTGCAGTGTTAGAATTGGCAACAACGCCAGAAATACAGTAAAACATGCGACTCTTACTGAATTACCTAATATATTAAATACAAGAGCAATTAACTAAGTGTATAATTACTTTACTTTCACGGCTTATTTAGAAAATCTTGGCACCGAAAAAGCAATTTAAAAGATAATTAGTAAAATAAAAATTTATGCGCATTCGTTTTCATGCTATTCTGACCGACCATTACTTTTAAGCTACACCATGGCGTTTTATTTATGGCTTACATTACTATCGGAATTCTCGCTGTGCAAATTGTAAACGCAGAAAAGATTTGTCTTGGTGTTAATTAGCGATATATTTTTAGCACGCAATGGTCTTTATAAAGATTATTATGTGCATAATCATACGTTTGCAAATCGGATTAATCTATCATAGAAGCTTGTGGGTTTTGCAAATTAATGTTTCCGTAGTCAAATGCACGAATTAATTTAATACCGGCAGTTTAATCTTGTAGAGGTTCCTACCCTATTTGTGTCTGAGAACCCCATAGATGCCAGATCGTTTGTAGTCCTAAAATTTACAGTAGAATCTAATAAGCTTATATTTTCATTCGCATCTGCTAAATTCAAACCTGCAATATCTTGCGCTAACTTGATAGTGTCCTCAAGTTTAAGATTTGCATCCATATCTATAAAATTTAATTATTAAATAGACACTTAATGTTAGGCAAATCGGGATGTGAAACCTGTATCGTAGAAAACACCCAAACAAATAATCTGGAAAGAAATAGACGCGAAAAACAGAATTATTAAATTACCTGTTCTAGAACGTCCACTCTACGCGTACATCAATAAAAAAATATAAGGCAGTATTAGCAGGCGTATATTGTAGAAATTGATCAGTTTTTAATGTAGAAAAATGAAACAATTGCAGCAGGCCAAAGGAGATACAACCAGTCGAGAACAGTAATGCTCGATAACTGAAAATGGCGCACAATTCAAAGTGAAGTATTTAAACAAAGAAAGTTATGGTAAATAAATGAAAATTTCTTTTTAAATAAAATTCGTTACAATCAGCCAAGGTGGTTTAAATTTATCAGTTAATGTTACTTTAATTTTGGCGGAGGATTTATCTTCCTCCACATACACCACCTTCTCAAAAAAGACGGCTAGTAATAGACGTAATCATGATTCTTCGGCTGACGTTGCACTCTTCCAGAACGAGTTGTGCATAATGGCGCCCCTGAAGTCGGCATCGCGCCCGGTACAGTTGACACTGGTTCTTCCGTATCATCTGGTATAGCCAAACAGTTTTCATGTTGTGAACTGGTAGAATAAGATTTTGCTATATTAGACAACGCGTCTTCTGAGTTCTGCATTTCGTTATGTGCCTGTATGATGGGATTGCACACATCAGATTCGCCCATAGAACGACGGTCATTCAACGCATCTGTTAATTCAGTCGTATCGTCTAACCAGATAAACTGGGGAATGCAACGATCCAACGTAACACAATCCTCAATGCCATTTATCTCTATGATGACATTCTTGTCCGGAATCCTCTTGACCTTGTATGGTCCTTTATAAAATGGTGTTAGGCAGTTATTCCTATTTTCATTAGTTATATACACATGCAAAGCCGATTTTAGATCAGAGGACACAAAGAATTTGATTTTAGCTTTTCTAGTCTTGGTCGGAGCTAAACGACACATCTTATCTCTAAGTGCTCCTACGAACCAATCTACATAACTAGACGCCCAATCAAGACTACTTGGAGTTTCTATTAGATCTCCAGGCAACCTTAATGGTTCTCCATAAACCAGTTCTGCTATGGAAGTACGTAATTGTGTCCTATATCTGTTGCGCATGGCGAGTAGTACTATAGGAAGATCGTGTATCCAGCTTGTTCCACTAGTACACCTTAATGCAGCTTTCAGTTCACGATGTAGCCTTTCTACCATCCCATTCGCTCGTGGGTTATACGCGCTAGTATGTATTACAGTGGTTCCCATGATGTTGAGGGATCTTACGAAAAGCTCTGACATAAATTGACTACCGCGATCACTAGTGACCTTTTCCGGAACACCATAACGCGATATCCGATTATGTGGAAACGCGAACAAGACTTCTTGCGCTGTCATGTCTTTTAAAATCGCCTCTTCGAATTGACGACTAAATCTATCTACCATAGTCAGCAAATATTTGTTACCATTAACCTCGGGCATCTCGACAATGTCTATATGTACGTGTCTGAACCGTCCAATTGGTATCCCAATATTCTTTATCTCGGTTCTTGTATGTCTCCACAACGTACACGTTTGACACTTGGCATAGGCTCTTACCCATACTCGCATGTCTTTAGACATATACGGCCATACTTATCTGTCGTTAATTAATCGAATGGTGGCTTTAATGGATGGATGACCCATGTCGTGTAACATATGGATTATTTTGGCCCGTAACTCCAACGGCATATATGGTCGTGGTTGACTTCTAGACGTTTCGCATAACAACCACTTGCCACTAATGAGCTTACAAACATATCCTGGCCTTTTGGACAAAACTAACGTAAAGGGATCCAATCCTTGCGCTTCCTTGATTTGACTAACTAAATCATGCATAGAATTATCTAAACTCTTCAACGGACAATGAAATATCAGCTCGACATCAGCTTCATTCGGTCTGCTAAGTGCATCGGCTACCACATTCTCCTTACCAGCAATATGAGACACAGTGAAATCGAACTCTGCTAACCGGGTTATTTGGGAATTTACTCTACGAGAGTAATTAAGCCTAGCTGTTTTACCAAGTATACTGATCAATGGCTTATGATCGGTCAATAACTTAAACTTATGTCCGTCTAAGTAATGCTCGAAGTGTAGCACTGCGGCATACACTGCTAGAAGCTCTTTACCAAACGTATCATAACGTTTCTCTCGATCATTAAGCTTACGGCTATAAAACCCAATCGGTCTTACTATGTCCTGATCTCTTTGCTGTAGCACTGCCCCTAATGCAACATCTGAGGCATCTGTGATTAGCTCGAAAGGTTTTTCCCAATCTACAGGTGCTAATGTGGTTATGTCACTTAACATTTCCTTGGCCTTTTGGAAATTTTCTCGGTCTTCTGGACTCAAGTTTATAGGCCAAGACTTCTTGATCGTGCTCTTTTCACGAGTGAGATGGCGTGTTAACGATCCAAGAATTCCGGCTAGACCTGGAATGAATCGACGATAATAGCTGATCATACCCAAGAACCTTCGCAACTGGCGTACGGTTCGGGGTTCCGTTACGTCCTTAATAGCTTGGATCTTATCTTCCAAAGGTTTAATTCCGTCTTTGGAAAGTATATGACCAAGATATTTAACTGAAGAGCAACCGATATTACTCTTATTAGGTTTGACCACTAATCCATATTGTTCCAGCCTGGTCAAAACCGTTTCCAAATGCGTACGATGTTCATCTCGTGAGCGACTAAAAATTATTATGTCGTCTATATATACCCTCGCAAATGGACAATTCTGAAGGATTTCTTCAGCCAAACGCTGGAATGTCTGACTGGCATTTTTCAAACCAAAAGGCATTCGAAGAAATTCGTGCGATCCCCCTCCTGGAAATCTGACTGCGGTGAGTGGTATCGAATTTTCCTCAATTGGTATCTGATAGTACGCTTTCTGGAGATCTAAAGTTGAATAAACCTCATAACCTATTATATCTCGGAGTAAAGTACTCTGGTTAGGGAGTGGATAAGAATCACCCTTCGTCACTGAGTTTAACAGACGATAATTTTCACAAACCCTCCATTGACTCGGTTCAGGTTTGGGAACTACCACTATTGAGGAAGCAAAATTGGAATTTGACCTTTTACAAATCCCGTCTTCTCGAAATTGGTGAAATTCAGACAAAGCAACTTGTTGCTCGTGTTGTGCCAATGCTTAAGCCTTTGGTGAACAAGGCAATGGAGCCACCAATTCTATTTGGTGTTCTAGAGCGTGAGTCACGATATAATAACCGTGAAAGAGAAATAAAATAGACTCACTTTGAAAGACCGAAAGATTGCAATAAAACCAACCTCAATTAAATGAAAACAAAACCCAATTCGTAACTTTGGCACAAAAGAAAACATAAGGGAAAGATTATCTACAAATAAGGAATATTTATGAAATTAATTTTATTTTCTTCATGCTGGTAAATGTAACAATTTATCATAGAATGTATCGGTCATTTGCACCTAAGTGGTTAAAACACAAATACTAGGCTGCATGTGAAAATCGAATAATCCACTTTTAATTGGTGTGCCGAAGCCAAAACCTTGTAGATCAACATAGCTGAACATGGCTTCATTAAGAGTAAACCTGCATTAGCTTCTGCGAACACGTTGTTCACCAATATTAGTTGGGTCGATTATGCAGGTTTCCTCTTAATTTACTATAATCGAATAATTCAGCTTAGACTTAATTATCCATAACTACGCATTAAGCGTTCCCATTTATGCTGAAAATATTCTTACTAAGCATTTTGGCAATCAAAAACGTTTTATTTTTAATAGATTATTTATAAAAGTCTCATCGTATAAAGCGCCTACATTCAGTAAAACAAAATATCAATATTTATTATTTCGTTATTTCGAGGCCCTTTGGTCACTACTATAACAGAACCACTGAGATGCCAGGCTCGGATATACCATATATGTGGTATGATCATCTAATTTTGAACATTTAAATTCCTCAGAACTATCTTTTAAACTACATTTCTTATGTCCACATGCTAATTGCTCTGTTTTCTCAATATTTTCAAAACTGACCATAATATTAAAATAAGATTTCTTGCAATATATATATATATATATATATATATATATATATATAATTATTATTATTATTACAATGAGTGGGCTCACCAATACGCTGATTACCGCAGATGACAGAACGATACTGTGGAGACCTTGAAAACAAATATCCACGTCAATTACCTGAAGCAAATTTGAGATCCTTCCCAATAATTTGTATTAAGATGACTGACACGTACATCTTCAATACTTTATTGGCAAAGTGTGTCAATCTAGAAACATGCATCGAAGCGTACCACGCAGCTCAAAATCTCCACCAGACTCTATTATATCTTTAGCAAAGACAAGTCAAAATCTTCAAAAATATGTAGAGAAGAAACTTCCAAAAAAATTACAATATTTTTTAAAAACACAATATTGTTTTATGAAACCAGCGATAACATCAAATGTCCAAAAATAAAATTTGATTTATTTTTATATGAGGAGTTAATATATGTCCAATAAATTAATTGAATCCAAATAAAGATATTCTATTCTATTTATTCTAATTAACCTCCACAGTATTCAGTTCTGCGGCTCGAATGCTGCTTACAGCTTTGTCCTTATTTGGCTTTATCTTAACTGTGAGGACTTTCTATTGTATTCACCTCAGTCCTAAATAGGGTCACTGCAGTGTAATTGTAGAAGCCTCATACCTTTTAGTAAATTAGAACCCCATAGATGCCAAGTCGCTTTCAGTCCTTATATGCCCATTTGAATCTGATAAGCTATAATTCTCGTTCACATCTATTAAATTCATGCCTGCAATATCTTGAGCTAATTTGCTTGTCTCCTCAAACTCAAGATGAGCTTCCATGCTGATCTTTCTTAATTGTTAATTTGATTACTTAGTGTTAGGCAAACGGACTCCGTACTTCTTACGTAGCAAAACACCCGATAAAATAACCTGTGAAGAAATAAGAAGTGAAAAAGAGGATTATTAAATTACCTGTTCCAGATCGTCCCCAATATGTACGATTCAAATTACAAAATGATACCGGGTGTATATTGTGAAAATCGAGTAATTAAAAAGGAATGCTTGCCGAGTAAAGTCAGGCCAGTCAAGTACAGATTACCAAAACTGAAATTACGCGCAATTAAAAAGTACTGTAAAGTATTTAAACAAAGAATGTTCTAGAAAATAAACGAATAATTTCTTTTTAAATAAAATACTTTTCAATACGCCAAGATGGTTTAAATTTATCAATAAATGTCACTTTAATTTTGTTGGAGAAAATACCTTCCTCTACATAATCCAACTCATAGGTGGCTACGGCCACATCTTCCCTAACTCAAGAACCGGCCTCGGCATATTTACAAAAACGGTTTAGCAATCTGCGTCCACCTTTTTACACTCGATGAAGATTATAATTGAAGGCATGTAGTGCCATGGGCTCCAAATTCACCACCATCGCATTGCCACCAGCTTTAGTCGTCTTGCATAGGCTTGTCGTTATTTAACGCCCACATATTCAGTTAGCTGTATTAGACACTCCCGAATAAATGCTAGGGTGCAGCGCGCATGGGGTTCTTTATCTACGAGTTTATTTGACAGTCGTATATACCCTCCATAATCCATCGCCTTCGGAGCACATCCTGTAGCTGTCGGTACTAAAAATCCAATGAACTGCTCGACTAATTGTAATTTATCTTGCCAGGACTCACGGGCCTCATTGCACCAACATTGCAATACATCTTTTATAATCCGGCGCGCTTGCTTGGCTGTCGCGTCAGTCCGTGAGTGGTTAGTGGCTGCCAAGGAATGCGTAATGCCAAGGCACCTGCGTCACAGAATAACTTCTCTCGACATGAATCGTGTGCCCTGGTCGGTAATAATAACTTGTGTTGTCCCAAATCGTCCAATCAGGCAATCTACTAAGCACTTTATAATCATCACCATCATGATTAGTTTCAGAGACAAAAACACTACCCGTCAGGTAAATTTATCGCCTTTGTAATACGCATAGTTTATCCCACCACGAGCCACCAACAGTAGACCCACCAAGTCGAAATGCAAAAATTTGTTTCATGCAGTGGCATTAAACGCAATCGGAGTGACCTTTTCTCATTTTTGTGATTTACAACGATGAAATTTAGCGCATAGTTGACAATAGCTACCAATCTATTTGAACATTCTGGGCCAATATGATATATGGTTTATAAAAATGATCCATATGAATGAATCAGCGAAATTGTTTTATAGTACTTAGCACTGGATAATCCTTGGTAGGCTGAACATTGGAATATGAGGTGATAAATCCCTCTGCTGAAATTAAAAGGCTCAGGAATCGCACTTGCCGATTAATCTGAAGTAGTTCCGGAATAAAATTTATTCGCAATTCTACGGATTTGGACAAAATTTTCTTCAAATGAGTATGCAATATGGTTTGGTAGTTGTCCATATAATTACATCGTCAACGTAAGCTGTTATTCAGAATAAGTTTGATACGAAGGAGTTCATCATAATTTGAAACAATTTTGGTGCTTTTTTTAGACAAAATGTTACTTGAGTGAACTGAAAATGACCTCGGGCTACCTGCATCGCTAATTTCCACTGGTCTACAAGCCGAACGCCAATTTCGCAAAAGCCCTGCTTTTGGTCAAGCGCGGCTAACTAATTGAATTCCGCAAGTTGTTGAAACAGAGCAAGCAGAAACAGTATGGGATACCGATCAGGTTTTGTCACAAAGTTAAATTGCATATAATCAGTCGCCGGTTTTATCAAACCACTCGTTCTAGGATCATAAAACATAGGGATTCGAAAAACAAATGAAGATGGCTAAAAGACGCCAGCCTCTATCACCTCTTGCGTTATCTGAATCCCTGCTAATTTCTTTGGAGAAGCACCATAAAATTTTGGTGGCTCGCAAAAAGATGTTGGCCACATGCGATTGCAATCCGGGCAAAGTCTCAATTAGCTTGGACAATCACCGACTAATGCGTGCCATGGTATCCAGGGGCATCTCATCCGGGAGTTATTTAATTTTGCATAATTCTGAAAACACCTCCTGTGGTCTGGCATGGAAGTGATCCAATACACGCTGTTTATATTCTGCATACAACAGGTCCGATTGAACTGAAACTGTACGATCATCTATTTCCTGGACAGCCAGGCGCACAACAGGGGCATCTAATGAAAAATCTATCACTTATACAGAGGCTTTAAATTTTTGGAACCACAACTGTGGCATTTCCATACACATGAGTATAAGTATAGGCTTGAATTCTGATGAAGGTAGGAGATAACTCGTAGATTCTGAAGTAAACACCGACGGTGGTCCGTCTGATGCCACCTGGGAATAGTCACCATTGTTATTTTCTCCAATATTACTTTGATCGTTTATGCGGATTCCTTCCGATATTTTACTATTTACGTAGCAATAATCATAAAATTAATTATATTAAATCCGCAATTATATTAAAAATAGCATTTAATTTTGCTGCAAGTTGACTTCAGCAAATCATTCGGTTATGTCAAAATTTGAACAACACGGTTGTTAAAGCGGCAATATTTTGTATGAATATATTTGTGAACTCGCCATTGTACACAAGAGTTTTATTCCAGGTCAGAATAACTTAATCTCAAATGAAATTTTCGTAAAAAAATCCAAGTTGGAAGGACACAGCACACGAAATGAATTTTCAAGATAGAACACTGATTTAATAATTGATACTATAGAGAATTCAAGAGAACTTTGGCCTCATGTTAATGTAAAAATAAAATTCCTTCAATTAAAAGTAATTTTCACATAAGTATCTGACTTACTTACGGCAGTTTATTATAACATTTTTTACCTCTTCAGACAACATTTTTATATATTATTAATCTCTTGTAATTAATATTCAAATTCCGAACCAGTTATTTTAATCAGACGTAGTATAATTTCTATTAATCAGATGAGATATCGGTTGAAGGTTCGTCTGTATTTAATTCTCCATTGATATTGTTCCAGTTAATAAAAAAAATTGCTGCTTGTTAAAAGTAACATTATACATACATTACATATTTAAAAAAATATTTCATCAAAGAAATAATTGGAAATCAATGTAAATCAATTTTAGCATCACAAACGAGCTTTATTGCAGTTCAAAACGTATCTTGCACTCTTATGCGCATTAAACATGTCACAATTCTCGCATGACTGGCTACCGCCAAACTTGAGTAAAATCAGAATGATTCCAAATATGAAAGTGAACAATATTAAAAAAATATAACCCAGCTAGATACTGCCGTGTGCGTGAATTTGGAGAATATCTTTTAAAACACTCAACTCTCATTTTGTGGTACTATCATAACTTGACGGAATTGTATTCCATGATCTGTCACTGAAAAGATAATAAATCATCACCAGGCCTCTAATCACACACACAGAACAATGCTCACAATTGTAGATTTAATCAAATGTCGCCAGTCACCGAAGATTAAATGGTACCTCATTTCCAGTGGTTGGTATGAACGATGTTGAAGCCTACGGTAGAAAGGGACGAATCCGCACCAAGCTAAAAAAGACAAAATCGATGTGTACATGGAAACAGGAATCAATCGAATTTTTGCGAAACTGATAACGCAAAGCGACAACCCGCAAACGAACATCGCGGGGACTGACCACACGAAGCTCGCACTGCTCAAACATTCAGAAGATATCTGTCCAGAATAACATACGTATATTTTTATTTATTTTTTGAAAAATAATTATTTTATACTGTCAATTAGATTAGCTTTACTAAGCTTGTATTTCTTTATTAATTCGATTAGAAATTCGTGTAACCCGTTTGTTAGGAAAATTTCCAATGTAAGAGTTTTTATCAAATATTTAATTTGCCTTACAACCATATCCGGTCAAAACCACTAAATTCAGCATTATCTATTACGTAACACAGCTCCTCAATATGCTTTGAATTAATTTTAAGCGTTTCCAACAGAAATATGATCAATTAACTTGGTAAAGGTAATAATTGTGTTCATGATCAAAGTCAAAAACATTTATGAAATTATTTAGCCTAAAGTTCTTTTTTATAAGCTTTCAAGTATTTGCATAAATTATTGCGAATATCAAATATACATTATTCGTGATACTACCAAGCGTTAATGTTTAAACTTAACGGCTTCATTATGACAAGTTTATTTATACTCCATTGTTTCGGTTTCTTCAGACTTCATTATGATTTTATAAGAGTCTACATGTCTGGTGATAATTTTTAATGAATAATTGATATGGAATTATTGGTAGGAGCTGGCAATTCAGCGGAAACGTACTATATACCTGATGAAGAATCGTGTACACTTGGATAATGCAATGTTTTATGCATACACCTGTCATAAATGTTTTGGTTTTTGGTGCATTGCCGGCTCCAAGTAATAAGTTATCAAAATGAAAAAAAGTATATTTAGAAAAGATTGAACGCTGACTTTAGCCTATTTCTCTGAATAATTTTGAATAAAGTTGTTACCAAATATGCAATGCCTTATAGTTAATCTCATCATCGTTAGTTCTACTCAAAAAAGGGATATAGATCTATTAAATGTTAAATTACATGATATACAGAATACAACCAACAAATGATAACTGACATCGGACGAGACAGGAGTATAAGGATTTAAAAAAAAATTGATTGCGCGGGAAGTGGTAACAATTCCATAAATCAAGTTTGCGAGCTTGAAGTAAACACCAATCCCATTGTATTTAACCAGTCGTCGAACAACATAACAAATCTATCGCCAGTCGCAACGAACTGAAGCGTTTGGACCTTCCATGATCATCATCAGAGTACGACGGCAAACTGACTAGTGAAAATCAAACCAAATTGCCTATATATATTGAAAGCAAAATTAGATATGCGGCTCTCAGTAGTCTTGCATACATTGCATTGACTGAAAATATCAGCTGCACAATTTCTATGCAGTCACGAACATTAGCTGTTTGTAGCTCCTGCTAAACACACATACACACACACAAATATATATATATATATATATATATATATATATATATATATAATAAAATTAGACAATAATTGATTGCGCTTGGTGGCGATTGTTTTGTTATGTTGTTCGACGACTGGTTAAATGCAATGGGATTGGTGTTTACTTCAATCTCGCAAACTTGATTTAAAGAAGTATAACTGGTAAATAATATTTATCGCGAGTGGGCTTTGAAGTCATTTTGCTAAAGACTTTATATATAACTGGCATTATTACTGTTTTAAGAGCGCACACGAAAATGATTGCACTGTTCCATAACTTTGGCTAAATCTCTAATAGAATATAGACGATGTGCCAGTTTCTTTTTTTGATTCAAAGTAAGCAGGAATCGCTTATGTATATGAGAACATATTTTTGCTTAAAATGGTCTGCTACACAACCTGCA
Organism: Eudiplozoon nipponicum; assembly: GCA_029291075.1. Taxonomy (NCBI): domain Eukaryota; kingdom Metazoa; phylum Platyhelminthes; class Monogenea; order Mazocraeidea; family Diplozoidae; genus Eudiplozoon; species Eudiplozoon nipponicum. The sequence continues at coordinate 121,361 of JAQBSW010000020.1, forward strand.
GGCTCGTTTAAGGTTAATTTGCTATTAGACACGCAACATCTAGTTCATAATTGCATTTATGTTGTTTCACTGCAATACAGATTATATAAATTTCAAAAATTCGCAGGTTTCTTTAACAACTCTATATTAATCATTTTGTCATTTTTGTTTTTGAAAACAAATTTTCATACAATTTAACAATAATTGTTTGCGCGAGTGGTGGTAACAATTCATTAAATCAAGTGTGCGAGCTTGAAGTAAACACCAATCCTATTGTATTTAACCAGTCGCCGAACAACATAACAAAACTACCGCCAGCCGCAACGCACTGACGCGTTTCGACCTTCCTTGATCATCATTAGAGTACGACGGCAAACTGACTATCGAGGATCAAACCGCATTGAATATATATGAATAGAGGTGAGAGCCGCATATCTAAATTTGATTTCCATATATATTCAATGCGGTTTGATCCTCGATAGTCAGTTTGTCGTCGTACTCTGATGGTGATCAAGGAAGGTCGAAACGCGTCAGTGCGTTGCGGCTGGCGGTAGTTTTGTTATGTTGTTCGACGACTGGTTAAATACAATGGGATTGGTGTTTACTTCAAGCTCGCAAACTTGATTTAAAGAACAAATTTGCGTGCTGTTTTTTGGGGTTTAACGTGCTTGGAACACTTGTTATCTAAATGTACCATTTTTTATCTTCGGGGTAGAACTTTATGTACAACAGGATGTTTGGTTTTTGATTCAATTATATTCTAGCAAAATATAGACATATAATCCTAGAATACTTCGAATGTTTTCTATTATGAAATTTGTTGGGTCAAAATCGACAGAGGAGATATATGATTAGCTTTAACTTAACGTCAATTCGTATTTGATATGTCGTATTATGGTTGTATTATGTATTATGAAACTCTCTGCGCAATTTAATTATTTCGTTACTTTATTTCTAGGTCTTAATAAATCCTAGAGACTCAGAGTCATTGTGAGGATGCTAAAGATCTATCAGTGGATCTTGTGAGGATCAGCTCGGTTGATTGTATTAACAGTTTTTGTTTGTCAACCTATATGAATCATCCTAAATACACTTGTTTCAGTGAAAGTTTTTCGACTCGGATATTAATTGTAAGACATTAGGTAGGGATATTATTAGACGTAAAAACAACTTGTACATATGTGTTCGACAGAGTAATGGTCTGCCTATTATAGCTTTTTGCGTAATTAGATTATTTCCTATGCGCAATCGTGTAATCTTTTTTATGCACTCAGCTTTAGTGCGTCTATTACAAACGTTGCATAATTGTAATTGTTTTCCTATCGTTTTTGTATTTATCTTATTATTTTCGCACCTATTGTTAGTAGCTGCTTTCATTTGTAATAATATTTTGCCTCTATCAATCAAAATTGATTTATTTTAGAGTTAAATATGTTTCTCAACTGTTGGTTCAGGATTATCCAACTTTTGGCTCATAAAAACTGAGACATTTACCTCTGTAAAATTAATATTTATATCAAATAAATTCGAGAGTTCATCATTATACATAACCACTGGGTGTAAATATAACTAGTCGATAGTATTTGCTAGAAAATAATACGTATTTCAACAGCCATTAGACAAAGCACTTCTGCTGATGCATTAGTGAGTTGAAGATTTAAATTAAATCATATAATTAAATCATATAAAGTTTGTATTCCATTTTCAAGGTTTTATATCCAATTAAATGTCTTTTAATTTATAAGTGAGCGCAGTAGAGACAGCCAGCTTTCTCAAATAATGTGTAATTAATTATTTAAATAAAGTTCGCGAGCTTAAAATAAACATCAATCCAATCGAATTAAAATAGACACCGACAAAAATAGCAAACTACCGTCAGTCACACGAAATAACACGTTCTGACCCTCCATGATCATCATCAGACAACGAAAGCAAACTGACTAGCATTGATAAAGCCGAAATGCATATTTGTGGGAAGCAAAATTATATATACTTCTCTTACCTTCAGTAGTCTCGCATACATTATAATAGACTGGAAATGTCGGCTGCACGATTTCTACGCTTTCTAAAACATAACTTTTTTGAATTTTTCGCCATATATATATAGGTATATAATTAAACAATCATTGATTGCGTGGATGGTGGTAAAAATTCTTTAATCAAATTTGTGAGCTTGAATTATAAATCAATCCCATTCTATTTAACTTGTTGTCGAACAACATGGAAAAATAAAGTTTAATTATTACAAAATAGTCCTTATTATAAAAATGTGGTTTAGCATGCGTTTCATAAATAAAATCTGAACATAAATAATTTTTATTTCATGATTTATATTTTTATTAATTTATTCTTGTTTAAATTGAAGTAATATTGATTAGTTTGCTATTGAAATCTCCGTTTTGTTGAAAAAGATATTGCAAAGTCAAAATGCATGGCTTCTAAAAGAAATTGGTGTACTTCTGAAATATACAGCATGAATTTTGAAAAAAAGGACCGGAGTGTCAATTAAAACATCAATCAACAGTTATGAAGAAGTTCGGATGCGTGTTGAAAAAAAATATTTCATCGTAGAAGAAATAATCTAAAACTGAAGAAGAATATGGTATAAAGAAAAATGGTTGTCTTTTATTTTTTTAAAGATTCTATCGGATTTTCTACGCGTTAGAATTTTAGCTTTAATTGCAAAATATTTTTTGATACATATAGTCTACGATTATAAATATTAATGTCGCATTATTGAAAGTCTAAATTGTCTTATATTTCTCCTGATTAATTAGAATTAAAAAATGATGATTAAAGCGGTTTATTTTTCTTAGATTAATAAATGGACTAATGTAGAATATCGTGTAATATAAAATATTGTGAACACCTCTGGTGACGTGACGTATGCTTCTCAGTGTAAGAACACTTTTAATGCATATTGTATTTTGAATGTTTCATCGCGGATGACATTCCAAATTGGTCAGCTGATCCCATCCTACTAAATTGTTCACACACCCCAGCTTTCTACTATTTTTATACTGACGTCAATATCAACACTATGAATAAATTTCATAAATGATTTCATAATTGGCAAATTAGAAAGTGTATGTGCCAGAATCATAGGTTGATCCGCAATCGACTTTGAATGTAGCTGTATACCAGCCAAGATAAAATGAATAAAAAATGTTCTTTGGCTTTCTGTTTCCCGCTTTAAATAAAAACATTAGTAACAATAGAACAATTCAGGCGAAAACGTTTAATCACGCTAAAGTGCTACATTGTTATTACAAACATAGAATTCGTGGCAGCACAAAATTAGGAAAATTGAAAATAAGCATTAAATAAAAGCAAAATATGCACTAAAGAATAAAAAACAATAATATTTCGGAAATTGTTAAAATAATTTTTTAATAAATTTCTGCACGCAAATTATGTACAAACAACAAGCCGAAAATTCAAACGTAAAATAAATATTGTTAATTCAAGATTATATGGAGATTTAATTACTTCCACATGTACGCCTATACGTAATCGCTAACATCTTTTACAAAAAGGCAGGTCATTCTTGCAGCTCATGTCATTCCCAGTGCGCCAATTTGTGCACATGCATGGCCAGCTATTAGTTTGAAATCACAATGTACTGTTTTCTAATGATTGTAGTCTGAGTTGGAGCTACGCGATACATTTTGTCCCCAGGTGCTCCTAAAATCAAATATATTGCACTAAAGCTCCCAATGAGATAACTTGAAATGTCTATATTAAGGTTTTCATGTGAACTCGATGGTTTTCCATAAACAAGCTTAGTTATGGACGCTGCCATATGTGCCGTATATTTTTTCACATTAGCATCAAAGTTATAGACAAATTATGCATTCAGTAAGATTCTCTAATGCACAAAAATGCAACCTTTTTAACATATTTTTAGATTTGATATCGCATACACTTGTGTGCCTTGTAACAACCACTATTTTATTCAACGATCACATAAAGAGTTCATACATTTAATGGCTATCACGTACAATGGTGACCCTAAACAATACGTAACACCAAATTATGCAGGATATAAGTAAATCTTCCTGTGCTATTATATGCTTTAAAATGGAAATTTAAAAATAACGGCTGGAACGGTCAACCAGCATACGTAGAACTACCCGTTGATATCCATTTAGTATTTTTATCTGTTTGAATATGTTGCCAAACATTGCATGCTTTACACATGGCACAGGCTTTTACTCAATCCCAATTATCTTTTGTTTTATGGCTATGCATATTTATCAGTCAATTGTTAGAAAAGCCTTACTGGAGGAGTGTCCAAGCTCATGTAGATGTTGAATTATTTTGCACGTAATTCCAATGGTGTATATGGTCTTTATAGGTTCTAGAAGACTTTAAAAACCATTGATTTTCAATCTTTTAATTAGCCACACTTCTTCTAAGGTATCCAAAAGTTTGCAATTGTACTAATGGCTGAGTAAAATCAATAGAGGAAGCAATCTTCCCATAGGAAATTAGACTGTGGTGACAAGTGTTACCCGGCCTCCTTAGATACTTACAATTACAATTTCTAAGGTTGTACATGCCTCATTTCCTATTAGATCCTAAATCCCAAACTCTAGTCTAGTAAAGTATTGGAATACCGATTTTGTAACAGATTTAAATAGTCAATAGTTGCCAAAATCCATCAGTTAACCTGATTCAGGTTTGAGAACTCCAGCTATTAAATATGCAAATTTCAATATGATTGCTTACAAATGTTTTCTTTCTGAAATTGTTGGAACTTTTAAAGGAAACCTGTTGTTTATATTGTACTAATTTCTGAGATTAATATGGAGAGAGTAACGGCACCACTGCCTCGATTTTGTTTCCAATTACTCTCTATTGACAATTGCGCTTGACACCAAATTCTTCAAACACTGTCAGGTTTACTTCCATTAAATTGACTTAGACTTCAAAGATGAAACATGGCGAAAGGCGACTGGTCTAATCAGTCAGGTCCCTGTTGACTTCCTTTATATTGATTGGGACGTTTAAGCGTATTACGTCTGAATTTATTATAATTATGTCGTCCAGCTGAGATTTAATGTTTACTATCTCCGCAGTCAAAGAGCTCATTTGTACACAAAATGCTCTTACGAAGTTTTCCAATCCGTCAGAACTCATTTGTAAATTCAAAAAATGTCTATTTTTAATCAATTATTTATAGAAGTTTGCTCGAATGAAGCGCGTTCATTAGGTAAAATAAAATATAAATATTTATTATATTAAATTTAGTTCTGCGCTTAGAAGGCTACATTCATCATTATGCTAACTGCTTAATCTTAGTTCGTGCAGTTCTGTGAGGACCTTCTGTTGAATTCATGTCAGCCCCAAGATAAGACACATTGTTCATTCTCAGTCCCAAAGTTAGATTCTGCGACAACTTCCTCCTGCGCAGGAGTTGGCCTTCGAACCCTACTGAAACGATTAAGTCCGACATCTCGTGGTCATTTGCGCATGTCAACAAAACTTTATTGGGCTCTGCGTCCTTTCTTTCCACACTATATGGACTATCATTTATTGCCAATAGTGCCATGGAGTCAAACTTCATAACCATGACATTGTCGCCGACCCCTATACGACAGCATGTAAGTCGTCTTCCATAGGCTTGTCGCTGTGTGGTGCCCACATGTTTAGTAATCTGTTTTAGGCGCTGCTGAATATATGCTATGGTGCATTGTTCATGGTATCCTGGGATTACGGATTCACCTAGCAGTCTAATATCCCTTCATAAAACATGTTTGTTGGAGAGAATGCTGTAGCTGTTGATACAGCAAATCGTATGGCCCTCTCAACCAAATTTAATTTGTATTTCGAAGATCTCGATTTATCGTGTCACCAACATCGAAATACCCCTTTTATCGTACGATGTGCTCTCCTAGCATTCGCATTTATCTGTGGAAGGTAGATGGTTGCACGGGAATGTTTTATGTCAAAACCCTTGCACCTTTGATTAAATTCATTCAACTCGCAAACAATAACCTGTGATAGACCATATCCACTGAGCCATTGCTCTTCTAAGTACTTTATAATAAATTCTGTCTTTGTTCACTTCAGTGGTAAAAACTCGACAAATCGTGTAAACATGTCGACACATTATGCAGAAGCTGATTCTGTGCAGTGGTATTGAGAGCAATCGGGGTGACCTTTTCTCATTTTGTGGCTTATAACATTGACAATAGTTACGAATTTCTTTGCACATGGCTGGTCAATACAATTGCGCTTACAATGTGTTAACGAGGCGCCCAGCCCCGGGATGTTTCAGCGTTTCATGTCAGAGGCCATCAATTATATTCGTGTAGACTCCAGCACAAACCATTGCACTGTATGCCCTTCTTCTTGCAACTTATATATTGCACCAGATTTTCGTCCGGTTGTAGCACTGCTTCGATGCAATTGACATACAAACTATCGGGATCGTCAAAATAGTTGTGTCTATTAATTTCTGTTTACATAGGATAAACGCTTCTTGAGCCTCCTCCTTCCAAAGAAATGGTATCTTGGCACATATTAAATTAAACAAGGACTGTTGCCTAACGGCAATCCATGCTAGATACGAATAATAGCAATTCATAATACCAATAATCCGGCACAATTGCTTTCTAGTAGCGGGCACCGGACAGTTTTTGATAGGCTGTACATTTGAATCTAATTCCATGCATCCCTCCGATGAGACTGAGTGTCTCAGGAACCGCAATTCCTGACCTATCTAAACTCTTTCTGGGTTAATATGTAAACGTCATTCTACGGATTCGGACCACATCCTCTGCGGCAGAATACATAATTTGTGTTCAGTAGTGGCCAATATAATAACATCGTTTACGTAAGCTATTGTACAAGGTAAGTCAGATACGTAAGAATCCATCATTCTTTGGAATACTTTCGGCGTTCTCTTAAGACCAAATGGTACCAGACTGAATTAGATGTAATCTATTGATACCTGCACCGCTAACTTCTACCGTTCTCCAGGACAAACGCCAATTTTCCAATATCCCTGTTTAAGGTTAAACACAGATGACCATTTGCCTTCCACTAGCTGTAGGAACAGGTCATGAAGAGCCGGAATGGTATACGGGTCGGGTTTAGTCATCGAGTTAAATTGCCGGAAATCAGTCGCTAGTCGAAGAAAGCCACCATTTATCATAAAACACGAGAGCTAAAAAAACAGATAAGGACAGTTCAAGAAAACTGGCCTCTATCATCTATTTTGTTGCCCTTGTCGGTGCTGATAGTTTCCATGGAGAAGCATCATATAATTTAGATGGTTCGTAATACTCATTTAATTCTAGTCGGAGCTTAAAACGATCGACAGTTGACCCTGGACATTAGCTGCAACCACGGAGTTTGAATATAGTGTTGTATTGGCTTTGAAATCCTTTGCACCAGCAGGGCAGACAACCGGTCTACTCCTGCACCGTAGAATGGCATATAAATTTTATGGAATTTTTGCTTTCTGGCCTTGAGAGGCATAAAGGTTTATTTTACAATCGATCAACTTACCCAATTTTCTAATGAAATAAATTCTTAATAGGGGCATTTGAACATTCCCTACAACAAAAGAGATATATAAGATATCTCATTTATTAATAATTATGTATCCCATTCGTCAACCACTGCCATTGACGAACCCGATGCCTGACACAAATTTTCTCTCACAGGTGTTACGTCATTAAACGGCCAAATCAATGGTAATACAGACACATCAGCTCTCGTATCCAATTAAATTGTTTCTGGCTGTCCGTTGAAGAGTTCTAAAATATTAACTTTAATAAAAATCCTTACGTGTGGCAACGCTTCCGTACAAATTTCTCTCCGAAGGCCATTTAATTCGGAACAAATTTTAAAATGCTTTTCTGGTCCCCTTCTCTCGATCTACAAATCTGAGCCTCAAAAGTATTTATATTTTAGGCATGATCTCGAAAATCAATATTGTGAGATGGTGTACCCAATAGCCCCATTGAACCGGCCGTTTTTTGAGAGAACTATACTGAGTTTTGTGAACCTTAGACGCTGTATTCGTCGGAGCTGGTGTTTTTAAATTTTGAACTTGCTTCAAGACAACTAGATGCTGCCGTTTGTCCCGGACTCGCTAAATATGCGACGAAGAACTTCCGGATGTTTTAATGGGACCAGTAGTTCAAGTCGCAGAAACCAATTTGTTGGTCATCATGGCCGAAATTTGAAGAGCCTCAGTTTTTTCTTCGAGGCCTCTCTGTGCGCTCAATAATGCGCATTATATGGTAGGATCTAACAGAATAAACATGATGGTATCATGTGATGTTAGCCCGGGCAAAGATTCAATTAGCATGAAAAACCGCGAATGGATGCGTGCCATGGTACCAAGGGGCATCTCATCCGGTAGTGGTTTCAGTATGTACAATTATGAAATCACCTCCCGTGGTCTGTTTTGAAATCGATCAAACATTCATCTTCTATGTTCCTTATACGTCAGATCGACAGGCAATTCTAATTGTATTGCAACTGTCCGTTCAACTAATTCCTCAACAGCCACGCCCACAATATTTTTCTTCTAATGAAAATTCTTCGCAAGAACTGAGACTTGAAATAATTCGAATCACTACTATGGCATTTCCACATACAAGAGTGCAAGCATAGGCTTATATTCTGATGGTGGTCGAGAAAAACTCGTCGATTCGGTTGAAAACACTGACATACATCATTTTGTTTTGTGGGCGCGGTCGCCATTGTTGATTTCACCTATATTGATATAGTCCTTTATGTGGATACCCTCAAAATTTATTTTAAGTGCCCTCCAGCCGAGATTTAATTATCCATAACTTCACAGTCGAAGTGTTAATTTGTGCAGAAAATTCTCTTACTAAGTTTTCTAATCCACCAGAAGCCATTTTTAAAGAAAACTCAAATACTTTATTTTTAATCAATTATTTACAGGAGTTTGCTCGTATAAAATGTGTCCATTTAGTAAAGCAAAATACAAATATTTTTTTATTTTATATTCACTACCGCACCTCGAAGGCTATTTAAAAAAAATTTCTGACTGATCTATCATAATTCGTGCACTTCTGCGAGTACTTTATATTGATTTCATTTCAGCCCTAGACAGGAAACTTGATACATTCTCGGTCTCAGATTTGGCTGTTCCTATAGTCTCGGTTTAATTACGCGTCACTGATCCCGCACTTTCTCCAAGTTTCGTGTATATTGATTTAATTCTATGTTGACATGGAATAAAAATCCATTCGTTGATATAATTAAACGAACATTCGTTGATGTTGTTTTTTACGTCATTGAACAGTAATTTCCACTGAAAGTACGATACCTGTTACAATTTTCTCTACAGTTCGTAAAAGCTGCTAACTTCTACTAGACTGCGATTTGTGGCCAACAGTTGATAATCAATTGTGAGAAAATAAATTTCCACCACGCCTAATCTAACTAATTAAATCAAGCTTGCGATCTTGATATAAGCACCAGTCCCACTATACGCATACATTTTTTAGTATGAACTAGGCATTATATTGTAACACGCGGCTCCGCGTTACAACCCAACGAAGTTAAATTTTGACAAATATAGTTCTCTTTAAGGTCAAATAGTCTAATTCTGGTTTCACACAATATTTCTCGTAACTATGATTTTAGCAACAATCTCTGTTAATTTCAAGCAATTTTAATTGAGATTTCTTGAATTGCAAATTTAATTGTAATTAATAGGGTTTTGTTTAATAATAATAGACGCAGTTAACATGCAATGGATTTATGTGACTTAACGCTCAAAGCCAGGATTTATATATTTTGTGTGATTTAACAATTCCTACATGACCACTAACAGTGCAATTAAGTTTTTATGGATTTATATTTTGTGTATTTCTCAATCATTTATCCGAAAACCCTACATTTCAGTGTATTTATGTGATTTAACACTCAAAACCTAGAATACAGCGAATCATTGTGACAACGCACAACTTGGATTTATATTTTTTGCTTATTGAGACAACTTTTATACGATTTTTTTCTTTGCTTTGCAACATTATAATCAATAAAACATTGATATTTGTCTGAGCTTTCTCACATCACCCTTCGGAAAAGGGCCAGGGATTAATCATGAACGCCGATCGTAGTAAGAGCTACCAAGTATTAGGTAGGAGGGCAATATCGCACTAAATGGACAACTAGCCCGCAGAACCTCTAACATTAACTAAAAAACCTCGTACAATATCATATAGCAAAAAATTCATCCAGTACACCAGTTAGATCGTTAATGGGAATTCTTCAAGTACTGTCTAGGATTGACCGCGGACAGGACTCAAACCTGGGCACTTTACATTTGGAATCTGTTACTTTAACCATTGAGTCACCAAGACGCACTTCACATACAATTTTCAGTTATATAAACAATCGATTTTCTTATATTGATTTTCGTTTAGGTGCAGCCTATGTGGAATCTGCTTAGACATAAGTTCCAAATAACCACCCCCAATCTGTCATTATAGAACAGACACCACGCTTCCTATGGAAGTAATATTAAAATAAAAATTTATACAAATAGACAAACCTTGATTGCGCGGGCGGTGATCACGTTTAATTAAATCATGTTTGGAATCTTGATATGAATACCAATGCCAAACAATGCCAATTAGGTAACGCCTGAATGAGAAGCTAACTAAGAAACTTGAGTTGGAATATAAATGGGAAGTGTGAATCATGTGTGGCAGGGTGACTTAAAGTTGGAGTATCAAACTCGAAATCATGCGAATCCAGGTTCGTACCATGATCATAGCAACGATCGGACAATATGTGGGGAGTTCCCAATAAGGACGAAGCCGTTTTACTGGATGAATTACCTTTTCTACATTATAAAATAATTAGTTTGTACTGACGAATAAATGTGTATAATAAGACCGAGATTTACATTAAGATCTCAACCATGATTTAAATTATTAATGCTATCCGCGCAACCAACGTTCGTTTTATTATACTAATACATATTTCAATAACATTTCCAGAGTAGGCGTGCAAACTTGATTTCAATCATTATTTTTAAAATCATAAAAATTAATGACTGTTAATTTCAATTTAAAACTGACAAATTTTATATAGAAGGATGTTAGCCAAAAAAGTAGACACGTTTTACTAAAAATTGCTTAGTTTTGATTTGAACAATTTGAGGTAAATTGTGGAACAACCAACGTGGCAAACACGTTATTTGTATGGAACAGTTAAATACTGTTTTTTTGCGGAGAACTAATATATATATGCAAGTATGTATTAGGTGTTGCGAACCTAGTAACAAATTAGTTCAGTTGTACCGTCCTATTATCCCACATTCTTCACCCAAATATATAGTGGTTAAAGGGCATAATACCGGCTCCTACTGATGAGTCACCAGTAAGCACGAAACGAATGTGCATGAGATTATACTTTCCGTTCATGCTGCCTGTGGTTTATCCTTCTGGTCACAACTGAAATAATTTGTTACTAAGTTTGCAACACCTAATACATATTTTTATGGAACGTCGAATAACATCATTTTATTCATAATATCCTTATGTATTTAATAACTCAGAATCCAGTTACAATTACGATTAAAAAGATGATTTATCTGAGATATTTAAGGAAGTTATTATAGGAGGTTAAGCTGAAAAATTTGACCTGAAATTAGGATGTCAACGAACGGGTATATCAGCAGTAGTGGAAATAACTTCGTATAGATTCTTAGACAATGCGACTTCAAAGCGAAATCACTGTATGTAATATATAGCGAGCATGCAAAGGGTATCAAAACCATGGTTGCCATGTTTGTAAATGATACCAACACTATGCTTGCCGAGTCAGTACAAATATAACAACACAAGTGATTTAAATTTATGCCAAATTTCACCAAAATTGAGAATTACAAATAATTTTGAACACCTGTTACTCAAGCAAATCTATAACATATGCCCTTGATCTATATCATTTATCACTTTTCGCGGTAATCATGACATCATTCAATTAGACATATAACAGTTTGATACTGTTGGTGGCGGAGCACTAATATATATGCAATTATGTATCAAGTGTTTTGCTACTTGTAACAAATTAGTTCCAATAGAACAAGAATGATAGAACAAAGTCAGCATGAATGTAAACTATAATATCATGTGCACATTGATTTTGTGCTTACTGGCAACTCATTAATAGGAGCCGATATTACGCCCTATACATACTTTATATCTGGGCGAGGCATGTGAGACAATTGGACCATAGTGTTGGTATTAGGTTCCAAATAGGCAATCATAGAATAGGTACCCTTTACAGGCTCAATATATATTATACATATTGAGACGACTTTGTAGTCGTATTCTCGAAGACTTTGTATGAAGCTAAGTCCACTACTGCTAATGTACTCATTCATATAGGAGATTTTATTGTCAAAAAAGTTTCGCAGTTCTCACCCAAATATATAGCGTGTATAGGGCGTATTACCGGCTTCTACTGATGAGTGGCCTGTAAGTACGAAACGTGTGTGCACGTAAAATTATATCTTCCGTCAATCTGAATTGAGGCTATCCTTTTGTTCCTATTTGATATAATAAACTACCAATACACAATCGCGTATGTATTTGTTCTCCACAAAAAACAACGTCTACTGTGTAATAATGAGAGACGCAGAACTTTATAAGGATATTCATTTATATATACTCTGTTAAGAATAGAAAGTATGACAGCACAGTTTCTGTTCAATACGTATATAAGACGATGTCTGCTTGATTTTTGATCGATGAATTTTAATAAAGCTATGATGCAAACCAACGAGCGTTGAAATCAATTTAAACGTTTAATTAACTGTAAATTTACTTGTAAGTTATTTTGGAGAAAGAAAATTGTATAAAAGTATTTAAGTTTTGCACGGAAGAGTGTTGCAGGTATTTCTGTTCCTTGTTTTATGAACCACGGTTAATTTGTTTACTATCAAAATTTTTCATCTGAAATTTTCAAAAATACATTTCCGAATGCATAAATATCAAAAGTCCATTCATTACCTCGAATTTGGCCAAGTTATATGGAAAGTGAAAAACATTCGCCTAAACTTTTTGATTTTAATATATGACCGTATGCTCATGTAAGAATATATAACGTTTCCGTAGGTGAGCGTACACAAGCATATAATCTTATTTAACTAAATGCTTCTTAGTAAGAGACGTACATGACGCGTGCTTACAAACTAAAATGTCACAAGTATTTGTAAAGACGTGTAAACGAAATCGTTCATTCATCCCTTTAAATGGTTTCAGCGGAATGTTGCGACAGACACTCAGTACTGGGTTTCAAATCTTTAAAATGAAAGAAATTAGAAGTAAAAAATGACAATGTTTGACGTAATAAGAATCAAGTATTTGAGTCAGCAAAACGTATTGAATCAATACTTTAAAATACACGTCCGATAATTTTCTGCTAACCACCTATTGTCAGTAATATAAATATTATTAAACATGGCCCAAAGCATACGCATGTCACCTCTAATATGAAATTTATTTGAAATATTAAATGAAAAACAAGATAATAAAAAATAAATTACAATAGAAATAACCAATAGACAAAACATTAAAGGATCATATAATGATTTTATAATGATACTGAGTGCGGCTTTCAAATCATCATGAGCATGAATTGCGTTACCTTGATTTCATGAAAAGTGCGATAATATTAATATTTTGTTGCAAAGTTTAATATTCCTCTTTATTCGGACACCAATTTACAATTTATTTCGATTGCTGTCTATTAAACAAACAATTCGCTAAATCAATTTGGCAAGCTTGAAGAAAACACAAATCCAATTGTAGTTAACCAGTCATCGAACAACATAGCAAAATAATCGACAGTCGCACGCACTATGCTACGCTACGTTATTCGACGACAATTTAAATACAATGAGATTAGTGTTTACTTCAAGCTCGCAAACTTTATTTAGAGAATTGTCACCATCCCTCGCGCAATTAATAAATGCTTAATTATTAAACAACCAATTTGAATGCGAAATAAAAAAAATTAATTGTAAGATTGATGATAGCAATTAATAAATAAATATTGCAATCTTTATATATACGCCTATCACATTATATGTGCATTTGTCAATATAAACTAACCATTTTATAAGGAAGTAAACGTAATTCATCAAGTAGATAATTTTTTTTCATTATTTGGAAATCTTAAATATCTTTTCAGAATTATTTCTGTGACTTTATCCATTGGACCTTTCCGTTTCACACTACACACAATTACGATGTGTATATTAACCTATGTTTTTCGTTAGACTTTCTTTCAGGAAAATCCTATGTGACATACTTTTACACCTCGATTCAAGTCCCTTGCAAGAAACAGTTTGCACGGTACTTGACAAGTTTCCAATAAGGACGAAACGGGTCATCTCGAATAATCGCATTTGCTACTTTTTACAATATCTAGTTTATACTGCTACATGCAAATATAATGTGATTGCCGTTCATATCAATCCTGCAAATGGACTGAAATAATTTTTAACATCACCCGCGAAATCTATGATTCTTTAATTATATCTAACTTTAATTCATTATCACTTCTCTAGGTAGTGTTTTTCTATTCTGCAATAACTGATTTGGTGTGACTAGTTGGAAATTTATGTATGAATTAGAACTACAAGCACCAATTGAAAAATAGGTTGACCAAAAGAGAAAGTTATTATATGCCTGAAAATAATGTGTAGTTAGATGCAGGGTAGCGCAATGGTTAGAAACACGAACTCAGGAGCAAATGTCCCCGTTTAGAGCCATGTCAGTAGCAATATTCGAGGCAGTACTTAAAGACTTCTCAATATGGGAAAAACCGGCCTACTGGATAAATAGCATTTTTACTTGATACAATGCTTAATTTTTACTGTCAATTATATGTATAATGGGGTCGGTAATTATTTCAAGCTCACATTCTTGTTTCAAATAATTATTTTGGAAATATTTCTCACCTAAGCTTGTCATGTTTTAAGCAATCATTCACATTTAAACATTAAGAATTATGTAACAAAATGGTCTTCAAAGTATTGCGAAAGTATTTGAAGAATATATTGATTTTACCGTTACACTAAGAAAGAATAACCATTTTGCAGAAATTAAAAAAAGTACGAATAATAAAAAGGACATTGAGTATGCATACGAAAGAGTGAAATCTTTCAAATAGAATAATTAAAACATAAGAATAATTTGTCTGCCTTATTCACGGAAAAAGACATGCCAAGATCAATCGCACAGGAGACTAATTTTTTATGGATATTTTTAGACGATAATGCTATTCTAAAAACGCAGCTTTTAAAATTGGCGGACAACTTCAATATCTCGAGTTAATTAAAATCAAGTAAACATTTAAATATTTATAGTAGATAAAATTTAGAAACATTTATATTTTACCTATTGTGAAAAATATTTTGAAATATATATGAACGCAAATGTGACTAATTTTTTTATTCAGAATTCTTCAATATGAATACAAATTATACTTGAAAAAATGTGGTGTTAATGATTTCATAGATGTGAAGCTGTTATATCATTGATTAACCTAAGGAAAAATAAAAAATAGTATTATCTCCACGGAAACAGACGAATATTAAGATTCAAACTTATTTGATATGCAAAGTTATCTTGTCACGAGCGAGGTATCAAAAACATACCAACGGTATACAGAATTAAACGTCGACAACAATATTGAGAACAAGATAATAGTTGCACGTACAGGCAAAATGCAAAGTTTACGTGCGCAATTACGTCCGAATATTATCAAAATTTATTTTAAATCACAATATTGAATTAATCTATAGGTAAAATGAATAGATTAAACAGTTAATTATATTTGTGAAAATGAACATTATATATTCAGCTTGAGTAAGCTTATGGACCATTTAACAGCAATTTAAAATTCTCATGAGTCTAGTAACAAAAAATTAGCATTAAAAATATATTTCTGTTGAGTTAAGTTACTTCAATTATCAGCAAATTTGAAGTCATTTGGTCAGATTTAAATTATTCGATTATAAAGATGAATAAAGAAGAATTGAAATCGGTACATAAATATAATTATGTTAGTTTTATAACGGAAAACTTTTGATTAAATAAGTTTATTATTCATTAACAACTTATCTTAATAATACTAATAATAAAAAAATAATAAAAATACTAATAAGAAATTTATTTGGCAACAAATACCATCTGACCCAAAAATCGAAATGTCAACATACAATTCAAAAGTAGGGACATGTTATGTTGAATGACATAGTGACTAACGAAATATTTAACGAAAGGCTGATGGAATTTGTGAAAGAGAAGTGTTTTATCAACTTCGTTTTAATTCGTCTTGATGTGAAATAGACTTCAATTGGCTAGGTAAAAGTCGACTAGAGTAAGTCTTGTGAAGAGTCAGAATATCAATGCCGTGTACAGGATTTACTGTCTTCAGTTGAACGAATTTAATAATTTGCTAGAAGATGAGTAAGAAACAAATTCAGACATCAACCTTTGGATTTGAAAGGTAGAATTGAATAAGATAGAGTCGATTAGTGTAAAACTTGTTAAAAATCAAACTATCCGTTTCGTATGTAGGATTTACTGCCTTGAGTTGAACAATATAAAAACTGTTGGAAGGCGGAAAGGAACCAATTTCAAACATTAACCGTCAGATTTCGTTGCCCAAATTTTCGGGTTTCCGATAGATAGCTGAAATAAAATGAGGAGATTTATTACAGCAAATTATAGCAGAGGAATTAACAATTCTAAGCACTAAACAGAAATAGTAAATAGTTAGTATTGGAATGCCCATATATGACATTTTGAGTCTAAGGCAAGTTGTCTAATTCGGAGGTGAGGCAGGAAGAATCTTAAAGCTCCATAACCTGTCAAGAGCCTATGAATAAAGAACCCTAAAAAGAGCATTACGGATGAAGGATGAACAAGTTTTGCCTCCATTCAGAGTTCTCGCATAAGTATTCGTTACAATAGTGTAAGCAAACCGCCCTTTTAAACTCGTGCTGGGGCAATAGTGCGTTAAATACACTCGGGGCTATAAAAAAGAGATAGCTTGTGTTAAATATACGGTTAGATTGAATTGAAGAGTTGTTATTGCGCGTGGTGTAAGGGTGACTTGGGTGAGCGATATTAGACAGTAAAACGCAACTTGAGATCCTGTGAATGAAATAGATAAGTCGTAAGTGTCGGGCATGCCAAAAAATTAGATTTTCCATGAGCTGGCGCTATCGATAGTTCTGAATAAGAGGGAAGACTCGCTTAAATAACCGTAAGCGATGTAATTAATGGCGTAAGAGGAAGCTAAAGTGAGTGGGCAATAAAATTCACTAGCGAAGGAGACAATGGGTAGGACATAGGTTTTGATTGATATTAGTTGAAAGGATGGGTTAAGTTGTAACAAGCGGCTCCGCGTTACAACCCAACGAAGTTCAATTTTGTCAAATATAGTTCTCTTCAAGGTCAAATAGTCTAATTCTGGTTTTACACAATATTTCACTTAACTGTGATTTTAACAAAAATCTCTATTAATTTCAAGCAGTTTAAATTGAGATTTCTTGAACTGCAAATTTAATTGTTATTAATAGGGTTTTGTTTAATAATAATAAACACCCGCGCGCAATACGCAGGTAAAATGCAGTGGATTTATGTGACTTAACGCTCAAACACAGGATTTACTTGTTTCGCATGCCTTAACTATTTTTTACATAACTACTAACAATTCAGTTATGATTCTCCTGATCCAAATCACACGTGTTTCTCAATCATTTATCCGAAACCCTATAGTTCAATGGATTTATATGATTTAACACTCAAAACCTAGCAAACAGTGGTCTAATTATTTGTGGTGCTTGTTGTGACTACTTTAACACGATTTTTTCTTTGCATAATAACATTTTGAATAAAACAATGATTCGATGCGATGGCCTTCTTACATCACCCTTCGGAAAAGGGACATGAATTAATCATGAACGCGGATCGTAATAACAGCTAACAGATATTAGGTAGGATGGAATAACCTCACTAAATAGACAACTAGCCCGCAGAACCTCTTGCATTAACTTCAAAACCTCCTTCAAAGTGTCTTGAGGCCGATCCAACGGGTCCACTTGAAGAGTTTGGAAGTAATTTGATTAAGATGTGAGGAGCAGTCAAATGATTTAGACAAATAGATACCAAAGTGCTTGATCGAGTCAATAATTTCAATAGGGTAAAATTTGCGGTTGTGCGAGAAACGAACGGGTCGGAGGCATGTTTCATCAAATGAGTCTTATCGGGATTTAATTTAAGACCGATTCAGCTAAGATGAAATTGCAATGAGTGACTGGTAGCGTGGAAGGGTTGTGCGATATTGGATTACTGAATACTAATACTATGCCATCTGCACATTTGAAAAACTTTAACAGATTGTCCTCAATCTGCACATGAACGAGTGTTAGGTTGAATAGTATAGGGCCAAGTACTGAACACTGGGAAAGTCCAGATCTATATAAGCTTATCTCGAGTGACTATTTCCGACTTTTACAATTGTGTAACAGTTTCGAAGATAGATACTGATAAGTTTAAAGAAATAACATTGCTCAATAAGGCGGATTCAATTTAGAGAATGATATTGAATCGAAAGCCATGGAGATGAGTGTATTTTGTGGACTCGCTGTGTTTGCTAGTGATTAAAGAAAGCCCTTAAAATCGGGAGGTGATCAGACCGACGCAGCCAAAGGATGTAATGTCACCGAGCATATCTCCGATTAACAATCGGTGCTTCTTGAGACTACTCCATCCAGAATAAACGACCGTAATTTCAAAAGGGATTAGACTGACTGGCGGGGAGCTTTGTGTTTGTTCAGTTTTCCGCTCTAACAATGTGCAATCACGTTTTAATTTGACTTGTCATGCCGATATTAAGGGTAATCAATATTTTAGTTGTTCAAGCTCATCGTTGGACAGTACTTTGTGAGAAGAAAGCACAAAAGCACGACGTTTGTCAGTAGAGATATCTTTCAGATGATGAAAATTGTCTCCCAATTGTTTGATAAAATCTGAGGCCAGATCATACTTTGAGAATGAAAAGCGAGGGTACCAGAGACATGGGTTGCGTAGCTGTGATTGCGCAAATCAACCTCTTTCGCAACTACATTATTAAAATAATCGGCCTGACAAACAAATATGACTGCAATGTGGACATCTGCCATATGTTGCTGGAGATAGGATAATATATTCTGAGCTACGATGAAGGTGGTAGATGCTGATGGCAAAATAAAGTGAATAATAGAGAAATTTTGTAAAAATTTAGGTATATTTGAAAGTCAGGTAAGAGAAAATATAAAAAATTCTGATGAAAAAAAGTAAAACCACAGAATATATATATAAATTTCAGTGTAAGAAGTTTCACAGAAGTGAGACCACGCAAGAAATCTAGAAAATCTAAATATAAAATAAAAACCCGATCTCGGTTCAACATGATGGAATTCCACGACCGAGACCATTTTGGCTGTTGTGCTTTTTTGTTGATATACGTATGGAAAAATTGGTAGGCATAATTGATAAGTACTTAAAATATAAAAAATGCATAAGAAAATTTGCTGAAAAATGACAATTAAGGGGAATGTGCCTCTAATATATAATTTTAGCACATTCTTAGATCTGATGGCATTTTATCAATATCTGCTTTTCACAAGATAAATTAGCACAACGCACTATGGAAAACAAGGGATGAAATGATAAGTGGTAATGTAAAATAGGGCAAAGTGTATTTCATATGTTGACAGATGGAAAATTGATTTGTGAAACGTGTGTAATACACGTAAATGGCAAGCCTCAATTTTTCTGCAGATTAAATATACATCAAATGTTTTATCACTAGACACGTTAAAAAGTGCAACGTATATATAAATACTGAATAACCAAAGAATTGACCACAGAAATAATGTGCTATATATGGGGGTGCGTTCGTTTAACATTTAAATTGTGTATTTTTTATTACTCATGTAAATTTTATTTATCCAGTGTGAAGAAGAAAGAAATGCTGCAATCTCAAAATAACATAATACAACATTTGGTTTCCACTTCTTGGTACTTATTATTTAGACAGCTGCAGCGGACGTCTGAATTCACGACAGTCGTAGGAAATACATAACTGGTTTCGGAAAAAGTAAACGGCATTGAATAAACAATTATTAATATACTCATAATAGAATTATTACGAATTGAAAGCATGCTCCACATGTGGTCATCTCTGAGGCCGAGAATTGCTCCAGTGTCTTTATATATTGCCAACGTGATTAAAAATTAATTTTAACGTAGTAGCGCAAGAACTAAGACAAAGAGAAATCAGACGAAAAAAATAGCAACTATTAGGTAAAATTACTTTACAAATTGTGCATTCTTTATACAAGCATAACCCTATGCATAATTTGATTAAAAATAAATCATGGCGTTTTTTGACAGTTTAAGAGTTTTTTGTGTATTATTAACAAAAATGTGCACACTGCCTGCAGAGTTGTGGGTAAAAAAACCGAGAATACATGAAATAGTTCATGTTAAGTTTGAGGGAATTCGTATAAAGGACCCAGCTAATATGGTCAACCTCAATAGTGTTGACCCAGCCTATATGACAATAAAAAAACCTCCGTCTGTGTTTGCATCCGAATCGACCAATAATTTGCGGCTTTTATCAGAATTTAATTCGGAGCTTCCCTTCTGTTTGTGATAAGGCTGCTGTTTTTGTATAAAAAATTGAAGGCTCTGGGCGCAAAAACATTTTCTAGGTAAATTTGCATGTGGCTGTCCAGGAATTAGCTGATCGTACGATTACAATCCATTTGGAATTGCCAGTGGATCTGGTGCATACAGAACTGAAACAGAATTTAATGGATAATTAAACGAACATTGGTTGCGCGGGTGGTGATAACAATTATTATAATCAAGGTTGCGGTCTTGATATAAACACCTGACCCATTAATTACTTACATATGTCAGTATAAACTAAGAATTGTATAGTGTAGAAAAGGCAATGGATAATGTACGTGCCAGAACTAAGGATTTGTTCTTGGAATCATACAATCATGCCAAGTCAGTTTCTACCGAAAACCATGGCAGGCATAAATGTTTAGCTTTCCAAGCTAGTGCAACAACTCTAAGGAAGTTCAAGATAGTGACTCAATGGAAAAAAATCGGCAGAGCATCCTGAAAACTTTTAAGATTTAAATCACTGGCGAGAAAAATGAAATCTGGAGAACTATGCAGCACCTAAGGATTTCTATGAAATTAGCATTTTTACAACACTTCATCTGGCGGTTTGTGATCATGAAAATCGACACTGAAGTCGATGGTTCAGTATGACCCATATCTTGGTATCCCTGTTGGATTTTGTTTTCATTCAAAATCGAATTGGTCCAATTGATTGAAAAATAAACATTTAAAGTTCCTGAGACTGAATAGTTCAAATTCATTACAATCAATATGCCGCTCTTTGCTGCAGGAGTTGGCAAGTCGGCTGCCCATGTGTTGTAACGATATTCGAATATAATACGGCAATATATTTCAGCTCCTCGATTGGATCAAATTTCTCAGGCTTACGTTGGACACTTTAAGCTATGGCTAGTTTTTAACTGGCGGTTATGAACCACCAAGTTGGTATACAGTTCCTTCAAGAAAATAAGCGGTGGTTAATTAAGCACTGCAAGAAAGGAAAGAGACCGGCATCCTAGAGCCATCCCGTTTGTGCTTCTAGATAAAATGGCTTACGTTACGAAAAAGAATGGTTAGATTCTACCTGCAGCTGATTTCCGGCAATTAAAAACAGTGACAATACTTGAGCCGTATCATATGCCAAACATGAGAAATTTGGTCCTACAGCTAGTCGGTAGGAAATTAGCATTCGACTTGAAGATTGGTGAAAAGTAAAGGTAAAATTACCCGAAAGACATTTCTAATTTACTTTTATATTGCCTATTTCAATGAACGCATCAAAGTTGTTCCAAAGTATGATGAACCCTTTGAGTTCATTGTACCGTGTACTGAAGAATAAGTTAACAATACCATTATTTGAGCAGTTAAAGTACAGAATTTGCGTACCCGGCTGCAGAAGATGCGGTCAACAGCTGTAAATTTGCGATAAATATTTATTATTGAAAATGTGGAGATTAGACGAAATGTGCGGTTCCTGGGCTATTCAGTTTCAGAAGATGAAAGTATGTGATTAAATTCGAAAATAAGACTAACAAAACTTGTACTGTGCCCCCCCTCGGATTTTTAATAAATGCGCCGGTTTCTTCGAATGATGCATTTCTATAGACAATATCTCGCGGAGAAAGTGTTTACTCAATAAAACTATTTTAAGCCTACTAATGCTTAAAAAAGGATATGATGGACGGGGGAGGCCAAAGCTGTGTCTATTCAAAGTAAGTAGAAATTGATAGACACTGACGTATTTACGTTTCCGTTAAGAAATAGATAGTTATTTAAACGTCTCAGAAATAGACATAAAATCGATAATACAAGCCGATGAAGATTCGTTACAATATGTAAGATGCCGGTGCACGAAAGCGGAGCTAAGTTATGCAATTTCCAAAAATAACCTAGTTGTAATACAGTGGGATGTACGAAAGTAGAAATAATTTGTCATCAATAGGCATATAGATATCTTTACCCAGAAGAAAACCCTTGAACATTAAATGCCTCTAAGTGTTGAAATTAAACGAGTAAAACGAGTATCAAAGAGCTCAAATAATATATTTTAACGGTTAACTATTGAGCCATTATCACAATGCTACAGGTGATGCGCCCAGCAGAATTTCCGTTGTTCAAGTATAACCTCTTATCAACGTCTCAAAAATAACAATAAAATGACGCCAAATGCCACACAATAAACGGGAAATAAAAAAAAGTTATACCGGTTAAATGAACATTAGTTGCGCAGGTGGTGGTAACAATTATTATAATCAAGGTTGCGGTCTTGATATAAATTCCTGACCCATTAATTACTTACATATGTCAGTATAAACTAAGAATTGTATAATGTAGAAAAAGCAATTCATCCAGTAGACCAGTTTCGTCCTTATTGGGAACTCATCATGTACTGGCCAGAATTTGCCGCGGACAGGACTCGAACCTGGGCCCGTCTGCTTCGGAATCTGGTGCGCTAACCACTGAGCCATCCTGCCGCACTCTACACTGCACACAATTGTCAGTTATATACTAAATAATGTAACTTGGTTAGTCTATTTTTCCTTTAGGTGGAGCTCATATAGCATCCATTTAGACCCAAAGTTTCCGCACCATATGAATATCTGATTTAAAAAATATTTGGCTATTGGTGCGGAAAGAAGGAAAACTAATAAAATTGATTGTGTCGGAGCCCACACAAATTCTGATGGCTTTTTGACATGAAACGGTATGACGTCCCGGCGATGGGAGTCTGATCAAATTATTGCACTTACGGCTTATTCTTAGTTACTATCAACGATGCACTATACGACGGCGTTTTATGAAAGAAATAATAGGAAATGTCTTTCGCATTCCTCTAATTGCCATATGGCAAAACCAATGTTACTTTTCAACTTGGTAGGTCCGCTGCCTAAGACGCGAGGCGGGGCAGCCTATAAATACTTAATGGCTGATAAGTCACAAAATTATAGTAATTTTGATCATTGAATAAAGTAACGAAAAAGAAGTTAATAAGGTGATTGATTAATGCTGTGTACCACCGTGTATTTTTACTAACTAAGTCGCACAGTTGAAGTCGGCAGAAATCAATCACTGACGCAAGAGCCTTGGCATAAAGCAATTCCACGATAAAACCTACTACACTGAGACTAATGTGACAGCTGATCAAGCGCTTTGAAAGATTGAAGAGTAATTGTGATTCATTAAAGGAAGTTTGCGACCTTGAAGTAAACACCAATCCCATAGTATTTAACCAGTCGTTGGACAACATGTCAAAACTACCGACAAACGCAAGCACTGACGCGTTTCTACCGTCCATGATCATCATCCAAGTAAGACGGCAAACTGATTAACAAGGATCAAACTGCATTGCACATATATGGAAAACAAAATTGGATATGAGGCTCTCACATCTAGCAGTCTCGCATACATTGAACTTGACTGGAAATGCCAGCTGCACAATTTCTATGCAGTCACCAATATTACCTGTTTGCAAATGTAGCCACATATATAATTTAACAATAGTTGATTGCGCGGGTGGTGTTAGCAATTCTTTAAATCAAGTTTGCGAGCTTAAACTAAACACCGATCCCATTGTCTTTAACCAGTCGTCGAACAACATAACAAAATTACCGCTAGTCACAACGGCTGACGCGTTTCTACCTTCCGTGATCCTCATCAGAGTACGTCGGCAAACTAACAATCGAGAATAAAGCCGCATTGAATATATATGGAAATAAAAGTTAGTTTAATACAATGGGATTGGTGTTTACTTCAAATCCCAAACTTGATTTAAAGAATTATTACCACCACCAACATAGAGTAATTGTGACGTTGGTAACAAACAGTATCGGTATTTTGGAGAAGCAAATAGCATTAATTTCCAGTGGTCCGTACAATTTAAAGTGGCAAAATCTACAGGATTTTATGGGGAAACCATTGTCTATAAAATGAGATAAGACTGCCAGTCAAACCCACGGGTTCTACACTATAGCTGATGTTCAGGAGTGCCTTCAAATGCCAACTCATGACGTGTAAACCAACTAGTGATATGCCTATGCGCAACGACCTATGCACACTCGCCACAGTGCTGGAGACATCAACATCATAAAAACGATAGATCACATGGTATTGAATGCTATAAATAATTTTCCTTATCAATGTACACGAAGCCTAACATCACTTTCTTCGTGATTCTGCACTCGATTGTTTAATTCATGGTGCTGAAGCCGACTCCTGAGGACGGGAAATTGTTGCAGAATCTCTCTTTGAGTTCGAGGACGCCCCGATGATTTTATCAAGAGCTGCTGTTAATAATAAAGCAATTCCATACAGAAGTGAACTAATTAAGCTGAAGACGAATCTATGGAATGTTGAAAACTGCATCGGTGCAAAGATTTATATATAATTCAATTAAAAAAATTGCCATTGATTATAGTGTGCAACTTTGCACCCATATAAACACGGTGCATTTACCATGAAATACACTTGGCACTTCTGCTCTGCTCACTACGTGTGATTGCTATCGCCCTCTCAACTTGCCCGTCTACGTAAGCCAAATTCTGGACTTGCGTTCACCACGCTGTCATCTTGTAGCTTAGAATTTAGTCACGCCAATCTTCTTGTTCCTGCACAACTAGTCATACGTAATTGATCATCTATTAATCGGATTTCTACGTGCGCCAGCCAACAAGGTGTTGCCGCAGATCTTCAACAAATCAGTTCTGAACCTTTGAACAGCAACTCACCTATCAGGTTTCGACACCTGCTTATTCCGGTGCATCCACACACAGGAACACCAGCCAACTAACCGAATCATACAACAAGTGTCTATCAGTACTTCTAGACACTACAACAAACATAACTTTCACGGAATTTGCCGGTTACGCATTTCAGGCCCTGTTAAGGGCCACCGTCTATTCTTCTTCTTGTAACCGGATTGTTCACACAACTAACAGAAGATTGCAATATTTTGCGATTATCCGGTAGTAAGATTACAATTTATTTCATGTCAGGAAAAATATTTGTGAATTTACTTTAGTAACATTGTGAATAAAAATTGGCGAATAAAAATTCAATTTAGTACAGTTTCTTGTATAAGTTAGTGTGCAATAGTTCTCCTAAACTTCTTTTCACTCGATTTAACGAGCAGATATTGAAAGGCCGACTACACGATCAAAAGCGAAATCAACGACAGCATTTTGAGCAACAGTCCATCAAATTAAAAGGTCGAGTAATATTTGCAACTTAAGCATTTGATCAATCAAAATGAAACCAGTTCGCAAATTAAACACAGAAGAAAAAGCATTCCAGTAGATAAATTTTAAAGTAATACATTGAATTAAGAAAACAAAATTGCGTCATTTAGCATTTTTTTATCCGGTAAATGTCTGGCTAAATCTTAATTTGAGAACAGCCGAAATTCGCTGAAAGAGATCCTTCAATCGTTCATAAAGCTAATTACGTCTGTAGTATGCTTTAGTCTTTCATGAGTGATAGGTAAAAAGACGTAAAATTGCGGTAAAAATCGTCAAATATAAAGTATTTTGAATTTAAATATTCACAAAAATCTAAAAATTCATATTATAGATCTTTCTAAAATTAAAAAAAATGTTAAATGAACAGTACATTTTAAATAGGAACATAATCTTTAATGTCTGTAATCTAATTACCAGAAGCCCGACCCCAAATTTAATGAAATGTCATTTGCATATTACGTGAATGAAACGTCACAAACTATTATTTGTTTTACTAAATATGTAATAGATTAATAAGATATGCGCTTGAATTCATAATAAGTCAGAAGAAAGTGACTTCACTTTTGGCCAGAATCAATCTGACTATTTGTGCTTTTCAAACATTGGGTACTTTGACCAAATTTTATTGTTAGTCTGACAGCTCTATTGTGTTTGTAAGTTGAATTTCACAAAAGACTATGCCGGGATTTTATTCTTTATTTTTAAGCAAAAAAATCTGCCAAGTTTAAATTTACAACAATTTATGTGACATAAATAATACAAAAATTTAACACGATGTAAATTTTAAAATTATTTACCAACATTTATATTTAATAAAATTAAGAATAACTACACTTGGCAGAATTACATTCAGTAATCTCATACATAAGGGAGTTACTTGTAAAATTAAAGCGAACGAAATTTTTGATATAAATATACAGAAAAAATAAAAGCATATATTCAATATATAAACCTTTTTATCAGACTCAGTGGCATCCTTTCATAATCGATAATTCATGTAAATTAAAAAAAATCATTTGTAGCAACCCGACTTCTCACAATCATGATAAAAAAACCAAAGGTAACTTGAATGGCGTGATTGAATTTAACGTAAATATTAATTATTAGAGGCTAAACTAAACGTTTTTACACTAGCAGTCTCATTTGAAAAACACATTTTACTGGATTATCGGTTGCCCAATTCCTCTGCTGTGTCAACAGAACAAATTTTACAAAGGAGAAAAAACAATATGTGGAATTCGTGTTCACGTAAGGTTCACGAAATTGATTAAAATTGTACATGTCTTCAGCCGCATGATAAAACATTTTTATCTTATAAGCTATAATAAAAGTGAAATTTTGATGGAAAAACCAGAATTTGTCTCAATCTATGAATACACTGAGCTATTATGCATTGGAGCCAAATACGAATTATGTCAAAAAAGTCTTACAAGTATTACAGAATGTTACTTGCGAGCAATTTTCCCGCCATTACCTGATATTGGGATAAACAAATAGACATGTAGGTCGGTAAAATCTTGAATTTTTTCCATTTTCAGATTATGTAATTTTTGGCCTCAATTGATGGGTTCTCACTTGTCCCTTCTTCTTTAAGCCTTCAATTAGCTGATTGTCTGAAAATGACGCTGGAACAAGATTTTTCATTGTTTCAACGTCATTTTCAGATAATCAGATAATTGAAGGCAAAAAGAAGGGACAAGTGAGAACCCATCAATTGAGGCCAAAAATTACATCATCTGAAAATGGGAAAAAATTCAAGATTTTACCGACCTGAGTGCTATCAATTGTCCCGCACAAGAAAAATGCGGTCAAATCTACAACAAGAAGGACAGCACTGCGCAAACAACTGCATATTTTAAAGGAGACATGTAGCTACGTGTTACCGAGGTGATAATCTCATATTTAAAACAAAATTAGAGATACTAAGGCCAAAACTATTTAAACTCAGTTTTATTCAACTTTGTAATGAATTTTTATTTCTACGAACTGCAATATATACGATAAATAGGACGCCAAAGGGCGAACTCTTCATTTTTACTTTGATATATATATATATATTCTTATAATTAGGAAAACACAAATAAAAAAGTGGATAAAGGCCATTTATTTCGTGAATACTAATCATCTCTTATACAATCATACATATTTATACATTTTGGGTTTTCAATTGATTATGCTAGTGGTAACAAATCTGACTCGTTTTTACTGCTGTTTCTTGTTTTGACTAGTTGGTGAGTGTGTATGCGTTTGTGTTTGTGTGTATGCGTGTTTGCATGTAAAGGTCATTCTCGCAGTATTGCGAAGTGATGTCTGAGATCTTGTCATTATTGTTTTGATAGCTTGAGAATTAACCATTTGTGCGCATTGTTCACTGTTACATATACAAGTGCTATTTTTCCCAGTATAGTTGATCGTTTCACCTCGTTGCGCAAAGTTGTCGTTTTCACGTGGTAACAACGCCAGTGTTGATTGCAGTGTTAAACGCTCACATTGTTTGGAGACTTCTGTCATCGTATGCGCCTCTGTTATTTCCACTTCAGTTTGTTGCCAATCCGATTGTACGTTTGTTGATTCTAGTCGAGGGCCTGTTTGTTCTTGGCTGGATACTAGTAGATTGTTGTTGAATTTTGTTATTCTTGGCCAGTCGATAAGAATATCATGTTGATGAAACTTTTGAATATTAAGGTCAGGTGCTTGTTGTTTTATGTAAAGGGCTTCGTAGATAAATAATAATTTTTCTGATTTTGCTTTATGTAGAATTGTGAAATTGGTCGAATTGACAGGGTGCCCCGTTGCCAATATATGATCGGAAATAGCTGATTTTCCTGACGGTGGCAAGCCTTTGTTAATCAATTTCTGTGGCAAATGTTGCTGGATTCTGCTTATCAATTGCTTCTTCGTTCGTCCGATATATGTGCTACCGCACATACATGAGAATTTGTAGACTATGAATGATTTGGAGAGAATTGGCAATTGATCTTTGACATCCAAACTCATGATTCTCTGTATACTAAATGTCATATTAATTTTAACACTGGGAAAGTTCTCCTGAGTTATTCTATTCAGCCGTCATGAGTTTATTAAGGTGGGTACGTCGCCTTTAAATGGTAAGTTTATGAAAACCCGCTTGACGGTATCGTCTCTAGTGCGAAGCTGCGCGTGGTCTGATGTTAACTTCAATGAACTACTCTGGATAGTTATTAATTAGCAAAATTTTCCTCAGGTAGCCCAGTTCTTCCGAGATCTTATGTTCAGTGTAGATCTTTCTGATTCTTATTGCTAGGTTGTTGACTAAGTTTTTTGTGGGATTTTGGCACACTGCTGTTGTAGTGAATGTATTGTCCGGTGAAAATGGATTTTCTATGTATGGCCAGTGTCAAATCCCCATTTAAATCTACAGTGATTTGTTGTCAAGGAATGGAAATCTATTGTCTTTCTCAACCTCGAGAGGGAATTTGATGTCTTCATCAGCTCCAATGGATTGCTTGAGGATTTCGGAAGGGTCTGCTGCTTCTGAGATGAACAACAAGATATCATCTACATACCTTTTGTAGAGTGCGCACTGGTCAATTATACCTTTTAGGCTCGTTTTTTCCAGGTGATACATGTATACATCTGCCAGGAGGGGTGCGATGCAACTTCCCATAGCTACACCATTGATCTGACGGTAGTATATCCCTTCGAAAGTAAATTGCTCGTTTTTAGTACATGCTAATATGAGGTCTTTGATGTCATTGGTGTCTATAGGGAAGTCAAAAACTCATTTTTGATGAGGTCACACAAGATCTCCGTTGTCTTATCCAGTGGTATGTTTGTAAATAAGGATGAGACGTCAAGCGAGACCATTTTATTCTGTAGGATGTTCTTCCCCTTCAATTCATTTGCTAGTTCGAAGGAGTCCTTGATAGTGTTAGCGTTTATGATGCTCCGTATTGGTTCAAGTAGTTTGCAGAGAAACTTGGCTGGTTTATGTTGTGGAGCGTTGATCATTAACATAATGGGCCGCATCGAAGGAGCTCCTGAGGCTGTCACGGCTTTATGAGTTTTTGGTTTGCCGTACAATCTTGCGGTGTTTGTTCCGACTGGTTTTGCTTTTGGATGTCTTCTGTGAGTTTTGATCTAATCTCGGAGTCAGCCACCGATGTTAGAACATGTTTTTCCATCTTTTTCAAAATTGCATTAATTCTTGATTCGATGTTCGTTGAATCATCTTTCTGTTTGATGTCATGCTTAAATTTAGATTGATCATTTATTATATCGTTCATGGCCTTCCTGTAAGCGTCGGCTTCAAGTATAACAATTTCTGATCCTTTGTCGGGTGTGGCAAGTCGTATGGATTTGTCTGATTGGAGTTTTCTGAGTTCGTCTATGTGCTGTTTTGTGATGATTTGGCTGCCTTTGAATTCCTTCTTGCAACGTTCTAGTGCGCTTACTATCTCAGAAAACTCCAATCAGACAAATCCATACTACTTGTCACACCCGACAAAGGATCAGGAATTGTTATACTTGAAGCCGACGACCATTTAGAGGCGACGTACCAGCCTCAATAATTGCACGGCGGCTGAAAAGAATAACTAAGGACAACTTTCCCAGTGTTAAAGTTAATATGACATTTAGTACACAGAGAATCATGCCAGTCAAGAACAAACAGGCCATCGACTAGAATCAACAAACGTACAATCGGATTGGCAACAAACTGAAGTGGAAATAACAGAGGCGTATACGATGACAGAAGTCTCCAAACAATGTGAGCGTTTAACACTACAATCAACACTGGCGTTGTTACCACGTGAAAACTTTGCGCAACGAGGTGAAACGATCAACTATACTGGGGAAAATAGCACTTGTATATGTAACAGTGAACAATGCGCACAAATGGTTAATTCTCAAGCTATCAAAACAATAGTTACAAGATATCAGACATCACTTCGCAATACTGCGAGAATGACCTTTACATGCAAACACGCATACACACAAACACAAACGCATACACACCACCAACTATTCAAAACAAGAAACAGCATTAAAAACGAGTCAGATTTGTTACCACTAGCATAATCAAATGAAAACCCAAAATGTATGAATATGTATGATTGTATAAGGGATGATTAGTATTCACGAAATAAATGGCCTTTATCCACTTTGTTATTTGTGTTTTCCTAATTATAAGAATACTGTTAAATTAAAAAGGAATAGATATCATATATATATATATATATATATATATATATATATATATATATATATATATAATATATATTCTTATAATTAGGAAAACAACACATAAATAACAAAGTGGATAAAGGCCATTTATTTCGTGAATACTAAACATCTCTTATACAATCATACATATTTATACATTTTGGGTTTTCAATTGATTATGCTATTGGTAACAAATCTGACTCGTTATTACTGTTGTTTCTTGTTTTGACTAGTTGGTGAGTGTGTATGCGTTTGTGTTTGTGTTGTGTATGCGTGTTTGTATGTAAAGGTCATTCTCGCAGTATTGCGAAGTGATGTCTGAGATCTTGTCATTATTGTTTTGGTATCTTGAGAGTTAGCCATTTGTGCACATTGTTCACTGTTACATGTACAAGTGCTATTTTTCCCAGTATAGTTGATCGTTTAACCCCGCTGCGCAAGATTGCTATTTTCGCTTGGTAACAACGATAATGTTGATTGCAATGTTAAACGCTCACATTGTTTGGAGACTTCTGTCATCGTATGCTCCTCTGTTATTTCCACTTCACATTGTTGCCAATCCGATTGTACGTTTATATATATATATATATGTATATATATATATATATATATATATATATATATATATATATATATATATATATATATATATATATATATATATATATATGGGGAAAGGTATTTCCTCCGACAATATTAAAGTGACTTATTGATTAATTTAAATCACCTTGGCTAATTGAAACGAATTTTATTAAAAGGAAATTATTCATTTATTTAAATATTCATTTATTTTCCTGAAATTTCTTTGTTTAAATACTTGACTGTATAAATACTTTGAATTGTGCGCAATTTCAATTTTCGAGCATTCTGAACGTGATCGATTTTAACTTGCTCGGTCTGCTGCATTTATTTCATTTCCTTCATTTTTCGTTAACTCGATTTCCACAATATATTCCGGCTAACACTGTCTTATATTTTTTACTTACGCGTATATTGGGGACGTTCTGGAACAGGTAATTTAATAATTCTGTTTTCAGATTATTTGTTCGGGTGTTTTGTAACGCGAAAGGTTTCACATTCCGGTTTTCTATCATTAAGTATCAAATTAATAATTAAATACGATCGACATGGACGCTCATCTTAAGTTTGAGGACACTAGCAAGTTAGCTCTAGACATGGCAGGTATGAATTTAACAAATATGAATGAAAGTACTAGATTGTCAGATTCTATTGTACAATTAAAGACTGATCACGATCTGGCATATGTCAGTATAAACTAAGAATTGTATAGTGTAGAAGAGGTAATTCATCCAGTAGACCGGTTTCACCCTTATTGGGAACTCAACATGTACTGGCCAGAATTTGCCGCGGGCAGGACTCGAACCTGGGCACGTCTGCTTCAAAATCTGGTGCTCTAACCACTGAGCCATCAAGTTGTTTAGTTTCTTTCCGAAAATATGTCGGCGGCATTTGGCGGCCGCCTTCTTCATTTTACTCATCATCCCAAGTTTTAAAATAAACATCAACGACAAAACCTGTGACGATGGGTGAACTGCAGAAGGCGGTCGCGATTGGTCGCCAAAATAATTTCAAGAAACCTTGACAAGTTGAATTTAGCCCGTGCCAGACAAAACATGCATCAGATAAATTTGATAAATCCAGTTTCGCCAAGTTTTCCTTCTTTTAAGAAAAACACAACCAGTTGACACTTTTTGTCGATATTTTGGACTCACTAAGTAGTGTGCAACATTTCTCGTGAACGGGGCGAGGGTGTAGGACTCGATTCATTAAACCACTTCTGATACACTCAGCGTGCAATCTTCCGTCATATACCAATTTAGGTTTTTGGTTAACCTATCCGTCAAGTAGAACGTATTTGGCATTTCTGACTGTCAAATGTTATACATGAACTATAAATAATTAACAATATTGAAGACGAGAGAAATTGTCGCGAAATTGTACAGTTCAGATACGTCTGATGTCATTGACAGATCTAGGCATCAATCGGTACATTTTACCTAAATGCAGACATGATCAAACCTGTGAAATTAAATGGATGCCATATGAGCTCCACCTAAAGGAAAAATAGACTAACCAAGTTACATTAGTTAGTATATAACTGAAAATTGTGTGCAGTGTAGTGCGCGGCAGGATGGCTCAGTCGTTAGAGCACCAGATTCCGAAGCAAACGTGCCCAGGTTTGAGTCCTGTCCGCGGCAAATTGGGGCCGGTACATGATGAGTTCCCAATAAGGACGAAACCGGTCTACTGGATGAATTGCCTTTTCTACACTATACAATTCTTAGTTTATACTGCCATATATAAGTAATTAATAGGTGAGGTGTTTATATCAAGACCGCAAACTTGATTATTATAAATTTGCAAACGGTTGGCAAGGAATCAAAAGTAAAAAAACAATCTGCTACATGGCTATGACGACTGCCAAATTAAAGTATTGAAATCAAATATTAATGTTCATCTTATATGCCAACTTTCAGCATTCAAAGATTCTAAATATGTCCTGGTTATGAATGTCGATGATAGAAAAAATAAAAATAGGATAGCGCCTTGTTTGATTAAAATGAATTCTCAAATACACTTTCAGAAAATTATAATGCACTCAATGTTAGTTATTCGTATTAGTAACTTTAAGCAAAGCCAGTCTTATCGTTTAGACCAACAGCAATATATCGCCGTTTGATAGGAACCAGATGACAGAAATAAGAAAGACAGCCCCAATTGAATATTTGTATGAAGAGGTTACTTTAATAATTTCCGAAAACTATGACAATCGCTGTCTACTTAGAGTTTAAGTACATGTCGCCAAATTGTCATTTCAAATTAAATGTAAA
Source organism: Eudiplozoon nipponicum (assembly GCA_029291075.1). Taxonomy (NCBI): domain Eukaryota; kingdom Metazoa; phylum Platyhelminthes; class Monogenea; order Mazocraeidea; family Diplozoidae; genus Eudiplozoon; species Eudiplozoon nipponicum. Next base: position 155,339 of record JAQBSW010000020.1, read on the forward strand.
GGTATAGGCTTTATGAATAAACAAATTATAGTATCTAAGCTAGCTATGTCTTTACGAATAAATAGGAAGGCAAACCAGGTAAATTTAATGACTAGATTTGAGATATCTGAGAATTCATTATAACAGGCTATTACCGATAAGTGTAAAAAACTGGGAAAAATGGACTCTACGAATTTCAATGAAAAAATATCATAATATTTCCTCTTAAAGAATCGTATCCAAATGGCACACACACAACCAGAATGTTTGATTCGCCGAATGCACAAAAATAGTTCGAAAGAGCAAATTTCCGCCAAAAAGGTCAATTATTGTATTGATCAGCACACAATGGCACTAAATAGAAAATAATTGCGTTCACAACTACTTTGATTCCGAGGACATAGTAAAATTGCTCAATATCAAGAATAAGCATATGTTTTTGAAAATCATATCTGTGTCTATTGATACTCTTTTCCTCAAAACTATCAATTTCTTCTGTAAATGTTCTGCTGTTATGCAATGTTCAAATACTAAACATACAGTTAATAATATACATCACATTAAAATGCGCTTTAAGAATGCGTGCTACCAGTTTAATGATCGGTACTTCCCTTAAATGAAAAGAATGACGGTGGACACTGGTAGAAAATTTACGTGCTCAAGTTTACAAGTACAATCAGTAAACATCAAAATTGCGATTGTCCATTCAAAAACATTTGAAGTGTGTATATACCAGAGGTAAGCTAATGATACTCTCATCATTATTAATGAAGCTGCAGAAATAAATGAAATGATGAAAGATTATAATACCGTGGACCGTTATACTTCGTGTATATGCATGATATTGAGACAAGATGATTTTACTTGTAAAAGCAAAAAAACTTACAATAACGAATGAACTGTAGAATATAACCCTTAACCCAGCGCAGTCCTGACGTTTCAAATACGAAATTAGAAACTCGAATTACTCCACTGGACAGAGTCATTCTGTTCTAAGGAATTAAAATGTCAAAATCCGAAAATGACCATATAAGTTAATAGGATAACCGGTACATCAATATATCTAATAAAACATGCAGGAATTATATTCATCACCAAAAAAAATCAGTGCTACACCAAACCAAATGAAAGTGTATGTTCATTTAACTTTCACAGAAGACCCATCATCTTAAATATTAAATCAACAATTCAAAATGAAATGACTACTTCGATGCCAAATATAATAATTATGATTATTTGTGCAACGAAATGCCTCCTACAAATAAAATTGCAAAGAGGAGATCTCATCAAATGAAGTCTACTGTTGTTCACGTATGCATCTGAAATAGCTAAATACTGTTTGTTGCGGAGAACTAATATATATGCAAGTATGTATTAGGTGTTGCAAAATTAGTAATAAATTAGTTCAGTTGTGACCAGAAGGATAAATCAAAGAGAGCATGAACGGAAAGTATAATCTCATGCAAATTCGTTTCGTGCTTACTGGCAACTCATCAGTAGGAGCCGGAATTACGCCCTTTAACCAATATATATTTGGGTGAGGAATGTGGGATAATAGGACGGTACAACCTCCTAGACGAATGTGGAAACCTGCAATAGTTAGACTAACATCATATAAAGTCTTCGACAATGCGACTTCAACGCTAACTCACAATATATAACATATACACCGAGTCTGTAAAGAATGTTATTACTAAGGTTACTGTCTCAGTAGCAGATACCTACATTATAGTACCGAAAAGGTACATAGTACTAACATGAAGGATATCATTGTATGCTATAGTTCACCGAAATTGAGAATAACAACTATTTCTGAACACCTGTTTACTCCTGTAGCAAAGTATTTAACAAAATTTATATATTTAAATACAATTTTACAAAATATAAAAATAAATTAACTAATTTCTTTTTCTAATCGAAATGACGATTAACAGCAGCTATTATAACGAAAGCTTTTATATAATGCCTAATTTTATGGTCTACTAAATAAATATATATGATTATGTTGAAGTTGTATAATGTATGACATATGTGTGCGTAGATTCTTCAGTTGGAGGGCGGACAATTATAAACAATTAAATACTGCTTGTTGTGGAGAGCTAATATATATATATATATATATATATATATATATATATAATATGCAAGTATGTATTAGGTGTTGCGAACCTAGTAACAAAATAGTTATGATGTGACAAGGAGGATAAACAAAAGACAGCACGAACGGGAGGTATAATTTCATGCAGATTCGTTTCGTGCTTACTGGAGAATCATCAATCTCATAATTGTACCGTCCTGTTATCACACTTTCCTCACGAAAATATTTAGTGGTTAAAGGGCGTAATACCGGCTCCTACTGATGAGTCGCCAGTAAGCACGAAACGAATTTGCATGAGATTATACTTTCCGTTTATGCTGTCTTTGGTTTATCCTTCTGGTCTAAACTGAACTAATTTGCTATTAGGTTCGCAACAACTAATACATACTTGCATATATATTAGTTCTCCGCAACAAACACTATTTAACTGTTATATCTTGAATTGAATGATGCCATGCTTACCGCGAAATGTGATAACTGATATCGATCAAGGCCAGAGTATATGGGTTTACTGGATTAACATGTGTTCAGAAGTAGTTGTAATTCTTAATTTCAGTGAACTATAGCATAAATTGTTATCCATCATGTAGGTACCATGCACCGACTCGGCAACTATAGTTTTAGTACCATGTCGGTACTACAATGTTGGTATCGGTTACTAACACAATAGCCATATTGTTAGTATCCTTTACAAACTCGATATATATATATATATATATATATATATATATATATATATATATATATATATATATATATATATATTATATAGAGTGAGTTTGCTGGAAGTCGCATTTTCGAGACATTATCTGAAATAGCTGCTTGATGAGGTAACGACCCAGGGTAAATTTTAGATTTTGAAAACCTAAAAGTAGAGTACACAGCAATTTGTAACTACCATGTGTGTATAGAAGCGATATTGCATGCATGACTATCATTTAGCGCATTCACACGCACCAATATATATATATATATATATATATATATATATATATATATATATATTATATAGAGTGAGTTTGCTGGAAGTCGCATTTTCGAGACTTTATATGATATAGCTGCTTGATGAGGTAACGACCCAGGGTAAATTTTAGATTTTGAAAACCTAAAAGTAGAGTACACAGCAATTTGTAACTACCATGTGTGTATAGAAGCGATATTGCATGCATGACTATCATTTAGCGCATTCAACACGCACCAATATATATATATATATATATATATATATATATATATATATATATATATATATATTATATAGAGTGAGTTTGTTGAAGTCGCATTTTCGAGACATTATCTGAAATAGCTGCTTGATGAGGTAACGACCCAGGGTAAATTTTAGATTTTGAAAACCTAAAAGTAGAGTACACAGCAATTTGTAACTACCATGTGTGTATAGAAGCGATATTGCATGCATGACTATCATTTAGCGTATTCACACGCACCAATATATATATATATATATATATATATATATATATATATATATATATAATTTCATTTTGGTTTTCCAATAGGTAAAAAATTCGTTGCGCATCTAGTACCAAGTTAGTTTAAATATGACCAGAGGGGTAAACTATAGTCAGCCTGAACAAAATGTATAATCTCATATACACAACAAATTGTTTATAACTGTTATATCTTTAATCGAATGATGTCATGGTTACGGCGCAAAGTGATAACATGTATCGATCAAGGCCTGGTGTAGGGTTTTAATGTAGTAACGGTTGTTCAGAAGTAGTTGTAATTCATAATTTTAATGAAACACATCAACTCGGTAACCTTATTGATGGTATCAGTTACTGAAACAGCAACCATAGTGTTGGTACCTTCCAACGGTTCGGTATATGTAATGTATATAGTGAGTTGGCTCTGAAGTCGCATTGTCAATGACTTTATTTGATGTTAGCTCCACTTCCACAGCTCTGCACATTCGTATTGGAGATTGTACCGTCAAATTATCTCACCTTTCTAGCCTAATTATAAAGTATGCATAGGGCGTAATATCGACTCGTCAATAAACACGAAAAAATGTACACATGAAATGATAACTTCCGATAATACTGTAATTGTTGTTTTTCCATCTAATTATATTTGAACTAATTTATTACTTTGCGCGCAACACCTATTAAAAAATTTTATTTATATATTAGTACTCCTTAACAGACATCATGTAAAGTAAAGCATATATTATAAGATGTGAATTTAAGTAAAGGTAGTATTTTTTGTGTATAAGTGCAGCAGCAGCAATCAAAAACGATAACTTAGAGAAATTATCAATATAATAATACTTACATATGTAATATGGTGACATTTTTATAATGAAAGCTTATGGGTAGCTAGTAGAAATTTGTATTAAAAGAGATACCATGCGGGCTCCAGTTGAAGGCAAGATGACGTATAAACTGTTGGTTGGTATTATCAATGCCGCGTTTTGCGTACGCAGGTAATAGCTGTACACGGGCAGTTACACAAAGATCCGATTTTTCACAATTTCCAATTTTGTTTTATCTTTGATCGGGTTGACTTGTTCTTACTTCAACTGGAAATGCGGTTCTATCACATCTTTGTTTACTGGCGACGTTTCGGTGCCTACTTTCCAGCACCATCATCAGGCAACACAACACTGATCACAATAGCAGATTTAAGAAAATGTGGTAACCTCGTTCCAAAACCATTCTATTTATATATATTTGACTCAACACTATTTTAATCATAGAATTTGTCTCAGTAACTAAACTCAATATATAACTTTTTATAATTAGCAGACCAATCATTACCTCACCTATACCTCATCTCATCTCGTATGCAGAATATTTTAGGGGAGAGAGACAGTATCGAACCTTTTGTTATTTGTTATAACTGTATTGCTACTATGTCACGGTAATCAAAATTTAAAAATGCTAAAACTAAAACCTTGACTATCATATACTGTATTTTATTTAAAGACAAAACAAAATTGGAAATTGTGAAAAATCGGATCTTTGTGTAACTGCCCGTGTACAGCTATTACCCGCGTACGCAAAACGCGGCATTGATAACCTGAATGCTTACACACCGCAAAATATTAACTTCAAAAACTGTTGGTTGGTATATAATAAAAAATTGTGTGTAACATGCGCCAGAGTGCCTCAGTGGTTAGAGTCACATACTACGAATTAAGACGTGCCTGAATTCGAGCTCAATTTGCGATAAATATCTATACAATACTTAATAAGGAAGAAATCGGTCAATTGGACGATTTTCCTTGTTCAATTTATATAATTATCAATTTATACTTTTTAATATATATATATATATATATATATATATATATATATATATATATATACATATATATTTATCGTTACCAGTTTCGCCATTATTTAAAATATGAAAACAACCTTCATTACATGGAATAACATTTATTGATAAATCTTATTTCTACCAGTATCTAGAGTCATTGTTCTGGACTCATTAGTATATTCGTTCATCCAATCTCAGATGTCATTTGTCTTAACCAATCCTCTCTTCGTTATGTCATGCTTTGTTTTGCGCAATTTAGACCACTCCTTTTGCGTAACGTCGTTTTGTATGTCATCGCTATTTTACTTAATAAGCTGAAGCCCTCCTTAAACGTGCAGAAAATAAATTCAAGAAGAAATTAAATTGGACTGGAACAAAGACATAACTGACAAGCCTTCAAAAATGGGCCTACGTTTCGCAAAATACGATACACCCATCAATTAAAGACGCAATTACAATGAAAGCGATAACACACCAAATGACGTTACGCAAAAGGAGTAGTCAAAATTGCGCAAAAGGAGTTGTCTAAATTGGGCTAAACAAAGACTGACATAAAGAAGAGGGGATTGGTTACAGAAAATGACAGTTGGAATTGGATGAACGAATATAATAACGAATCCAGAATAATAGCTGTGGATGCTGGTAGAAATAATATATATTAATAAATTTTATTCAATGTTATAAATGTTGTTTATATATATATATATATATATATATATATATATATATATATATATATATATATACGCCAATAATGGAGTGCAGATTTTCGCATTAATAGGCATGAATTTCTAAATATAAATAATTCTGTGAACTAATTATATGTGTCGCTGAATCAGGAGTCATCGCGTCATTTGATTATTTGTAAATATAAATGATTGCAGTTCTGATGGAGACAGCCGCCACATTTGATTGAAGCTACGCAAATTGTGGCGATTTTAATATTGAAACGCGCTAAGCCTTTAATAGACATTACATTTGTAGTCTCTGGGTGCTAAAAAATATTTCATCCAGCATGCAAATTATTCTTATTCACCTTTATTCTTTTTTTTAGAATAGAATATCTTTATTTGGATTCAAACCACACATATTCCATCAAATAATAAAATTGGAAAATGTCAATCAATATATATATATATATATATATATATATATATATATATTTTTTTTTCATTGTTCCTTCTTGTGTGCAAAAACAAAAGGAAATTTTATCAGATATAAGAACATTTTCTTTTTAATGGTCTTCTCAAATATCTACTCATGAACATATCTTTATATATAAATTGGAAAGCAAAACAAGATAGAAATATTTAAACATAGAGAGAGTGTGGAAAATAGAAACCAATCAAATTGCGTGCGTCACCTCCAGTTCAAGCTCAATGCTTGTACGTGCTTCTTCTGCTTACATAAATCCGTAATTACTCGAATGAGGGAACATTGCAACTTGAACGCCTGTTTTAAATCAAATGGTGAATACACGTCTGCTATTGCGCAACACATCATCGAAACATCGCACGTATGTTCTCCAGACGTAGCATTCAAAGTAATTACTAAATGCAAAAACAAAAGAGAGCTAGCCACATACGAAGCCTTATGGATAAACAAATTGCAGCCGGATTTATGTAAGCAGAAGAAGCACGTACAAGCATTGAGCTTGAACTGGAGGTGACGCACGCAATTTGATTGGTTTCTATTTTCCACACTCTCTCTATGTTCAAATATTTCTATCTTGTTTTGCTTTCCAATTTATATATAAAGATATGTTCATGAGTAGATATTTGAGAAGACCATGAGAAAGAAAATTTTCTTATATCTGATAAAATTTCTTTTTGTTTTTGCACACAAGAAGGGAACAATGAATTTTATTAAAGCTCGCATTTCAAAAGAATATATATGTATATATATATATATATATATATATATATATATATATATAAATTATCACATCACATAAAATTGTGCAATTAGTCTCATATAGATAAGTATATCTCACTAGTTGTACTATACAATATATCAATATCAGAAAGTTCGGCTGTAGAGAATTATAGATACATCATCAAAATAGGAACAATTAAGGTATAATTCGAGTGTAACATTATGCAAAAAATTGAGAACCATGACTAGCAATTGATTGTATGTATTGTTGACTAATATGATGATATAATGCATAACATTTCAATTTTAATAAAACAAAACTTGGAAATAAAAATCTCAAGAAAATCTGTTTCCGATAACAATTATCCTTGTCTCTTAATCAACCATGAGAAAGTATTATCATAATCAGAATAAAAAATATCAGCAGGATTGTAGACTTTTTCAAGTTCAGTAGATAAAAATTTAAAAGACATCTTAGATGGAGGCATTTCTCTAAGCCCCTTTGGCAATTGGTTATAAATTTTGTAGATTTTCGAGAAAGAGAATAACTTGCTCGCAACATTCCCCACCAACGGAGGAGATATTGCCAAATGTCCAGATCTAGTTCCAACTTCATGACTCTTTCTTATCGGAGTCATATAGGCACCAGTCCACTGGTTCAAATGGAAAACTTTTATGCAATAGCACATCCTCCGAAACCACAAAGATTGCAATGACACAAACTGTAATCTAGCGGCGTATATAGTGCAGGAGATAGGACTAATTTGTTTCACAACTTTTCTTTGTACAGCTTCTATCTTATTGGACAAACCCTTTTTTAATGGATTCCAAGTAGCGACAGCATATTCTAGTATTGGTCTAATCCATATTATATACATTTTAAGTTTTATGTCATTCGATAAGATATTTCGATTTATTAGTGCCCATCTTTTCTTGGCACTGCCTACTATACTTTCAATATGTCTCTCAGCAGAAGCTGTACATTGAATAGTTATACCTAAATCCTTAATTTCTTGCATAAGTTTAATCTCAAACACATCATTAATCACAGCATCATGAAAATAAACATAATGAAAGTTTGTTCTGTTACCTATTTTTAAAGCTCTCGTCTTTTTATTGTTAATTCTCAGCCTATTTTACTTCATGAAATCACAAGGTGTCTTATGCAACATGGCTTTCTGTGGCCGGTCTGCAGAATGTGTTCCAATAAACTGAGCTATAATATCCACACTACAAAAATCTCAAATAAACCGACGATCTACTGACTGGACATTGTTTATAGATTGGCTGCTAACAAGGTTTAGGCTAATAGCCTACTGTAAAGCGGGGAATGGTTTACTATCACGCCACCGTATATTCAGTGTTTTAATTTCATAACAAATTTTTAGTTTGTATGTCAATGCTAGAATAATCGCAATTTATCCTTAGCTCACACGAATGAAAGCAGAAATTTGGCTTGAATGACAAGCAAACTGCGCAGCTGGAGACGAATAACATGCAAAAATAGGTATTAAAACATTTTTTTCTCGATATCTCTTTCTCTCCCAAATTTCCTCCTTCTTGCGGCACCCTATGGGAAGGCTAAACACAAATCAACTTCGTAAACAGAAAAATGGCGAATTCACAGTTTGATTCGAGTTTGTACATTTGCCTTAGGGCTTGTATAACGGATAGGGAATATCGAAAAGCGTTAATATCTGCGACTGACATCTGTTGTTATGTGATTGGTTAAATAAAGTCTGATTCATTCTTATTTCAATTTCGCAAAACACAGGTTTCGAACAAAGACACGTGTAGGAATAACAGCAAAGATTAAATATAATTATATTCTCAATTTATTTGCTAAGTGGCAATAGTATTAGTCAGAAAACTCGGGCTTGAACTACAAATAGCCAAAAAATTGAACGCAAAGGTAGATAAAATAGCCCAATTTGGAATCTGTCAGACACAATACTAATGGTAACACGGAAAAAATAAATTAACGGGTAAAAGGATCTTAATGGAAAATAGACTTGCACGGTTTTCCGAACAACTGGAGCGCTAACTACTTGTTAAGAAAGATGTCAGTCTGGTAGATTCCCAATTCAATGTAATTTTTCGTGTATTAATATTAAAAAAATACATGGCAATCATATACAAAAGTTTTAAATTTGATAGCACTCGTAGGTCGGTAAAATCTTGAATCCTTTACAATTCCAGGTGCACCGATTTTCGGCCTTGATTGATGAGTTCTCACCGGTCTCTTCCCTTTGAAGCCTCCCATCAGCTGTTTGTCTAAATATGCGGTTGGAACCAGATATTCTGACATGTTTGCGAATTTTCGCAACTTCATTTCCAGTCCCATCTTCAGGTTTTAAACCATCCTCACAAGAAAAAGCAACTTGTTTCTAGTGTGGCAAATAAAGAAATTCAAAAGATTAGACAGAGAAATGAGAATAAAATACCCATCAAACAAGGACAAAAATCGGTGCACCTGGAAATGTAAAGGATTCAAGAATTTACCGACCTACGATTGTTATCAATTTTCCGGCACAAGAAAATGGCGGAAAAATGAATAACAAGAAGGACTGCACTGGGCAATTTACATTAACACTTTAAATGTAATTTTGCTTTGACTTCTTAGGACGGATCAAGAGAGGTTAGTTTGCACTTCATTTCAAAGTCCATAACCTGAAGTAAATAATGACTGCAAATCATATCTTATGATATAGTTTTGAAAATGACTTGTTGTACATGATCTGAGTTTTGTAGCGAAACAGTATCATGGCTTGGAATTTAATGCAGCTAAACATTTGGTCTTTACTGATGTGTACCGAATTCGGCAGAAACCAATCTGGGCGATAAGTAGCAACTGCTGTCTTATACAGTTCTTTAAATAAAGTGTGCGAGCTTGCGATAAACACTCAACCAATTGTATAAAATCTGTTGCACAACACAATAAATCTGGCATCAGTCACACGTACTGACGTGTTTGGACCGTTCATGGTTATCATCGGAGCACGACGGTAAACAGACTACTAGCCATAAAATCGAAGTGAGTATATTTTAGATGTTTATTTTACATTGGTAACATACAGAGAATCCCACATACTGCAATGTTACATTATTTCAGTTTTTATATATGTATAAATATGCATAATTTAAACACAGTATATGAGCCCTGCGAATTATGATAAAAAAATCGCACATTTGTCCGGATAGTCAATCACGCGCAGTTGATTGACCGATTTATCCCTTCAGTACTCCGGTAAATTGAATTTTTGATGCAACTGAAAAAGCAATTTATAATTATTTATTGTAATATATTAATTCCAAATTTGGCGAAATTCGTAGGTTGAAGAAAAAACGTATTTATTTATAAATTCTGCATACAAAATGAGGCAATACGAAATATAAGGGCAAAGTGAACAAAAAAACAGAGGCGAAGACATACACACAGGCCTAAACACATAGACATTTGCACAAACTAGAAAAAATGAGCAACCAGAAGCGAAAATTGATGGTTGAGTAGATTGTGACTGAAATTCTGCGTGCTTGTGCTATGCCTAAATAAACAAAAATACGCACACGCGGACAATATTTGGGTCTGTGTCACATTTCATTCAATTATATTAATTCTAATAAACAGCTGACATCGCATTTCCTTTCTCTTTGTATTGGTTTATTTGGTTTTCCAATGTTGTCAACTTTTAAGTGAATTCTACTAATATCTCAATAATTGCATTAATAAATCTTGCTTTTTTCGTCTGATTATGTGGCGGTGGGAATATCAATTTCAATTAAAATTTATTTCCATAATTGTGAGTTCATATTTAAGCTTCATGTAGTTACATTAATAAAAAATGAATTAATAGTTTGCTGAAGCTTAATTAAGCTACAAGAACTATATATGTATATATATATATATATATATATATATATATATATAATATATATATATATATATATATATATATATATATATATATATATATATATGCTCTTTCCGCTTTTGGAAAATGGCATCAATGTCTGTTTCATATGGTAAACTTTCATTAAAATATTTGTTATAAGCTATCGCGCCTTGTTAGGCCTTAATTTTCTGATAGTCTAGTTATAGTCATCTACACGTACAATCAAAAATAAGTAAATAGACCAGAATTGTAAACATTATTCTTTTAATTTGTCTTTTATTTTCGAATCCTGTCTATATGTCTCTGATTATTTAGCAATGCGTTAAGAAATGCTTTCACATATAGCAGTGTAATGAGCATTGACAGTAAATTTTCACTCTCTGACAATTCAAAATCTAACTGTCTCTGTTAGTATTAATGCACAAAACCAGTCAACTAGACAGATTGCTCGAGATTTCTATCATATCTTCATGTACCTTGTCATTTACATTTTTTTCTGCTTAATTATTGCTTATGGGTATTTTTGAATATTTTCGTTGCAATAAAACGGGAATTGAAAGCAGTTGGTAAAAACCAATTTGATCAACGGCCATCATACATAAAGTTAAAACCTTCGAATAATTTGAACAATTACTTGAAGAATGTAATTGAGTTGTTTTTTAAAAATTATTAGTGTTTAATAAAGTACAATACTTCATCTATTTTCGTACGACTTTTGTTTTGTGCGAAATATAGCATATTTTGCGTTTATAGAGTTGAATACAAATATAAATTCAACAAAAATTAAAGATTATTGAAGTATAAATTGCGCAGAACTGTTTAAATTTCGCGTTCGACTTGCATTAACGAATTAAGTAGCACAAAAATAACCCTAATCATTGAAAACCAGCAAAAGATAGAGAGAAAATGCTGCATAAATTCAAAAAATTGTTTATATACGGACAATGGCGGATATTGAAATGAATAACATTAAAAAATTTAAAAAAAAGATCGTCATGACTTACTATATATGTAATCAGAGAAGTTAGTCGAGTTAATATATGGCGAATATATGTCCGAACAAAATTATTTTAGTAATAGAGCCATGCTTTAAAATTAGGTTAGTTCTTAATTGGAATAACAAATGCATAAAATGTCTGAACCAGTAGTCGAACGTGCTAAATGCAATCCACTCTGATTCAACAGACAGTTTACGTAATTTTTTATAAACCGAAATGGTAAATATAAAGTTAAACCATCATTGATTGCGCGGATAATGTCAATATATTTGATCGTCATGACTTAATATATAAGGTAACGGAGAATTTAGTCGATTAAGATCTGGCGAAAAAACGTCCTTCTTTAGACTGCTGAACAAATTTATTTTAGTAATAGAGCCATGCTCTAAAATGAAGTTAGTTCTTAATTGGAATTACAAATGCATAAAATATCTGAACCAGTAGTCGAACGTGCTAAATGTAATCCACTCTGATTCAACAGTTAGTTTACGTATTTTTATCATAAACCAACATGGTAAATATAAAGTTAAACCATCATTGATTGCGCGGATAATGTCAATATATTTGATCGTCATGACTTACTATATAAGGAATCGGAGAAATTTGTCGAGTTAAGATCTGGCGAAAAAACGTCCTTCTTTAGACTGCTGAACAAATTTATTTTAGTAATAGAGCCATGCTTTAAAATGAGGTTAGTTCTTAATTGGAATTACAAATGCATAAAATATCTGAACCAGTAGTCGAACGTGTTAAATTTAATACACTCTGATTCAACAGTGAGTTTACGTAATTTTTTATAAACCAACATGGTAAATATAAAGTTAAACCATCATTGATTGCGCGGATAATGTCAATATATTTGGTCGTCATGACTTACTATATAAGGAATCGGATAATTTAGTCAAGTTAAGATCTGGCGAATAGACGTCCTTCTTTAGACTACCGAACAAATTTATTTTAGAAATAGAGCCATGCTTTAAAATGAGGTTATTCATTTATTGGAATTGCTAACGCATAATATACTTAAACTAGTAGTCGAATGTTCTACATTTAATCCACTCTGATTCAACAGTTAGTTTACGTATTTTTTTATAAACCAACATAGTAAATATAAAGTTAAACCATCATTGATTGGGCGTATGGTGTAAACATTTTTAAACCAAGTTTGCCATCATGATATAAGAAAAATCTCATTGTATCTAACCAGTTGCATAACGAAAAAAATTTAAAATTGGTCAATTTTACTGACGTACTTTGACCTACTGTGGTCAACATCGGAACACGACGGCAAACTGACTAAAGAGGTTCAAATAACAATAAATGTATTATGCAATGCTTGCTCTATATTAACAATAAATATAATGTTTTGTATTATTGATGGCCATGAAAATGTGAAACGCCGCAGAACGTGTGACTGATTGTATTTTTCTGTTTTATGACTAGTTAAATACAATGTGATTTGTGTTCATTTGAACTCGCAAACTAGATTTAAAGAAAAATATAAATGTTTTTTACAATAAAAGATTTATAAATAAAACCCTGCTATCGAGTTTGCAGCTATAATGTTCCAGAATAATAATGGACAAAAGCATTTTTGATATTTCATATCAATTTAATTTATTTTACAATAAATTAAGAAACAATAATAAATCAGCAGTTTTGTATTCTTCATCACTTTCTACCAAAGGAACAAGTTATTCGCCATTTTAAATGAAATGATTTGCAATCTAAAAGAAAATAAAGTGTTTTTGATGAACTTGATGTCAAATATGGGGCACATCTGAACAGAATATACAATATATAAAACCATTCAGACAAATTGCTCAATAGAAATTCGGCAACTGTGCGATAGGTTGGCGGTCCTTCTTATATGATGTACTGTGTAAATTTAATGCAATAAATTATCATTAGCACTGGCTTTTCGATCAAAACTTGTTAAGAATATTTTAAGCAATTGCTAATTTCTCGCTTCAATGACGAGTGTGCGTGATATCTATTAATCTTTACCCGACAGAAAATTCACTGGTAGTGGAAATTAATTTGCTGCCTAGTTTGATTTAATTAAGTTTTATGGGGAAAATGATGGTGCTGAAGCTATTAACGAATACTCTGTTAAAACTGAAGAAAAAAATTCTCACAGATTTATACGTTCAAATAAACAAAATTGCTATTTGTAATGCTCATGCTGTTTCGAATTATGATGAGTAATCGGTAATTAATGTTGGTAACAAAAGTATTTTCGAAAAGGAAAATAATGACAAGGAAGCGATCGTGGTTCTCGGTTATTTCTGTTTATTCTCCGAGCAATAGTCAATTGCATATCATGACAATGCAACTTCGGAGAGGTTTACTCTGATTTCTCATTGAAACCGACTTCATTATTCTGCTTTACCTTGTGCATAACTGCCTTTTATTGAGCCGAGTAGTTCGTCATACCAACCTAATCACTTATGCTTGAGATATACTTGTTATTACTGATTTACCAAATGTAGCTAGTCCGTTATGGGACAGCACTCTCAACAATGCTTGTCTAGCTTATTTCATCAAAGGTTTCCAAGTATATTTAAAAGAAATTGAATTTAATTGATGTGTACGAAGCAATTTCTCATCAGACAAATTAGCGTTCGCTACACCAGGTTAGTTATGGAAGAGTTATAATTATCGGTTTGACGGCTTTCAAAGGCATATATATTACTTGCCAGACGAAGTATATTTGGTTTATATTTGAGAACTCGATTCAGCTTCAATAGCTCCTCTTATAAATTTTGAACTTCGTTTACGACTACGTATTTATTTGCTTCGACAGTTACAAGTAAAAATGAACACATTTATATGAAATCTAACACATTTGTAAAGATAATTTTCAGATTATTTAGAAGTTTTTTTAACTAAAAGCACAGAAGAACGAAAAGAAATTTAAAAGACAAGATAATTTATTATGCCTGTGCTTAGAATAAAACAAATCAAGTCAATAATAAATTGGTGATTCACTCGCGTGAACTAAATGATTGCCGGGTTTAGTTAAAACCCACTGGAATTTTAAATATAATACAAAATTTATGAGACCTAGCAAATTAGCGAATATTTTGTTTATATCTCTTTTTTATTCTATTTAATACGTTTTGTTTCTATATTGGTAATTTTATTATGACTTATAAAGCCGTGCTTGTTTTACGAAGGAAGAGAAAGTTTCATAACGCAATTATGATTTTAACATAACATAAGTGATTATCAACTGTTTTTCTTCCATTTGCTTTATAGATAAAGATAATTTACTTCAATTGCTTTTCTCACTGTTTATCATTTTTCCCACAAATAAATCAATGGCTCTTTATCAGGCTCGTATAATTTAAAACGAAAAAATATATTTTTATAAATTTATGGCCTTCAACTTCATCACATAAAAACTATTTTAATGAAATTTAGTTACAGATTAAACACGAATCACGTGTAATTTCATGAATTTTATGATGACAGGTTATTTCATCATTTCAATTTTCGACTTAGTAAGACACACTGGTAATAATCTTATGGATAATCCTTTGCTCGTATTATGACAATTCTAAAAGCTTGTTAGAGTAAAACAGCTCATGACGAAAATGATCTAAGGAGATGCAATTTAGAATGTACCTAATCTGACGCAGTCGAAGTTGTTATTCTGCTATGATGCTGTGTAATCTAATTTAAAAGAGTGATTCAGACAAAACTAACGTTCGAAATATGGTCCTCGGACAATTGTGTCATAATTCGACAATAACATATAAATACCGTTCAACAACTTTTCCAATATAAATGATGAAGCTTAAATGGTTAAGAACTTGAAAGCTATTTATTTCATAAAAACACAAATTTTAAAACCTTACTCAAACAATATCTCGAAATTGTTGTTTTGGATACGGGACCAAGTCACACAAACATTACTGATTTAAATTTTGAAAGGGTGACAGAAAAAATTTTTTTACAAATAAAATATATAATTTATAACGAGATGTCAATATAGCTATTTAATTTGACGGGAAAATTAACTTGCAATGCAAAGAAGCATTAATGTCTGAAACTAAAAAAAACAATTTTTTCGTTTAAATATGTATGACAAAAGAATTTGTATGTTTTTTAATGCATTAAATATTCTTCATCAAGTCGGTCTCTATATTTAAAGAGCATCAATTTAATCTTAAATTACATATAATCTACTTTTATGTAAATTATAACAAACCTTGTACGTATTTCTCGTTTAAACTTTATTTCAGGAAATATCATGAAATTAAATTTATTTCCTATATTATTATTTTAAAAAGTGATTTATTGTGTTATAAACTGTCTCATTTGTATTGCAATTTACTTAGTTGGCAGCAATAAAATATTAGCTAATGAGTATGTCTAATTAGTTTGTTATATTATTGAACTAGATCTTTTTGATTATAGATCATATAAATAAATATGAAACTCATTGATCGTTTAACTTGTCATTAACTTTATCTCGTAACTGTCTTGTTTTAAATGTTGTTAACATCAAATTATTTATATTTTCTACCTTAGAACGTTTGTACTAAGAAAATTGTGTGCCATTTTGTAATAATTTTTGAAATCACAATTTCTTTTTCTTCTTATTCTTATTGTTATAATAATAATAATAATAATAATAATAATAATAATGATTATTATTATTATTATTATTATTATTATTACTATTACGTGAATTATTATTAGTATAATGGTACTTATAATAATAATAATAATAATAATAATAATAATAATAATAATAATAATAATAATAATAATAATAATAATAATAATAATAATAATAATGAATGCAATAATGATTATGATTTTTATAATTATGATTATTATTATTATTATTATTATTATTATTAATTTTAACACTTCAAAAATCCTATAGATGATACAAACAATGCGTATATTAAATTTTAAAGATTAATTAGTGGTCGCATGGCTTGATTTGTAAACATAAAAAAATGCTATTAATTTCTCGCAAATATAAGTAATGCCTTAAGATAAGGAAACATTTCATAATTAAAGGGAAATATTAAGTATCTATTGTAAAACTATTCCATGAAAATCAAAATACCAAAATATGTTATATTATTCAGTTATTATCGGAAAAGTTGGTTAAGACATGCTTTAATATCTCTCGCAATGAAGGCATGCAAATAATCTCTCATTGTTGCTAATAATGCAATCAGACGCAGCAGATTTTGCACGATTGCTGGATGCCGAATTTTATCCATCTAATTACCGCCCTTTATTCAATATTAAAATTCAAACGACATTGGAGTATTTAGAAGTAAGCGAAAGGATGATTTACTCACATAACCTAGCTCCTTTGCATACAAGTATAATATTTGTGTTAGAACACGGTTTAATGTATCAGCAGTTATTTCTCCATAAGACTTTAATTTCGTGGGTTATTTCCTTCTCGCTTTAAAGGTAATAATTTCACTATTTACAAATTACTACAGAATCTCATTTTAGTGTATCCGAATTAAATTGAAAACTCAAAAAAAATCCCGATTGAATCAAATATGGAAATATCAAAATGTTGCAAAATTTCTAAATAATTTCTATTATATTTAAATAATCGTAAGTTTTGAATAATAAACATTTATTTTCATGTTTATGAGCTTAAAGTAACACCAATGCCATTGCGTTTAAGCGACATCGAACAACATAGCAAAACTACTGTCAGTTACTTAAAGCTCGCAAGCTTCATTTAAAGAATTGTTACCGCCACCTGCGCAGTCATTAATTCTTTAAATCAAGTTTACGAGCAGGAAGTAAGCACCAATCCCATTGTATTTGACTCGTCGTCAAACCGAATAGCAAAACTAACTTCACTTGCACAAAATGACGCATTTCGACCTTCCATGATTACGTCAGAGTACGACGGCAAACTGACTAGCGAGTATAAACCTACCATGCCTATATATATAGGGCAACATTAGATATGTGGCTCTCACCTCTTGTAGTCTCGCATATATAGCACGTGACAACAAATCTCGGCTGCAAAATGCTTTCAATAAAAAATATTAAATTTTAGCAAATTTCGCCATATATATATATATATATATATATAATTTTTTTTTACTGCGGCTGACTCCTTTTGGAGGATAAGCCGGCTCCTTCATGGAGTTTCTTGGGAATTTGGTACAAGTGGTGTTCCCTCACCACTCGGCTTTTTGATCGAGGACGCACCTCTAGCCTTTGCACATCCAAGCGCAGTCTGCAAGGCAGCAGTAAGTTGCATGGTTGCCGGTGGCTGTTGAGAGCTCATTCGCCATTCGGAAGTACGGGGTACTGTCCAGGAGTCCATGTAATCCTGTGGCTGTTGAACCCTTTTGTGGCGGGGAACAACGCCGAGTCATGGTGCCGTCGTCGGGCTCATGTGGTATTTTTTATCGGAGATCCGATTGCCGATCGGAAATCCACCACGCCCTGGTGACACCACCGCCATAGCCCCGTTAGCCCATTTACGATCGGCCATCGAGACATGGTTAACACCGTCGTACTATATATATATATATATATATATATATATATATATATATATATATATATATATATATATATATATATACCAATCAAATTATATTTAACCAGTCGTCGAACAACATAACAAAACTACCGTCAGTCGCAACGCACTGACGCGTCTCGACCTCCTATGATAATCATCAGAGTACGACGGCAAACTGACTGACAAACTTTAGCATTTAGTTCATCCTGTGCACACTTTAGTTGTGGCCGGATATACTGTAGCCAAGAACGTTGACCATGCAAATCCTCTCCAACTCCCCATAAGATTAATTTACAAGACCGATTTTGAGCCGATTTGGCACTCTTTAGTAATAGCCAAATTTAATGTGGTCTGAATTTGTACCGCAGTAATCTTGTCATTCTCTATGCCACAAAAGCTGTGAAAATGCATGCAATTTCAGCTTTATACGAACTTTTGTTTGCCTAATGTGTGTTTAATTTAACTAGAACCTCCAGGGTTTTTGTTTTACAGGAACGTTCGAGCTAGCCATTCTTGGTCTCTCCTTGGCTAGTTGGAACTTTATGTCGAGATTTATGATCGCAAAAATTCACGTGAAGAAAAGTATCATAAAAGTATTAGTTAGTAGAGATTTAAATGTTGCGTGCAATGTCCGGACTAAATTTTGAATGGGACAACTTGCATTTCTATGAACCAAATGATCTCAGGTTCTTTTCCTGGACGGGCAAATTCTAGGGAGTGTTGACGATTTCTTAATACGGAAGAAATAGATATATTAGATAAATTTCTTATTTTTTTGTGATGTTTAGTTTATACTAACAATATATATGTATATATATATATATATATATATATATATATATATATATATATATATATATATTCTTTATTATGTCCATTGTCTCAGAATATTAAAAATATATTTCATATTAGAAAGAAAAAACACATTAATAAGTAAGTGGATAATTGTAATTTATTTCGAAAATAATAAAATTCACTTTACAATCCTTCATTTATATGCATTTTCATTTGATTATGTGGGTTTTGTCCATTTGGTAACAGCGTAGGTGCGTATTGCAGTCTTGAATACCAATATTGTTTCAAAATATCTTTCTGTGTATCTGCAACTGATTTTTCCCTTCAGTTTGTTGCCAATCCGACCGAATTTTTTTGAGTCTGGTCATGGGGGTATTTGGTTTTGCCTGGATACTAGTAAATTGATGTTGGGTTTTGTGATTCGTGGCCAGTCAATATCATGTTGATCAATCTTTTGAGTAATTAGGCCAGGTGTTTGTTGTTTCATATAAAGGGCTGCATAACAATATAATAATTTTTCTGATTTTGTTTTATGTGGAATTGAGCAACTAGTCAAATTGACAGGATGCCCCATTTCCAATATATGATCCGAAATATCCGATTTTCCTGACGGTGCCAAGCCTTTCTTAGTCAATTTCTGCGGAAAATATTGATGGATTCTGTTGATCAATTAGTTGTTCGTACGTCCAGTATATATATGCTATCGCACACACATAATAATTTATATGATTTGTAGAGAATTGGCAACTGATCTTTGGCATTCAACCTCCTAATTCTCTGTGTGCTTAATTTGATATCAACTTTAACACTGGGAAAATTTTCCTTAGTTATTTTATTTAGCCGCCGTGCAATTATTGAGACCAGTACGTCGCCTCTAAATTTTAAGTTTAGGAAATCCTGCCTGACGATATCCCCTCTAGTGCGTATCTGACGTGGTCTGATGTTGATTTCAGTGAACCTCTCTGAGTAGATGTTCGTTAGCAAACGTTTTTTCAAGTAGGTCAGTTCTTCCTCGATCTTTTGTTCAGAGCAGATCTTCCTGATTCTGCTTGCTAGGTTGTTAACTAAGTTTCTTTTGTGAGATTTTGGCACACTGCTGTTGTAATGAATGTATTGTCTGGTGAAAGTGGGTATTCTATGTATTACCCTTGTCAAATCACTATTTCCTTATCGAGAGAGTTGGATGTCAAGGAGAGGAAAACTATTGTCTTTCTCTACTTCGTGAGTGAATTTGATATCATGATCGGCCTTATTGGCTTCCTTGAGGATTTCAGATGGGTCTGCTGCTTCTGCGATGAGCAATAATATATCATATAAATACCTATTGCAGAGTGCGCACTGGTAAATTATACACCTGGCCTAAATATTCCAAAGTTTCACCAACATGATATTCTAATCACAAAACCCAGCAGCAGTTTACAAACATCCAGGCAAGACCAAACACGACCTCTACCAGACTCAACAAACTTTCGACCGGATTGGCAACAAACTGAAGGGGGAAATCAGCTGCACATGCAGACAGAACATTCAACACTGCAATTTGCACCTGCGCTGTTACCAAGTCGACAAAACCAAATTGCGGAACAAGGGGAAACGAAAGACTACACTCGGGAAAATAGCAAACGTACACTTAACAGCCAACTATGCGAACACTTTGAATTCAAGATTGCGAGCACGAAGTAAACACCAAGTCCATTGTAATTAAACAGTTATCCAACAACATAACAAAAATACCGCCAGTCGCAACGCAATGATGATGACTGGTTAAATACAATGGGATTGGTGTTTACTATAAGCTCGCAAACTTGATTTAAAGAATTGCTACCACCATCCGGGCAATCTATTATTGTTTAACAATACAAAGTATTGCTTAACTCCCAATCCATCAATACGAGTACGACCAGATCCTTGACATCACTTTGCAATACAGCGGGAGAGATATTTAAATGCAAAAAAACACAGAAAGATGCATACACATACACACTTACTAATCAGCCCAAACAATAAATAGAATTGTAACGACACAAATCAATCGCCGACATATTGCGTAAATTAAATTCAAATTTATTTACGTTGCACCAATGAGAAAAAAGCAAATTGCCGTTTAACCACGTTTAACCACGTTTAACCAATAGTATGCAAGTACACATATTGCATGCTATTTAAGCACGGTAATTTACCATGCAAGTCAGTTGTGGCATTTGCCTTCTACCTGCTTCACGCGTGTGCGTTCTGTCGGCTGTCAATACGTGTGCGCTCTGTCGGCTGTCAATACGTGTGCGCTCTGTCGGCTGTCAATACCTACGCTGGTGATTTGATAGTTTCACCAACAACTAACTACATCCGTGACTCATCTTGTTGCGGGATACCGGAGAGACGAGCCAATTGAGTGCAGGACCTGCAGGACACCATCCACAACGCGATCACAGCTCAACCACGGGAGCGACAACTCAACCAGAGTCCACCCAAGGCTCTAGGACATCTTCAACTCTGAAGACTTCAAGCGAACGCATTACCAGGCCCTCTTAAGGGCCCCCATATCAGTAACTAATCTCTATTCAGAGCACCTTAACCGAGTTTGTAACGTCGTACGGCATTTACTTGAAGCCGGGGCGTTTACAAAATTGGCGACCGCGCCAGGATATTGATTATTGTTCTGATTTTTTTGGTATAAATAAAATTGACTTCCTTTTTCATCTATTTGGGGTAAAAATCGATTAAGATTTGCGTGATCGTGGTCATCTGTGAATTTTTTTGGGTATATATATATATATATTCGTGGTTTGTGTTGGGGGATATAATAATAGATTGACATTTGTGTTTTCTTTACCCTGATTGTGGATTTCTGGGAAATCTGTTGGGTATATATTCGTGGATTTGTGGGGATAATAATAACACATCGGCATCAAAGGCCAACGGGTCCTTTGTTCATCATTTCTACGTACAAAACGGCACCGTACGTACTCAACAACTCAACTTCGGATTTTTGGAAACAGTGACTTTTTTGTTCTGCTCTTATTCAACTGTGGAAGCTGTTTGTGGGTAAGCGTTTCGTTAAAGTATATTTATATATTTTCATATTGCTTTTAATTTATGCTTTTAAGATCCCGTAAGATTGTTAAAATGTCAGGTCCAATTTTAGATATTGATGTTCCTGTTTGGGATGGAGATAGTGAGCTATTCTTTATGCGCGTAGACTCCGCTTTCTCCCCGTTTCCTGATTATGACAGTCATCAAAAACTGTCGAAGGTTTTTGCTAAACTACCTTCTGAATTGCAGCGACGGATTTATCCTAAGCTTGAGGCCATTAGGAAGCTACCTAATCCCATTTTGGGCCTACAAAACGAGGTAGAATCCTTGCTTGGACCCACGGAAACTGAGCAGATAATAAACAAATATGCGCAGTTAGATATGCCAAATCTTGGCCCCATAGAAATACTGAGGGAATTACGGAAACGTTGGTATAAAACCAACATTTCTGACCATGAGGCTAAGGTTGTTTTTATTAACAATCTTCCCCAAACATTAAAACTCTTTGCCAGACAGCTCCCCAACACTCTCTCTATAGATGACTTATCTGAGAGATGTGAGTTAGAATATAGGGTTTTGGAACCCAAAGTGAATCCATCATCCTTTTCTTCACCCCCGCAAGATGATAGAATCTCCTCCTTAGAGAGAACAGTGGCGAACATGGCCAAAGTTCTAGAAGGATTGGCCATTACCAAATCGGAGATAAATCAAGTGAATGCTCGACCAAAATTCGTTTCCAAGTCAAATTATAATGGTAGGCGGCGATCGAGATCTCCGCAATCATTTAATAAATATGCTCCAAAGAACTGGTGTTATAACCACCAGAAGTTTTTTATGCTTGCCAAGTTTGTCTTTGTCGTTCCGAAGAATTTCCGAATGAGTGTCAATTTCCACAGCTGACGGAGAGGACAACAGACCGCAGGCACAAGGGTGCATCAGTATCGGGAAACGTCTGGCGCAGGAAGTAGAAGACCGTACTTTCTGCACATCAACGGCATCAACGGCGCTACAGGGAAGAAGCCAACTACAATCCGACATCCCTGTCGACTCTTTTCGTCCACGCCGAATTTTTCACATAGAGAACCAAACAGACAATGCCGGTCGCAATCACCAGCCTACTTGTTTGCATGACCCGGCCAAACAGCCAAACGAACTTCTGCACCTTCTTGATTTCAAAACTGGCGAAGAGTACATCGTAGACACAGGTGCGGCAGTCTCAGTTCTCAAAGGTGATTCAATGGCCGAGATGTCGCTAGGCGTTCTTCTCGCAACAGCTACAGGCGAGCCCATACCAACTTATGGCTGCCAATACCGCACACTCAACATAGGTCTACGACGTGAATTTTCCCACAACTTCATCATTGCCAAGGTCTCACATAATATAATAGGCCTTGATTTCCTTCTAAAATTTCGGCTCATTGTTGATCTTGCCAATCAAAAGATCATCGACCCCTCCACCGGACTTGAACAAAGCTTTTGGACACTTGCCTCCGAGCGTTTGGAGTTACAGGTCATTCAGCCAACCCCAGTGCATCATTCAGCAGAGATATCAGCAGCTCTTCGAAAATACAAATCGCTTTTCGATCTTAACAAGTCAGAGCTACGAGTCTCCAACACGATGCATCATATCGTCACAGAAGGACAACCTATTGCACTCAAGAAGCGACCACTGGCTCCTGCTAAGCTGAAAGCTGCCCAAGAAGAATTCTCAAGGCTTTTGGAAGAGGGAATCATCAGACCATCGAAAAGTTCATGGGCGTCACCACTGCACTTAGTCTCAAAATCAAACGGATCGTACAGAGCCTGTGGAGACTACCGTAAGCTAAATTCAGTGACAAAATCTGATGCATATCCTATTCCAAATATCAACACTTTACTTGAAAAACTCAACGGCAGCAATTTCTTCTCAGTGATTGACCTCAGACAAGCGTACCATCACATACCGGTAGCACCAGAGGATATCGAGAAAACTGCAGTCATCACTCCATTTGGCCTTTTTGAATATCTTTACATGCCTTTTGGACTCAAGTGTGCTACTCAGACATTTCAAAGATTCATAGACAACATACTTCGCGACGACTCTGCTTATTGTATGTCATATCTAGATGACATTATGGTATTCAGTCCAGATCTAGAATCTCATGCGAAACATCTACGAAATGTCCTCTCACGCTTATCCAACCACGGACTCAAGATCAACTGTGACAAGACGCAGATTGCAACTTCATCCGTCGACTTCTTAGGGCATCGTATCACGGCCCAAGGTATTCAACCGTTGCCGTCAAAGACGAATTCAATCAAGAATATCAAGTCACCAAGGACTTTGAGCGATTTGCAGAAAATCCTGGGAGTACTAAACTATTATCGCAAGTTCCTTCCAGGCCTTTCAAAACAACTTTATCCTTTGTGCAGGCACCTGCGGAACCGAAAAGGACTTAGCAAGAATTCCATCATTGCTTGGTCATCCGAAGACGAGGAATTACTTCGACTTGCCATCAACTCGTTAGCAAATGCCACAATGCTAACGCATCCAGATTTCGAAAAGCCATTTCTACTCACGACAGATGCTTCTGAATTCGCTATTGGAGCCACTTTGGAACAAGAGATCGACGGAGTTCGGAAGCCTATCAGTTTCTACTCGCGTACTCTCCAACCAGTAGAAACGAGGTACGACACTTTCGGCCGAGAACTTCTCGCCATCCACGACGCAGTGCGCCATTTTATCAGCATCATTGGCAGTAGCAGATTTGTTGTTTTCACAGATCATGCACCACTAGTTAGCGCACTTCGAAACGCAACTTCATCTATCGCCAAGTACCCTGCCAGAGTGGAAAGACAGCTTTCTCGTCTAAGCGAATGGCAATTTGACGTCTTTCACGTCAAGGGCAAACAGAACTTCATTGCAGATGCCCTGTCCAGGCCAGACGTCTCTCTACAACCACCTTCGCCGTCACCATTCACTGTCAACTCCGTGGCACTCAGTGAACCTGCACTAACGCCAACTCTCCTGCGAACTGAACAACGCGGTGACATTCACATTCAAAGATCAATAGCCCGTCACCCAACCAAGTTCATATGCCGTCTGTGGGAAGGCTTACCAATTGTTTACTTCACGGGTACGCAGCCCAACAAGCCAGTTCTGCCGACCAGCCTTCAGAGAAAGGTTTTCGATTCAATTCACTCAATTTCTCACCCAGGAAGCCAAGCGACTGTCCGACTTCTTACAGATCGTTTCTGGGGTCACAGACTTAGGCAGAATGTTAAACGATGGGTCTCAGAGTGTGCTATTTGTCAGAAAAACAAGATCACACGACACACTCGTTCTAAGTTGCAACATTTTCGGTCTACTTCTCGCCTAGCCATCGTCCACATCGACATAGTTCATCTGACAAAGGTTCAAGGTTTCAGCTACCTTCTAACTATGATCGATAGATTTACACGGTGGCCTGCGGCATTACCTCTTGGCACCATTTCTGCAGACGAAGTAACTAACGGTTTTATCTCTGCATGGATATCCAATTATGGTGTTCCCAATGAGGTCATCACGGACAGAGGCACTTGCTTCTCATCTGATCGTTTCAAAACCACCTTGCGGTACATGGGATGCATCTTACGCCAGACGACTGCCTACCATCCCCAAGCTAATGGCATGGTAGAGAGAATGCATAGGGAACTCAAAGCAGCTTTAGCATCCTCGTCCATTAATGGCAACTGGGTCGATGCACTACCTTTAGTTCTGCTGGCCATGCGTTCCCGTACTCGAGAATCCATTAAAACGTCTGCGTCACAACTCTTGTATGGCATGGATCTACGCCTGCCTAGTCAGCTCCCACGTCTACTACCGGCACAAGATGACCCACAAAACGAAGCTACCCGCCTTCGACTTCATTTCGGTAACATGTCCGAACAGCAGCCGAGACACACGCCTCGTCCAGTCTTCGTTCACCCACAGCTCCACAGCTGCAAGAGAGTACTCGTTCGCAACAATAATGCTGTTGCACCACTACAACCCAAGTATCGCGGTCCTTACCCGATTTTACTAAGACAGCCAAAATACTTCATCATTATGCAAGGCGCTACACCGACATCAGTAAGCATAGACAGGTTGAAACCGTTTATCGAACCACCTGATCCTGAGAGCGTTCAACCTTCTACACACGTCTCAGGCTCCGTCTGCCCACAATCTCAACCTGCTTTGTATAACGCGTAATTAATTTTTTTAAACATTAACATTAACTATAAAATTTTTTTAACCTTTCGTTATTTTTAGTATTTGTCTCACGTGGCATAACCAGCTGTTCTTAGCTAACAATTGTGTAGCATTTTTGAACAGTTCTTTGGTATTATGCCATCTCTGAGGCAATGTTCGTGTACATATTTTATGCAATTACCTTTGATTTTAATGTATATATATTTTACATTATAATGTATTTCTCACACATGACATTACACTGCCTATTTTGGTATGACCAGCTACTTAGAGCTAACGCTTTCGTGTAGCAACACTAAGTAGTGATCAGCTTCATATCATGGTACAGGCCACTTTCAATGCATATCTCAACTTTATCTATTTCACAAAGACCACTCTACAAATGTCATGACCACAACGTCGAGCACTCTAGCTCCTTTGGTCGTATACAAACACATTGACAACGATCCAACCTGCTTAGGTTTTAACTTAAACCTGGCAAATTCAGAGGCGATTTACCTCGAAATCTTCACGCTGCGGCTCCAAAAACTTACACTGCTCTATTTTGCCTCACGTGCTATGACCGTCCACTAGAGCTAACAATTTGTGTAGCAATTCCTAGTGGTTACCTGGCATCATATCATTGTTGAAGCAACCAACAAGCATATTTAAGCCCAGCACTTATGGTTCATCATATTTTTGCTTAACTTGGTTCGAACTCTGTCATGCATTTCTTATCTAGCCTCGCAGAGAGGAATATTTTTTTCTTTTTTTCAGAGAGGAAAGTGTTGTAACGACACAAATCAATCGCCGACATATTGCGTAAATTAAATTCAAATTTATTTACGTTGCACCAATGAGAAAAAAGCAAATTGCCGTTTAACCACGTTTAACCACGTTTAACCAATAGTATGCAAGTACACATATTGCATGCTATTTAAGCACGGTAATTTACCATGCAAGTCAGTTGTGGCATTTGCCTTCTACCTGCTTCACGCGTGTGCGTTCTGTCGGCTGTCAATACGTGTGCGTTCTGTCGGCTGTCAATACGTGTGCGTTCTGTCGGCTGTCAATACCTACGCTGGTGATTTGATAGTTTCACCAACAACTAACTACATCCGTGACTCATCTTGTTGCGGGATACCGGAGAGACGAGCCAATTGAGTGCAGGACCTGCAGGACACCATCCACAACGCGATCACAGCTCAACCACGGGAGCGACAACTCAACCAGAGTCCACCCAAGGCTCTAGGACATCTTCAACTCTGAAGACTTCAAGCGAACGCATTACCAGGCCCTCTTAAGGGCCCCCATATCAGTAACTAATCTCTATTCAGAGCACCTTAACCGAGTTTGTAACGTCGTACGGCATTTACTTGAAGCCGGGGCGTTTACAGAATTAAAACAGAGTTAGATTTGTTTACACTCACACAATCAATTGAAAACCCAGGATGTATATAAATGAAAGATTGTCAAGTGAAGTTTAGTAGTCTCGAAATAAATGGCCATTATCCACTTTGATATTGATGTATTTTTTCTTCCTCATAAGAAGTATTATATATATATATATGTAAAACTGTTTATTGAATATCACTTCATATATATATATATATATATATATATATATATATAGTGAAGTGCCAAATTTTTATTTCACTTCTATAGTTCCAACTAATACCATCGATCTTGTTCAGATTACGATTACACTATCGGAAATGTGATATCCAATAATAGTTTTACATATATATATATATATATATATATATATATATATATATATATATATATATATATATATATATATATATGTAAAACTATTATTGGATATCACATTTCCGATAGTGACGTAATCTTGTAAAGACAGATCGATGGTGGCTAGTTGGAACTATAGAGTGAAATAAAAATTTGGCGCTTCACCTACATATTTGATTGATAATACGCAGGTTTGAGATAAAACACAAAACTGCATGCAATACACGGCTTCAACGGCGTAAGACTATTTACGCATGCTCAAACAACATAGTAAAGCGTTTAAATCTTGGACGCGACAATAAGGTATAATACGTTGTAATGCCCAAAATAATAAAAATCGACCTCGTAGATAGGTTGCATTTTGTATCTTATGCAATGCTCTGGTTTGTCAACCATTCTGGACGCTCGCTAATTTCAATATCGTTGTGTATTTCGGACCTGATCTGCATCGTTCATCGCATTTGTAATAATATCTAATGTCGTCCATTTAAAAAAATTAGGCTTATAAATTTAAGCTTTTCTAAACAAGAAATATCTGCGTTAATATATAATACAATGAATCGAAGCCAAATGGTTTATCTCACATACACGTTACGTACAAAAACTAAAAGACGTTTTGTTTGTGATTTACCGTAATTTTCTTGTTTAAATTGACTTGTTATTAGGCCTGTCAGCCGTAAAATATAGTCACGATAATCATTAATATTTCGAAAATTCATTTAAATATTATTTTAATTTAAATTTATTTAATCCCACAAGGAGTCAACAAATTTGCTGCGAGGAAATTTTTCATAAAAGAAGTAAATTTGAACTTTGTTAAAATGTAAATAGAATTATGAGTCTGCTAATGCTGGCAAGTTTGTGTAATATTCTGGGAAATTTTATGAAGCGTGATACGAAAAAAATGAAATAATTTTCCATTATAAAATAATGAGATCTAGTTCCATTTCAGTGTTAATGCTGCGTTTAAGCGGATATCATCTACGCTTGGCTACTTTTGCGTAAATATTATGTGTCCCGTGTAAATAATCGGGCTAGTTGTGTCAATATAACCTTAGCTCTGCTTATTTCTTCTCGCTCTGAAATCCGAAATGAACACATCGAAAAGTTGTATACATAATAACATATTGCTCACTTTCAATTTCCTCATTTCAACCTACCAATATTTAGTTTTGTCAGCTGTGCAAGTTGTTTTCAAACTTATTAACGGCGACATATAGAAAAAGAGCACAAGTAGAGTCAAGTCAACAGAATGGTGTTACGTTTCAACAAATGTCAAGTTAGTTGGTTATGTCAAAATTTGAAATGTAGTCAAAGCGGAAGAGAATCTGCATATTTGCGCGAGAAAAGTCAGGAGTAAATTTTTTGACTTAAAGCCAAATATAAAGCATTTGAAAGTAATTTACACCAAGCAAGTGATCATAATAAATTTTTTCAGCTTTTTTCTATTTTGAGTCAAATATATGTATATATATATATGTATATATATATATATATATATATATATATATATATATATATATATATATATATATATATATAAAGGGAAAAACCGGTCAATCGAATGAATTATCCTTGATACCTGTTGCAATGTATAGTTTATATTGTCAATAAAAGTAATTAAAATCCGTATATTAAAATAAAAAAAATATAATCTTCCATAACGAAAAAAAATTTATTTCTTAAGTAGAAGCTAAATTGAATAATCGGAAAAACGATTTTGTAGAAGAATAGATAAACGTATTTCGAAAATTATTATCAGCACAAGAATTTGCATTAGATTCAATCTTTTACAAGTAATTATGTCATTAATTGCATATATCAGTGTGTTGTGTTGTTTTTAATTATTTTTAGTGTCCATGCTAGTGGATTGTGTTTTTTTTTGGTTTTGACTTTCGGGTGCCTCCTCGCGTGTGCATTATTAACTTTTATCTGACACGTTTTTATTCAGTTAGGTTTGGCTTGTTTGCTGATGTCGGGAAAATTTATTTGAACACAGTTAGCTTAACTTTGATAAATAACAATCACATGAATTTGACCAATAGAAAATAAGGAAACCTAAATTCAGTTGTACATGCAGCCGACTTTGAGGTGACTAGCGGATATCCAACAGCAATGCGTATATAACGTATAAAATTTTCACAATACAGAGTTCAGCCATTGTAGTTTCACTTACATTAAATGTTACTTAAATGGCGGGTTCATAATTTCTCTTCGGTAAGGCGCATATCGTTTTTAGGCTTTTGCCATCTTCATATAAATTATATCTTGCTTATTTTTCAGTTGTGACTTTTGGTGTAATAATCAACGAAGCAAACGTCTAGCTGAACATAAGCTCGTTGGTGGAAACGTATTCATATAATAGTTATTACCTAATTGTACAACGGGAACCAGTTCTTCTGCATATACACACGCACAAACTCGCACTTACACACACACAAACATAAACATAAATATAAACCACTTGGTAATCTTAGACTGGCGTAAGACTGCTAAATATAAGTAAGAATAGAACTCAATAAACCAGTCAATACTCACGCACCCAGTCGATAGTAAAGCTGCTTATATTATAATATGCAAAATGCATTCGTGTTGATTAGACTTCAAGAAACGAATTAACGCATTTTTTACTGGTGTGATAACTTTATTTTATTAAATTTTAATCTTTACATTCTAATAAATACTTTTTTATATACTTAGCTACGTATACAAGGTAGCTGTAGAAAATGCTTGACCGTGTAAGAACTTGAAACTGACAACAAACAATGGCATATGTGTTATTAATTGCTGCTCGAAACAGGCACATTTTGTTGTTTTCCAGTTCAAACGTTTAGTTAGTCTATGCCGCAAAGATAAGCGAAATTGGTTTTATAGTATCGTTATAGACTTCGAAGCTGAACGCTTACTAGTTGAAACAAAGCCATTCACTCTCTAATTTGACAAAGTAAATATCCTGGAATATACATTTTGAAAATTTTATGACCATCTGTGTATTAGCTGATAAGATAAGCTTACCCAATATTCTTTTTATTGATTTTTATGTTTTTAATTACTAGCAAGTGTATTTCAGCCTATTCTGGAGAGATGTTTACGTACAAACACACAAGCACTTTCTTTTGCGAATTAGCCTTTTTTAAACGAGGTTACCTTCCAGTAGAGTGTATCGACTTGAACAGAATTTGTCTTCTCAAATCTGCATCCTATGATTGGAAAAGCGATGGTATTACGGAACGAAGTAATTTTCTATTAAATCATAAAGCAACAAAATTTAACTACTGGCGTTTTATTGATTGGTTTGACCGAATATGTGAAGGAACGTCGTGTTCATTTGTGCTGTGCAAAACGTTTAATCTTTTCAATAATGAGCGCGGTATTGAAAAACACAGCCTTTATTGACTGTCTATGTCCCAACTAAAAATCAATACCGGTGATGAAACAAATCAATAAGCCAGGAAAGAAGGGAAAATGTATTATAAATTGCAGAATATCTATTTAAATGAACATTAAGACAATTCGACATTGAAGTTTAAAAAAAATCATGATTAAATTGATAACCATCTTATGCTTATTAGAAAAAGAGGATCATCAGTGTCTTTTTAGAGCAAACGACAATGTTGTCTGATTAACGCTACACTTTACTATTAATAATCTGCATTAATCGACGCATTAAAAGGAAGCAATACAATTTAAAATAAAATATTCACTATCTAAACTTATACTTATTTAAATTATATTATTTAAATTAAACGGAATATTAACTTTAAGAAGTGGATGGATAGTTAGAATGCTGATTATGTAGGATAGCTTCACCTGACTACGTGAAAAACGCTTCTGAGTTTCAAGGCAAAAGGCACAGACCACATAGGTGAGAAATGCATATGCCATTGTTCTATCGGAACTGTGGTTAAAATAAGAGATTGATTTTCTATTTCTTTCAATGTAATTTTTTCCGTAAAAATAAATACTGCCTTATGATATTTTGAAAAACTTTCCCAGTTTTCGGTTTCAGAAACGCTAATTGGCTATAAGAAACGCGATTAATATGTATTCCATCGGTAGGTTTGGTCACAATCTCAATATACCAATAAATTTTGGTGTTTCAACAAGTAATTCAACAAAAGAGTCACATTGAAAAGGGTATAGCTTCAAAAAAATTAAATTCCTATTATATAAGCTTAGAATATCAATTGAATAAATTCGGAATACAATCAAATTGGAAAATACATAGTTAAATAGATGAATAGACTCACTTCGGACGATCATTGTGATCATTAAGCTTTAATGTCGACTATGCAGACCACTTAACTGTAATATACTTATTGGACACATTTTTTCCATGCTATCAAGCATTTAAAAATTATCTATATCAGGAAAATTAGCCAAAATAAATTAAATCAGATATAAAATATTTCGTTACGTATACATGTAATGGTAGTTAATTACTTTCAGCTGCGCCGATTTTGATTCAAGGCATGCTATTGAAATGTGGAACACGGCATGATACTATGCCACGTGATACCACTGATAATTTACAAACGCAAATTTTTTAAATAACGGTCGCTAAATGTTATGGGGAACTATGCTATGTTCAGCAACTGTTCTTAGACACACACACACACACTTTAAATATATGGTGGGCATCTATTACTTACTTACTTTACTGCGGCTGACTCCTTTTGGAGGATAAGCCGGCTCCATAGAAATCCCGGATTATACCTCTCCATGCCGGGCGGTTGGCAGCCATTTCGGAACATCGAACATTCCAACACCCGAAATAAATAGGTGTTTTCGCGCTGATACAGAGCGCGTCGCTTGCCGGGGACGCCGTAGCATGAACGGTATTTGTGACATTTCATGGAGTTTCTTGGGAATTTGGTACAAGTGGTGTCCCCTCACCACTCGTGGGCATCTATTGGATAGCTTTTATTATAAATCAAATTAAAATTACTAATCAAATGAGAAAACCTTCACTTTAGTTTTATTGAATAAAAGCTATCCAATAGATGCCCATCTATTGGATAGCTTTTATTCAATAAAACTTAAGTGAAGGTTTTCTCATTTGATTAGTAATTTTAATTTGATTTATAATAATTAAACTCTTTCACAACTGAAGATCATGTCGTACATCAGAACATGATGAGGCTCTAATTATGCATAGTTTTACTCTAAATAAGGCGCGATAATTAATTCGTTTTGCGAATATAATGATTTTAATGATATATGTTGCACAGTTTATTCATAAAATTTTTAATTCTTTATTGGCTATGAAGTAAACTCTACTATCATTGTATTTAACCAATCATTGAAAAATATATATTTCAAACTGTTTTTAATTGTAATTCGATTTTATTTAAATTCGTTTGGCAAGTCTCCAAAACATAATTTATATTTGAATATAGTTAGTACATTTGTTTATGCCTAAAAACTAAAATAAGATTACTACTACTTTAATTTTTGCACACTACTTATTTCAAATGTATGGAATATTTTAAAAATAATGCATACACGAGGGTAACAATTGAAAATGATAGAAAGTTGGTGAATTTTGGTATCTATATACACTTAAGTGATACAGTTATTTCAAATATAATCATTCATCTAGTAAATCCGAAGTTTAAATTTAATGGGAATTAGATGGAATTGCCTAATTGTTATATGAAAACGACTATTCAGATTGAAAAACCCAGAAGAAATGAGATAATTTGTAGAAACGTTAAAAAAATTTTCTTCTTTGAGAAACGTAATGTTAAATTTTATTTAGGCATATCCACGATTGTGATAACACACGAAGATTCGAAATATTAGCCTAATTATGAAGTTTATTTTCACATAAAAGATTTGAATAAAAACAAAGTTATATGTTTGAGCGCAGATAAAGAAGAAACCAGAGTTATTATGAGTTAACTGTATTTTAAAATCAATATTGATAACCAACTACATAACACATTATAATACAAGAAAATAAACAAAGACCAGATTAATAACAACTAACTTGTTTATGATACGATCTAGTCTTCATTTACTGGTGACGTTTGGGAACAGCATTTCCCATTCCATCATGAGGCCTCTAATCGCACAAACAGGCAAAATGTTCACAGTTGCAGATTTTCTTAAGTTTGCTTAAATCTGTTATTTTAAGAATTTTGACTTTGTGTGTGTGTGATTAGAGACCTGGTGTACCGAAATGTCGCCAGTCAACGAAGGTCGGATTTTACCTCATTTCCCGTGGTTAGTATGCACGATGTTGAAGTCTTTCGAGGAAAGGGACGAATCAGCACCAATCCACCACGTAAACGTACTCAGTGTTGACTTGGAAATGGGCATCAGTAGGATCGAAACTGATAGTGCAAAGCAACAACCAAAGATTGCAAGTCGTGGAGATTCTCAAGGTGACGTCCGCATTGCGTAATCTTGCAAATAAATCTGAAAAATAATTTGATTCATTAAATCAGGTTTGTGAGCTTAAATCTCGTCGTAGTTAAACGGTCGACCAACATAGCAAAATTACTTCCAGTTACACTGATTAAATACGGTCGGATTAGCACTTACTTCAATCACACAAACTTGATATCACCACCCGCGCAATAAATGATTGTTGAATTTATATTATTTGCAGAAAGGAATTGGATCGAGCACATGTTAACACCCTTATACAAAGTGATACAGGCACGCGCAGAGTGTATTTTGCGGTAAATGTGCGCAAACAATGTAACCCGTTATGAAATATTGTTAATGACAACCCTAGGTAATTTTTTTTAAAGTAAAAGTTTCTGTGTCAGAAAATAAGAATATAGTCATACCTCCTAAGTCATACATTGATGAATTAACATCATCCATTTAGGAATGTCCGTAAACGTGAAATAAATGGGAATAATAACTGGGCAAGCTTGGATGTTGCAGCCATAAACAACAATAAAATAGTAAAAAAAGCTCTGGAATGATCACCCGTTAATATTAGAGGGAGTTAAACAATGATTAGATTTATTATGGAGATGATGTATTTATGAACTGATTCTCATTACTTTAAATTTTTTAAGCGTGAGTATAAGCAGAGTGTATATGTCCCAACAAGACATACATTGACGATTCGCACAGCAAAACAGTCCCTTAGATTGGACGCCACAAAAGCCAAAATAGCATGTACGATTCTCGGTTGATATACTTCTTTTGGAATAATAAATAGGACGAGATGATACATTTATTAAACGTATAAAACTAGTTCAGCGATCTCCAATTCACGATTCAAAATGAGGCTTGGGGTGAATTTTCGTTTTTGGACGTACAATGATTAATAACTGCATCAAAATTGAATATCAGTTTTGTTAGAAAGAACATTCATTCAGATATTCTACTTCTCTTCAGTTCAAACCACCCGTATAGATTAAAATAGAGTATCTTAAAATAAAAGACAATTTGAAGCTACAGACCATCAGGCAGAAAAACGGGTGATAGAATTGCGTAGACATGGAGAAATTTTCCATACTTATGTGGTCCCTCTTTTGTTCATATAATCAATAATGATGAATTTTGTTCATATAACCAATAATGATGAATTTTGCAGTGGTATATAACGAAAAGTTTAGGTGTGTTATACCTGATAGAACGATAGAGGATCGCAGGTTCATGTTAATATCGGACTCTAAGCTAAGCAGGAAAAGTAATGCAGTAGAAGCAGTTTGGCAGGTAAAAACAATTAAAAATTTATCTCTTACCCTGGCCAATAGACTTCCGAGATTGGATGTAATTCTATGCAATCCCAGTGAATTTAGGCATGCCGATGATTCATAAAACTGCATGCAAATATGCACCTGGTAATCAATCGGAATTTGCAATTAACATGAAGGAAAACGGAGCACAAATTACTGGAGATCATTTAGTGCCAGCCATACATGTTGCGTCTAAATTTGACGATATCTCATAAAACGTATATAAGATGAGACTATAACGAAACAGTCGTAAAGTTATTAATTCTCTGTGTATATTACACGACGTATTGATACCCCCAAGATCACTGTGTCAAATTAAAAAAAAATGATCAAAATATTATTTGGAATTAAATCTAGAAATTAAATAATGAATGAAACGCACGTGACCAAGGAACAAACGAATGGCAGTAAGTTCAGATCAGGCGGAATCAAATACGGACATTAGTTCCAGCAAAAGATAAGGAATGTCTGATTAAGATTAAATTATGTGTGACCGCATAAAATTACGATGTATTAATCAACCATAATATCATTCATAGTACTCGTAAACTTTACATCTTATGTTCTTAATTTGTCTTTTAACCGAGGTTCCTTATAGAATCGAACCCTTGTTATTGAATTTGTACGCAAAATATCCAATTTCCACACAGCATTATTATGATCTACATTTTGAAGCGCATATTTCGAAATTTTTTGTCTGCTGATCAATTATTTTAACTAGTTATTTCAAAAACGTTTTTTTCTACTAAATGTTGGCGGTTAATCCTAAAATTAATTCCATCTAGTGTATCGATATTGATCGCCACTTCTTAACCAGTGAGGTCACTGATATGTACAGCATATCATATAGTGCAAAAATAGCCATTATTTAAATGCATGAAAAGTGAAAATGGAGTTTGGTCAATATAGTTTTTCATTTAAGTGATCTCACACGTAAATGTTAGCATATTTATCTGGAGTTTCTCTTGTAAAAAAACTGCGCAAAAATTCATAATGAACTAACATTCAGATAAAAGTCAGTAAAATGAATGAGATCACCATAATTTCACTTAGAGGAAAATGTAAGTGTATAAAATTATGCTTTTTATTTAAAGGTATACTTGGACCGTCAATAATTATCATGAAATAAATCAACGAGTGTAAGTGAAACGGTTAAAAAGAAATTTTTACATGGTATTGCAGATCCGTACTTCAATGTGTGACTCTATTCCTAGGTACCTGACATATTCGGGAAAATGATCATTGAGGTCCATTTGATACTAGAGATCTATAGGCTTCGACACCTGTGAGTGAGCGTATTGCTTTAAGGAATTCTACTTAATTTTGTGGGCTGAACCTTCTGCATTTACCAGTCACACGCACTGCACAAGTAATTAGTGAACTAACATAATATCAGCAGGCATAAAGATAATGTGCACCTTGATGTGGAGAGATAATACATGTTATTGTGTATAAGGTATTGGGCACTCATCATGTACTTGCCAGAATTTTCCGCGGACAGGGCTCGAACCAGGGCACGTCTGCTTCGGAATCTGATGCTCTAACCAATGAGCCAACCTGTCGTACACTACACTACACACAAATTTCAGTTATATACCATCTAATGTAAATTGATTAATCTATTTTTCCTATAGGTGGAGCTCATATGATATCCATTTAGATCCCAAGTTCCAACTAACCATCCGCAATCTGTCATTACTGAACAGACACCACACTACATGGGGAAGTGGTATTGAAATGCACATTTATATAATTAAACGAAAATTGTTTGCGCGGGAGGTGATAACAATCACTAAAATCAAGTTTTTTTACATCAAGATCGCAACTTTGATTACATTAATTGTTGTTTGTTTGTTTTTGTGAATTGTAAGCCACATCGCTCTGAAAGGCCTTTCGTCTGCTTTATTTTAATATTCGTGATGGAGACCACACAGAATTTAATAGAATGTTAAGGTCTCTCTAACATTGTGGATTCTTTATATAATTAAACAAACATTGGTTGCGCGGGAGGTGATAACAATCACTATAACCAAGGTTGATTATATCAAGAACGCAACTTTGATTATAGTAATTTTTGTTTGTTGGTCTTTGTGAATTGTAATGCCGTATCTCTCTGAAAGGCCTTTCGTCTGCGTTATCTTAATATTCTTGATAGAGACCATCCAGAATTTAATAGATTGCTAAGGTTCCACTAAAATTGTTGTTTGTTTATATAATTAAACGGACATTGGTTGTGCTAGAGGTTATAAATATCAAAATAATCAAGATTGTTAATATCAATATCGCAACTTTTATTATAGCAATTGATGTTTGTTAGTCTTTTTGAATTTTTATGCGGTATCTCGCTGAAAGACCGTTCGTCTGCGATATTTGAATTTTCCTGATGAACACCATCCAGAATTTAAAAGAATGCTAAGGTCCCACTAACAATGTGATTTGTTCATATAATTAAACAAACATTGTTTGCGCGGATAGTGATAACAATCACTATAATCAAGGTTGTTTATATCAAGATCGCAACTTTCATTATAGTAATTGTCGTTTGTTCGTATTTATTAATTGTAAGCCAGATCTATCTGAAAGGCATATTGCCTGCGTTTTTTTAAATATTAGTGATGGAGACCATCCACAATTTCATAGAATGCTGAGGTCCCACTAACATAGTGGTTTGTTTATATAATTAAACGGACATTGGTTGTGCTAG
Organism: Eudiplozoon nipponicum; assembly: GCA_029291075.1. Classification (NCBI taxonomy): domain Eukaryota; kingdom Metazoa; phylum Platyhelminthes; class Monogenea; order Mazocraeidea; family Diplozoidae; genus Eudiplozoon; species Eudiplozoon nipponicum. Next base: position 194,175 of record JAQBSW010000020.1, read on the forward strand.
AGGTTATAAATATCAAAATAATCAAGATTGTTAATATCAATATCGCAACTTTTATTATAGCAATTGATGTTTGTTAGTCTTTTTGAATTTTTATGCGGTATCTCTCTGAAAGACCGTTCGTCTGCGATATTTTAATATTCATGATGAACACCATCCAGAATTTAAAAGAATGCTAAGGCCCCATTAACAATGTGATTTGTTTATATAATTAAACGAACATTGGTTGCGCGGATAGTGATAAAAATCACTATAATCAAGGTTGTTTAAATTAAGATCGCAACTTTCATTATAGTAATTGTCGTTTGTTGGTCTTTATTAATTGTAAGCCAGATCTATCTGAAAGGCCTTTCGCCTGCGTTTTTTTAAATATTAGTGAAGAAGACCATCCAAAATTTCATAGAATGCTCAGGTCCCACTAACATTGTGGTTTGTTTATATAATTCAACGGACATTGGTTGTGCTAGTGGTTATAAAAATCCAAATATTCAAGGTTGTTTATATCAAGATCACATCTTTGATTATAATAATTGTTGTGTGTTGGTGTTTGTGAATTGTAATGCCGTATCTATCTGAAAGGCCTTTCGTCTGCGCTGTTTTAATATTCGTGATGGAGCCCATCCAGAATTTAATAGAATGCTAAGGTCCATCTGACATTCTGGTTTGTTTATATAATTAAACGAACATTGGTTGCGCGGGAGGTGATAACAATCACTATAATCAAGGTTGTTTATATCAAGATCGCAACTTTGATTATAGTAATTGTTGTGTGTTGGTGTTTGTGAATTGTAATGCCGTATCTATCTGAAAGGCCTTTCGTCTGCGCTGTTTTAATATTCGTGATGGAGCCCATCCAGAATTTAATATAATGCTAAGGTCCATCTGACATTCTGGTTTGTTTATATAATTAAACGAATATTGGTTGCGCGGGAGGTGATAACAATCACTCTAATCAAGATTCTTTATATCAAGATCGCAACTTTGATTATAGTAATTTTTGTTTGTTTGTCTTTGTGAATTGTAAGCCAGATCTCTCTGAAAGGCTGCGTTATTTTAATATTCGTGATGGAGACCATACCGAATTTAATAGAGTGCTAAGGTCCGTCTGACATTCTGGTTTTTTTATATAAATAAACGAACATTGGTCGCCCGGGAGGTGATAACAATCACCATAATCAAGGTTGTTTATATCAAGATCGCAACTTTGATTTTAGTAATTGTTGGTTGTTGGTGTCTGTGAATTGTAATGCCGTACCTATCTGAAAGACCTTTCCTGTACGTTCTTTTAATATTAGCGATGGAGTCCATCCAGAATTTAATAGATTGTTAAGGTGCCACTAACAAAGTGGTTTGTTTATATAATTAAACGAACATTGGTTTCCCGGGAGGTGATAACAATCACCATAGTCAAGGTTGTTTATATCAAGATCGAAACTATGATTATAGTAATTTTTGTTTGATGGTCTTTGTAAATTGTAATGCCGTATGAATCTGAAAGGCCTTTCGTCTACGTTATTTTAATATTCGCGATGGAGACCATCCAGAATTTACTATAATGCCAAGGTCCCAATAACAATGCGGTATGTTTATATAATTAAACGATCATTGGTTGCCCGGGAGGTGATAACAATCACCATAATCTAGGTTGTTTATATCAAGATCGAAACTATGATTATAGTAATTTTTGTTTGGTGGTCTTTGTAAATTGTAATGCCACAACTCTCTGAAAGGCCTTTCGTCTGCGTTATTTTAATATTCGCGATGGAGACCATCCAGAATTTAATATAATGCCAAGGTCCCAATAACAATGTTGTATGTTTATATAATTAAACGAACATTGGTTGCTCGGGAGGTGATAAAGATCTTTATAATAAAGTTAAATATTGTTTGTTGTGAAGAACTAATATATATGCAAGTATGTATTAGGTTTTGCGAACCTAGTAACAAATTAGTTCAGTTTTGACCAGAAGGATAAACCAAAGGCAGCATGAACGGAAAGTAAAATCCCATGCACATTCATTTCGCGCTTACTGGCGACTCATCAGTAGGAGCCGGATAATAGGACGGTAGAATCTCCTAAGCGAATGTGTAAACCTGCAATAGTGAAGCTAGCATCGGATTGCCTACGACAATGCGACTTCAAAGCTAACTCACATTTTATAATATATATACCGAGTCTGTAAAGGATACTAACACTATTGCTCTTGTGTTTGTAACCGCAACAAATAGTATTCAACTTTTATATATTGAATTGAATGATGTCATGCTTACCGCGAAATGTGATATCTGATATCCATCAAGGCCAGGGTGTATGGATTTACTGGAGTAACAGGTGTTCAGAAATTGTTGTAATTCTCAATTTGGGTGAACATTAGCATAAATTTATATCCATCAGGTTGGTATCATGTACCAAATTCCCAAGAAACTCCATGAAATGTCACAATTCAATGGAGCCGGCTTATCCTCCAAAAGGAGTCAGCCGCAGTAAAGTAAAGTAAGTAAGTATCATGTACCGACTCGGAAACCATAGTGTTAGTATCCGGTACTCATCGATTTCAAAAAAGGTATCAGTTACTAACACAATAGCCATTGTGTTAGTATCCTTTACAGACTCGGTATATATATTATATAGTGTGAGTTAGCGTTGAAGTCGCATTGTCGTAGACTTTATATGATATTAGCTTCACTATTGCAGGTTTACACATTCGTCTAGGAGATTGCACCGTCCTATTATTCCACATTCTTCGACCAAATATATAGTGGTTAAAGGGCGTAATACCGGCTCCTACTGATGAGTCGCCAGTAAGCACGAAACGAATGTGCATGAGATTATACTTTCCGTTCATGCTGCCTTTGGTTTATCCTTCTGGTCACAACTGAACTAATTTGTTACTAGGTTCGCAACACCTAATACATACTTTAATATAGCAAAACTACCGTCAGTCACACGTACTGATGTGATTTGACCCTCAATGATTATCAAAGGAATACGACGGCAAACCGCATTGCTTATATATATATATATATATATATATATATATATATATATATATATATATATATATGTATATATATATATATATATATATTAAAAATAGATATACGGCTCGCACCTCTCGCAATCTCGCATAAATTGTACTGGACTGAAAACGTCAGCTGCACCATTTCTATAGAATCACGAACATTAACTTTTTTGTAGCTTTCGTCTCACGTATGTCTAGGTAGTGCAATTAAACAATAATTAATTTCCTCGGTGGTAGTAACAATTAATTCAACCAAGTTGTCGAGATTTAAATAAGCACCAATCCCTATTGTATTTGACCGATCGTCGAAAAGCAGCAAAACAACCTTCAGTCGCACGTAGTGCCGCGTTTTACGTTTCCATCATCATCATTAGTGATCCTCGTTAGTTTGCTTCCAGTCTTATTCTGACGATGATTATCAAAATTAGAAACAAATCAATACGTGATAAAAAAATGTTCCATCACTCGTGCAATCAATGTTTGTTTAATTAAAGGACATTTAAGTACAATACTACTTTTTCTGTTTCCTTTAAAGATCTTTTTTTAACCTTAAATTTATGTCAAGATTTAATGATTCTTTTTATATTTTAAAAATACCTTTTAATCAATGGTCATAATTAGATACACTTTTATTTCTCGTTCATATTTTTAACATTTTATCTAATTACTACTTTTTAGTGGCCAATAAAATTTCATTTGAACTGACTACAATTTTTTGCTCAAACTGACTAGACGTTTGTCAACTTCTTAGGGCACAGGAATCTGTAAAATTCCTTTCTGCTCACTAGGATGCCTAATTAAATCTACAGCGTAACTTAGATTATTTTCAAACATCGTAATTATTTTGAACCCATAACAAAATAGCTGTGTTTGTCTACAATAATTCAAAAATTAATATATTGGGTCGTTGCTACATAAATTTTCTGTCCCAAGGCTTATAGGTTCAAACTTGTTACACTAGAAACGCTAACCCAAAAACTAGGTGACAATATCAGTATAAGGCCGTCAAATTTTTTGTAGAGCCTCTAGTTAACCTTCACTCCATAATAAACCCTTAGTAATAAACGAGGAGTAACGGAACTATGGTTTGAGTGCCAGCGGTGGTGGGCACGTTTTAATAGCTGACTTATGTTTTCGATATTGGTGACTCGCAACCTGATTTAATGTGCCTATTATGCTAGTTAGCTAGTTCACCTAACAGGACGAAATATGTGAATTTTAAAAATTCAACCCAACTAGGTATGGGCGAACTATTGCAGTTCCACGATCTACATATAACTAGTAACACGTTTTATAGATATTCGACGGGTTGTAAATAATGCCTTTCGTATGTTCATGAATAATATGACTACATGCGATTTGTGACATAAAAGCATGCCTTTGTGCTGATACTGAGCCAATTGTACGTGAATTAATAATCCCGAACTGTTACCACCTTAGAATCGGCAGGTAAACGAGCATTTGGACTACCTCGTTACTGTTTGTGTGGGTATTTAATGTCCACATTTTCAAGTAACCTCTGCCTAATTGTTAAAATCTCCGCTGTAGCCAATTTTGCTGATCCCGCAGTACCTGCCCGTATTTGTTCGGTTACTGCCGAGGAGTTGCGTAATAAAGGTAACAAAATGACCTACCAAATGAGCATGAATTGTTATCTTTTGCAGCATTTAGGCTTTAACTTAAAATTTGGAAACTATGTGTAATATTGACAGTGATGGTATTTTCGTTTTAATCAGGGAAAATGCACATACCGTACCCCTCTATGCAAATTTTAGTTGCATAAAATTTTTTTGCTAAATCTATTTCCAAAATCATATTTATTATGGCAGAAACGGTGAGCCGCTCAAATGGAATGTTTTCAGAATTGGCCGTATTGCACTGCAGTTTCCTGATTCCTTTGAATTCCCATTTTAATCTAATAACATCAAAACTTCCTCAGAACAACTATTAGACAACAGAATCCGAAACAGACGTGTCCAGGTTCGAGCCCTTCTCGCGGCAAATTCTGGACAGTACGTGATGAGATCCCAATAAGGACGAAACCGGTCTATTGGATGAATTGCCTTTTCCACACTATAAAATGAAATACACTATACAATGGTTAGTTTATACTGACAAATGTATGTACATAAAGAGTCAGGTTTTTATATCAAGATCGCAACCTTGATTATAGTAATTTTGTGTTGTTTTATTTTGTATTCCGTAACACCATTTGAACGAGCTCTGGAGTTGACCGCGATAACGAGCCGTCAAAATATGAAAACAACCCGAAGAAGCGTCGAAAATTTTAGAAGAATAATTAATTTAATATATCTGTTCAATCGCAAATATGTGAGAAGAAAACTCAAAATATTTTCTTCTTTAATCTAAGAGTCTTTTCATATTTTCAAATAATAAATATACTATTAAATAAGCTCGTAAGAAAATGTATATCAGATTTTTAAATACCTGAATCATTTTTTATCTTATTTCTTCTTATTATCATTATTAATATTGCTATTAATATTATTTCATTCATTTATTATATTTATATCTTTTTAAATTAGACAATTCAGAAGAATTGACAGGAAGAAATTGGAAAGAATATCAAACGTCATTGTAACGGATCTAATAAATCAAAAGCTGGTAGTGTAACATATTGCCCATGTACGCTTTAACTTTTGTCAATATAATCTGGCTGAACTTCCAAAAAAATATTTAATTCGGAAATTACACTAATGTCTATTATTTTTACTTAGTATATATATATATATATATATATATATATATATATATATATATAGTATACATATATATATAGATATATATATATACTATCGTCTAGTTTTAATGTCCAGGTTGTTTCATTTTTGTGTGTTACTCCTCCTACAATTTATGAATCACTATCATTTAAAAATTTATATTTTTGGAAATATAAATTTTTCATTATTTTCTTTATTATCTTTTAAAATTTATTGATATTTTGCATTCTTCCTCTTTTCATGATATGTTGCAGTGAATAATAAGTTATTATCGGGTGTTGAACTGTTGTCTGTGATGAGGACAATGTTTGTTTCAACAAACTAGTACCGAGTGGAGATGTTTTTAAACGGCATACAGAATTCCAGAACCACGTGAGTACATATGTCTTACGATAGTTTCTTGAAGTGTTTTAGTGGTTCAATAAGTCATGCAAAAAGCTATTAAATCTAACGCAAGCTGGATTACAATCTATATTTTCTTTTAATGTCATATTATCATTCTTAAATTTGGTCGAGTAATTTATATTAGGCATCACAAAATCGGTCAGTAAACACATTCTTTTCTTCGTACAAATCACAAAGAGGAAAACGTTTATTCTAACAATTGATTTAAAATCAAGTTAGCTAAATACTGTTTTTTGTGGAGAACTAATATATATGCAAGTATGTATTAGGTGATGCTAACCTAGTAACAAATTAGTTCGCTTGTGACCAGAAGGATAAACCAAAGACAGCATGAACGGAAAGTATAATCTCAAGCACATTCGTTTCGTGCTTACTGGCGACTCATCAGTATGAGCCGGTATTGCGACCTTTAACCACTATATATTTGGTCAATGAATGTGGAATAATAGGACGGTACAATCCTATAATCGCACATTCTTTACCGAAATATATAGTGGTTAAAGGGCGTAATACCGGCTCCTACTGATGAGTCGCCAGTAAGCACGAAACGAATGTGCATGATGGAGACCATCCAGAATTTAATAGAATGCTAAGGTCCCAATTACATTTTGTTTTGTTTATATAATTAAACGAACGTTGGTTTGGCAAGAGGTGATAACAATTACTAAAATCAAGGTTGTTTATATCAAGATCGCAATTTTGATAATAGTATTTCTTGTGTGTTGTTCTTTGTGAATTGTAATGCCGTATCTATCTGAAAGGCCTTTCGTCTGTGTTGTTTTAATATTCGTGATGAAGACCATACAGAATTTAATAGAATGCTAAGGTCCCACTAACATTGTGGGTAGTTTATATAATTAAACGAATATTAGTGGCGCGGGAGGTGATAAAAATCACTATAATAAAGGTTGTTTAAATCAAGATCGCCAGTTTGATTATAGAAATTTTTGTTTGTTAGTCTTTGTGAATCGTAATGCTGTATCCATCTGAAGGACCTTTCGTCTGCGTTATTTTAATATTCGTGATGGAGACCACCCAGAATTTAATGGAATGCCATGGTCCAATTACATTGTATTTTGATTATATAATTAAACGAACATAGGTTGCGCGGGAGGTGATATCAATCAGTATAACCAAGGTTGTTTATATCAAGATCGCAAATTTGATGATAGTAATTGTTGTTTGTTTGTCTTTGTGAAGTGTAAGCCAGATCGCTCTGACAGGCCTTTCGTCTGCGTCAATTTATTATTCGTGATAGGGACCATACAGAATTTAATAGAATGCTAAGATCCCACCAACAATGTGGTTTGTTTATATAATTAAACGAACATTGGTTGCGCGAGAGGTGATACCAATCACTATAATTAAGGTTTTTTATATTAAGATCGCAACTTTGATTATATTAATTGTTGTTTGTTGGTCTTTGTGAATTGTAATGCCGTATCTATCTGAATGGTCTTTCGTCTGGGTTATTTTAGTATTCGTTAAGTAGACCCTCTAACATTGTGGTATGTTTATATAATTAAACGAACATTGGTTGAGCGGGAGGTGATAACAATCACTATAATCAAGGTTGTTTATATCAAGATCAAAACTTTGATTATAGTAATTGTTGTTTGCTGGTCTTGGTGAATTGTAAGCCAGATCTCTCGGGAAGGCCATTCGTCTGCGTTATTTTATATTCGTGAAGGAGCCCATCCAGAATTTAATAGAATGCTAAGGTCCCAATATCATTGTGTTTTTTTTAATATAATTAAGAAATATTGGTTGCGCGGAGGTGATAACAATCACTATAATGAAGTTTGTGTATATCAAGATCGAAACTTTGATTATAGTAATTGTTGTTTGTTGGTGTTTGTGAATTGTAATGCCGTATCTCTCTGAAAGGCCTTTCATCTGCGCTGTTTTAATATTCGTGATGAAGACCATAGAGTATTTAATAGAATGCTAAGGTCAATCTGACATTCTGGTTTGTTTATATAATTAAACGAATATTCTTTGCGCGGGAGGTGATAACAATCACTATAATCAAGGTTGTTTATATCCAGATCGCAATTTAGTTTATAGTAAAAATTGTGTGTTGGTGTTTGTGAATAGTAATGCCGTAACTCTCTGAAAGGCCTTGCGTCTGCGCTGTTTTAATATTCGTGATGGAGACCATCCAGAATTTTATAGAATGCTAAGGTCCCAATAACGTTGTGTTTTGTTTATATAATTAAACAAACATTGGTTGCGCGGGAGGTGATAACAATCACTATAATCAAGGTTGTTTATATCAAGATCGCAACTTTGATTATAGTAATAATTGTGTGTTGGTGTTTGTGAATTGTAATGCCGTATCTCTCTGAAAGGCCTTTCGTCTGCGCTGTTTTAATATTCGTGATGGAGACCATCCAGAATTTAATAGAATGCTAAGGTCCCAATAACGTTGTGTTTTGTTTATATAATTAAACAAACATTGGTTTGCGCGGGAGGTGATAACAATCACTATAATCAAGGTTGTTCATATAAAGATCGCAACTTTGATTATAGTAGTAAATGTGAGTTGGTGTTTGTGAATTGTAATGCCGTATCCCTCTGAAAGGCCTTTCGTCTGCGCTGTTTTAATATTCGTGATGGAGACCATCCAGAATTTAATAGAATGCTAAGGTCCCAATATCATAGTGTTTTGTTTATATAATTAAACAAACATTGGTTACGCGGGAGGTGATAACAATCACTATAATAAAGATTGTTGATATGAAGATCGCAACTTTGATTATAATAATTGTTGTGTGCTGGTTTATGTCAATTGTAAAGCCGTATCTTTCTGAAAGGACTTTCTTCTACGCTGTTTCAATATTCTTGATGGAGACCATACAGTATTTAATAGAATGCTAAGGTCCCACTAACATTCTGGTTTGTTTATATAATTAAACGAGCATTGGTTGCATCGAGAGCTGAAAACAATCACTATAATCAAGGTTGTTTATATCGAGATCGCAATTTCGATTATAGTAATAATTGTGTAATGGTGTTTGTGAATTGTAATGCCATATCTCTCTGAAAAGCCTTTCCTCTGCGCTGATTTAATATTCGTGATGAAGACCATCCAGAATTTTATAGAATGCTAAGGTCCCAATAACATTGTGTTTTGTTTATATAATTAAACAAATATTGGTTGCGCGGGAGGTGATAAAAATCACTATAATCAAGGTTGTTTATATCAAGATCCCAACTTTGATTATAGTAATAATTGTGTGTTGGTGTTTGTGAATTTTAATGCCGTATCTCTCTGAAAGGCCTTTCGTCTGCGCTGATTTAATATTCGTGATGGAGACCATATAGTATTTAATAGATTGCTAAAATCACAATAACATTGTGTTTAGTTTATATGATTAAACAAACATTGGTTTCGCGAGAGGTGATAACAATCACTATAATAAAGATTGTTGATATGAAGATCGTAACTTTGTTTATAATAATTGTTGTGTGCTGGTTTATGTGAATTGTAATGCCGTATCTCTCTGAAAGGAATTTGTTCTAGGCTGTTTTAATATTCGTGATGGAGACCCTTCAGAATTTAACAGAATGCTAAGGTCCCACTAACATTCTGGTTTGTTTATATAATTAAACGAACATTGGTTGCATCGAGAGCTGATAACAATCACTATAATCAAGGTTGTTTATATCGAGATCGCAATTTCGATTATAGTAATAATTGTGTAATGGTGTTTGTGAATTGTAATGCCGTATCTCTCCGAAGGGCCTTTCGTCTGCGCTGTTTCAATATTCGTGATGGAGACCATCCAGAATTTTATAGATTGCTAAGGTCCCAATAACATTGTGTTTTGTTTATATAATTAAACAAACATTAGTTGAGCGGGAGATGATAACAATCACTATAATCAAGTTTGTTCATATCAATATCGCAACTTTGATTATAGTAATAATTGTGAGTTGGTGTTTGCGAATTGTAATGCCGTATCTCTCTGAAGGGCCTTTCGTCTGCGCAGTTTTAATATTCGTGATGGAGACCATCCAGAATTTAATAGAATACTAAAGTCCCAATAACATTTTGTTTTGTTCATATAATTAAACAAACATTGGTTACGCGAGAGGTGATAACAATCACTATAATAAAGATTGTTGATATGAAGATCGCAACTATGATTATAGTCATTGTTGTGTGCTGGTTTATGTGAATTGTAATGCCGTATCTCTCTGAAAGAGCTTTCGTCTGCGCTGTTTTAATATTCGTGATGGAGACCCTCCAGAATTTAATAGAATGCTAAGGTCCCACTAACATTCTGGTTTGTTTATATAATTAAACGAACATTGGTGGCATCGAGAGGTGATAACCTTCACCATAATCTAGGTTGTTTATATCCAGATCGCAATTTCGATTATAGCAATAATTGTGTGTTGGTGTTTGTGAATTGTAATGTCGTATCTCCCTGAAAGGCCATTCGTCTGCAGTGTTTTAATATTCGTGATGGAGACCAAAAAGAATTTAATAGAATGCTAAGATCCCACTAACAATGTGGTTTGTTTATAAAATTAAACGTACATTGTTTGAGAGAAAGTTGATAATAATCAATATAATCAAGATTGTTCATATCAAGATCGCAACTATTTCTTATAGAAATTTTAATGCCGTATAAATCTGAAAGGCCTTTCGTCTCCGCTGTTTAAAATTCGTGGTGGAGACCATCCAGAATTTAATAGATTGTTAAGGTCCCAATAACATTGTGTTTTGTTTATATAATTAAACGAACATTGGTTGCGCGGGAGGTGATAACAATCACTATAATCAAGGTTGTTTATATCAAGATCGCAACTTTGATTATAGTAATTGTTGTGTGTTGGTGTTTGCTAATTTTAATGCCGTATCTTTCTGAAAGGCCTTTCGTCTGCGCTGATTTAATATTCGTGATGGAGACAATGCAGAATTTAATAGATTGCTAAGATCCCAATAACATTGTGTGTTTTCAATATAATTAAACAAACATTGGTTGCGCGGGAGCTGATAACAATAACTATAATCAAGGTTGTTCATATCAAGATCGAAACTTTGATTATAGTAATAATTGTGTGATGGTGTTTGTAAATTGTAATGCCGTATCTCACTGAATTGCCTTTCGTCTGCTCTGTTTTAATATTCGTGATGGAGACAATGCAGAATTTAATATATTGCTAAGATCCCAATAACCTTGTGTGTTTTCAATATAATTAAACAAACATTGGTTGAGCTGGAGTTGATAACAATAACTATAATCAAGATTGTTCATATCAAGATCGAAACTTTGATTATAGTAATAATTGTGTGATGGTGTTTGTAAATTGTAATGCCGTATCTCACTGAACTGCCTTTCGTCTGCTCTGTTTTAATATTCGTGATGGAGACAATGCAGAATTTAATAGATTGCTAAGATCCCAATAACCTTGTGTTTTTTTAATATAATTAAACAAACATTTGTTGAGCTGGAGTTGATAACAATCACTATAATCAAGGTTGTTCATATCAAGATCGCAACTTTGATTATAGTAATAATTGTGTGATGGTGTTTGTAAATTGTAATGCCGTATCTCTCTGAATAGCCTTTCGTCTGCGCTGTTTTAATATTCGTGATGGAGACAATGCAGAATTTAATAGATTGCTAAGATCCCAATAACATTGTGTTTTTTCAATATAATTAAACAAACATTGGTTGCGCGGGAGGTGATAACAATCACTATAATCAAGGTTGTTCATATCAAGATCGAAACTTTGATTATAGTATTTGTTGTGTTTTTGAGTTTGTGGATTGTAATGCCGTATCTCTCGGAATGGCCTTTCGTCTGCGCTGTTTGAATATTCGTGATGGAGACTGCAGAATGTAATAGATTGCTAAGATCCCAATAACATTGTGTTTTTGTAATATAATTAAACAAACATTGGTTGCGCGGGAAGTGATAACAATTACTATAATCAAGGTTGTTTATATCAAGATCGCAACTTTGATTATAGTAATAATTGTGTGATGGTGTTTTTAAATTGTATTGCCGTAACTCTCTGAATGGCCTTTCGTCTCCGTTGTTTAATATTCGTGATGGAGACCATCCAGAATTTAATAGAATGCTGAGGTACCAAAATCATTGTGTTTTTTAAAAATATAATTAAACAAATATTGGTTGCGCGGGAGGTGATAACAATTACTATAATCAAGGTTGTTCATACGAAGATCGAAACTTTGATTATAGTAATTGTTGTGTTTTTGTGTTTGTGAATTGTAATGCCGTATCTCTCGGAATGGCCTTTCGTCTGCGCTGTTTGAATATTCGTGATGGAGACTGCAGAATTTAATAGATTGCTAAGATCCAAATAACATTGTGTTTTTTTAATATAATTAAACAAACATTGGTTGCGCGGGAGGTGATAACAATCACTATAATCAAGGTTGTATATATCAAGATCGCAACTTTGATTATAGTAATAATTGTGTGATGGTGTTTGTAGATTGTAATGCTGTATCTCTCTGAAAGGCCTTTCGTCTCCGTTGTTTAATATTGGTGATGGAGACCATCCAGAATTTAATAGAATGCTAAGGTCCCAAAATCATTGTGTTTTTTTAATATAATTAAAGAAATATTGGTTGCGCGAGAGGTGATAACAATCACTATAATCAAGTTTGTGTATATCAAGATCGCAACTTTGATTATAGTAATTGTTGTGTGTTGGTGTTTGTGAATTTTAATGCCGTATCATTCTGGATGGCCTTTCGTCTGCGCTGTTTAATATTCATGATGGAAACCATACAGAATTTAAAAGAATGCTAAGGTCCCAATAGCATTGTGTTTTGTTTATATGATTAAAGAAACATTGGTTGCGCGGGAGGTGATAACAATTACTATAATCAAGGTTGTTTATATCAAGATCGCAACTTTGATTATAGTAATAATTGTGTGATGGTGTTTGTAAATTGTAATGCCGTATCTCTCTGAAAGGCCTTTCGTCTCCGCGTTTTAATATTCGTGATGGAGACCATCCAGAATTTAATAGAATGCTAAGGTCCCAATATCATTGTGTTTTTTTATTATAATTAAGAAATATTGGTTGCGCGGAGGTGATAACAATCACTATAATGAAGTTTGTGTATATCAAGATCTCAACTTTGATTATAGTAATTGTTGTTTGTTGGTGTTTGTGAATTTTAATGCCGTAACTCTCTGAATGGCCTTTCGTCTCCGCTGTTTAATATTCGTGATGGAGACCATCCAGAATTTAATAGAATGCTAAGGTCCCAATATCATTGTGTTTTTTTATTATAATTAAGAAATATTGGTTGCGCGGGCGGTGATAACAATCACTATAATCAAGTTTGTTTATATCAAGATCGCAACTTTGATTATAGTAATTGTTGTGTGTTGGTGTTTGTGAATTTTAATGCCGTATCTGTCTGAAAGGCCTTTCGTCTGCGCTGTTTTATATTCGTGATGGAGACCATGCAGTATTTATTAGATTACTAAAATACCACTAACATTGTGGTTTGCTTATATAATTAAACGAACATTGGTTGCGCGAGAGGTGATAACAATCACTATAATCAAGGTTGTTTATATTAAGTTCGCAACTTTGATTATAGTAATTGTTGTGTGTTGGTGTTTGTGAATTTTAATGCCGTATCTCTCTGGATGGCCTTTCGTCTGCGCTGTTTAATATTCATGATGGAAAACATACAGAATTTAAAAGAATGCTAAGGTCCCAATAGCATTTTGCTTTTTATATATAATTAAACAAACATTGGTTGCGCGGGAGGTGATAACAATCACTATAATCAAGGTTGTTTATATCAAGATCGCAACTTTGATTATAGTAATAATTGTGTGATGGTGTTTTTAAATTGTATTGCCGTAACTCTCTGAATGGCCTTTCGTCTCCGTTGTTTAATATTAGTGATGGAGACCATCCAGAATTTAATAGAATGCTGAGGTACCAAAATCATTGTGTTTTTTTAAAATATAATTAAACAAATATTGGTTGCGCGGGCGGTGATAACAATCACTATAATCAAGGTTGTTTATATGAAGATCGCAACTTTGATTATAGTAATTGTTGTGTTTTTGTGTTTGTGAATTGTAATGCCGTATCTCTCGGAATGGCCCTTCGTCTGCGCTGTTTGAATATTCGTGATGGAGACTGCAGAATTTTAATAGATTGCTAAGATCCAATAACATTGTGTTTAATATAATTAAAACAAACATTGGTTATGGAGGATAATAATCACTATAATCAAGGTTACATATCAAGATCAAAACTTTGGATTATAGTACAATTGTGTGATGGTGTTTGTAGATTGTAAATGCTGTATCTCTCTGAAAGGCCTTTCGTCCTGTTTAATATTGGTGATGGACCATCCAGAATTCTAATAGAATGCTAAGGTCCCAAAATCATTGTGTGTTTTTTTAATATAATTGAAGAAATATTACAAGGAGAGGTATAGAATAATCACTATAATCAAGTTTGTGTATATCAAGATCGCAACTTTGATTATAGTAATTTTTCTGTGTTGGTGTTTGTGAATTGTAATGCCGTATCTCTCTGAAAGTCTTTCCGTCTGCGCTGTTTTAATATTCGTGATGGAGACCATCCAGAATTTAATAGAATTCTAAGGTCCCACGAACAATATGGTTTGTTTATATAATTAAACGAATATTGGTTGAGCGGGAGATGATAACAATCACTATAATCAAGGTTGTTTATACCAAGATCGCAACTTTGATTATAGTAATTGTTGTGTGTTGGTCTTTGTGAATTGTAAGTTTCACCTATCCGAAAGGCCTTTCGTCTGCGTTATTTTTATATTTGTGATGGGGACCATCCAGAATTTAATAGAATGCAAAGGTCCCAATAACATTGTGTTTTGTTTATATAATTAAACGAACATTGGTTGCGCGGGAGGTGATAACAATCACTATAATAAGCTTGTCTATATCAAATCCAACTTTGATGATGGTAATTGTTGTTTGTTGGTCTTTGTGAATTTAATGCCGTATCTGTCTGAAAGGCCTCTTTCGTCTGCGCTGTTTTTATATTCGTGATGGAGACCATCCAGAATTTAATAGAATGCTAAGGTCCCAGAAGATTATTGTGTTTTTTATTATACTAAGAAATATTGGCTGCAAGGGAGGTGATAACAATCACTATAATCATGATTGTTCATATCAAGATCGCAACTTTGATTATAGGAATTTTGTTGTGTGTTGGTGATTGTGAATTGTAATGCCGCATCTGTCTGAAAGGACTTTCGTCTGCGCTGTTTCAATATTCGTGATGGAGACCATGCAGTATTTATTAGATTACTAAAATACCACTAATATTGTGGTTTGCTTATATAATTAAACGAACAATGGTTGCGCGAGAGGTGATAACAATCACTATAATCACAGTTGTTTATATCAAGATCGCAACCTTGATTATAGTAATTGTTGTGTGTTGGTGTTTGTGAATTGTAATGCCGCATCTGTCTGAAAGGCCTTTCGTCTGCGCTGTTTCAATATTCGTGATGGAGACCATGCAGTATTTATTAGATTACTAAAATACCACTAATATTGTGGTTTGCTTATATAATTAAACGAACAATGGTTGCGCGAGAGGTGATAACAATCACTATAATCATGATTGTTTATATCAAGATCGCAACCTTGATTATAGTAATTTTGTTGTGTGTTGGTGATTGTGAATTGTAATGCCGCATCTGTCTGAAAGGACTTTCGTCTGCGCTGTTTCAATATTCGTGATGGAGACCATGCAGTATTTATTAGATTACTAAAATACCACTAATATTGTGGTTTGCTTATATAATTAAACGAACAATGGTTGCGCGAGAGGTGATAACAATCACTATAATCATGATTGTTCATATCAAGATCGCAACTTTGATTATAGAAATTTTGTTGTGTGTTGGTGATTGTGAATTTTAATGCCGTATCTGTCTGAAAGGCCTTTCGTCTGCGCTGATTTAATATTCGTGATGGAGACCATGCAGTATTTATTAGATTACTAAAATAGCACTAACATTGTGGTTTGCTAATATAATTAAACGAACAAGGTTGTTTATATCAAGATCGCAACTTTGATTATAGTAATTGTTGTTGTGCTGGTTAATGTGAATTGTAATGCCGTATCTCTCTGAAAGGCCTGTCGTCTCCGCTGTTTAATATTCGTGATGGAGACCATCCAGAATTTAATAGAATGCTAAGATCCCAATATCATTGTGTTTTTTTAATATAATTAAACAAACATTAGTTGCGCGGGAGGTGATAACAATCACTATAATGAAGTTTGTGTACATCAAGATCGCAACTTTGATTATAGTAATTGTTGTGTGTTCGTGTTAGTGAATTGTAATGCCGTATCTCTCTGAATGGCCTTTGGTCTGCGCTGTTTTAATATTGGTGATGGAGACCATAGAGAATTTTATAGATTGCTAAGGTCCCAATAACATTGTGTTTTGTTTATATAATTAAACAAACATTCGTTGCGCGGGAGGTGATAACAATCACTATAAATAAGTTTGTTTATATCGAGATCGCAACTTTGATTATAGAAATTGTTGTGTGTTTTTGTTTGTGAATTTTAATAACGTATCTCTCTGAAAAGCCTTTCGTCTGGGCTATTTTAATATTCGTGATGGAGACCATACAGAATTTAATAAATTGCCAAGGTCCCATTAACATGGTGTTCTGTTTATATAATTAAAAAAACATTGGTTGCGCGGGAGGTGATAAAAATCACTATAAATAAGTTTGTTTATAACAAGATTGCAACTTTGATTATAGTAATTGTTGTGTGTAGTTCTTTGTGAATTGTAATGCCGTATCTATCTGAAAGGCCTTTCGCCTGCGGTGTTTTAATATTCGTGATGGAGACCATCAAGAATTTAATGGAATGCTAAGGTCCCAATAGCATTTTTGTTTGTTTCTATAACTTAACGAACATTGGTTGCGCGGTAGGTGATAACAATCACTATAATCAAAGATGATTATATGAAGATCGCATCTTCGATTTTAGTAATTGCTGTGTGTTGGTCTATGTGAATTGTAATGCCGTATCTCACTTAAATGCCTTTCGTCTGCGCTGTTCTAATATACGTGATGGAGACCATGCAGAATTTGATAGTTTGATAAGATCCCAATAACATTGTGTTTGGCTTATATAATAAAAGAAACATTGGTTACGCGAATAGTGATAATAATCACTATAATCAAGGTTGTGTATATCAAGATCGCAACTTTGATTGAAGTAATTGTTGTGTGTTGGTCTATGTGAATTGTAACGCCGTTTCTCTCTGAAAGGCCTTTCGTCTGCGCTGTTCTAATATTAGTGATGGAGACCATCAAGAATTTGATAGTTTGCTAAGATCCCAATAACATTGTGTTTGGCTTATATAATAAAAGAAACATTGGTTGCGCGAATAGTGATAACAATCACTATAATCAAAGTTGTTTATATCAAGATCGCAAATTTGATTAAAGCAATTGTTGTGTGTTTGTGTTTGTGAATTGTAATGCCGTATCTCTCTGAAAGGCCTTTTGTCTGCGCTGTTTTAATATACGTGATGGAGACCATACAGAATTGAATAGAATTCTAAGATCCCACTAACGATGTGGTTTGTTTATATAATTAAACGTACATTGGTTGAGCGAAAGGTGATAACAATCACTATAATCAAGGTTGTTTATATCAAGATCGCAGCTTTGATTATAGAAATTGTTGTTCGTTGTTCTTTGTGAATTGTAAGTTTGACCTATCCGAAAGGCTTTTGTCTGCATTATTTTAATATTCGTGATGGAGACCATCCAGAATTTAATAGAATGCTAAGGTCCCAATAACATTGTCGTTTATTTGTATAATTAAATCAAAATTGGTTGCGCGAGAGGTGATAATAATTACTATAATCACGGTTGTTCTTATCGAGATCGCAACTTTGATTATAGTAATTGTTGTGCGTTGTTCTTTGTGAATTGAAAGTTTGACCTATCCGAAAGGCTTTTGTCTGCATTATTTTAATATTCGTGATGGAGACCATCCAGAATTTAATAGAATGCTAAGGTCCCAATAACATTATCGTTTATTTGTATAATTAAATCAACATTGGTTGCGCGGGAGGTGATAATAATTACTATAATCACGGTTGTTCTTATCGAGATCGCAACTTTGATTATAGTAATTGTTGTGCGTTGTTCGTTGTGAATTGTAAGTTTGACGTATCCGAAAGGCTTTTCGTCTGCATTATTTTAATATTCGCGATGGAGACCATCCAGAATTTAATAGAATGCTAAGGTCCCAATAACATTGTCGTTTATTTGTATAATTAAATCAACATTGGTTGCGCGAGAGGTGATAATTTTTACAATAATCACGGTTGTTCTTATCGAGATCGCAACTTTGATTATAGTAATTGTTGTGCGTTGTTCTTTGTGAATTGTAAGTTTGACCTATCCGTAAGGCTTTTGTCTGCATTATTTTAATATTCGTGATGGAGACCATCCAGAATTTAATAGAATGCTAAGGTCCCAATAACATTGTCGTTTATTTGTATAATTAAATAAACATTGGTTGCGCGAGAAGTGATAACAATTACTATAATCACGTTGTTCTTATCGAGATCGCAACTTTGATTATAGTAATTGTTGTGTATTGGTGTTTTTGAATTTTAATGCCGTATTACTCTGAAAGGCTTTTCGTCTGCGCTGTTTTAATATTCGTGATGGAGACCGTACAGAGTTTAATAGATTACTAAGAACCCACTAACATTATTGTTTGCTTATATAATTAAACAAACATTGGTTGCGCGGAAGGTGATACCAATCACTATAATCAAGTTTGTTTATATCAAGATCGCAACTTTGATTATAGTAATTTTTGTGTGTTGGGGTTTGTGAATTTTAATGCCGTATTACTCTGAAAGGATTTTCTTCTACGCTGTTTTAATATTCGTAATGGACACCATACAGAATTTAGTAGAATGCTAAGGCCCCAATAACATTGTGTTTTTTAATATAATTAAAGAAACATTGGTTGCGTCGAAGGTGATAACAATCACTATAATCAAGGTTGTTTATATCAAGATCGCAACTTTGATTATAGTAATTGTTGTGTGCTGGTTTATGTGAATTGTAATGCCGTATCTCTCTGAAAGGCCTTTCGCCTGCGGTGTTTTAATATTCGTGATGGAGACCATCAAGAATTTAATGGAATGCTAAGGTCCCAATAGCATTGTGTTTTTTAAATATAATTAAACAAACATTGGTTGCGCGGGAGGTGATAAAAATTACTATAATCAAGGTTGTTTTTATCAAGATCGCAACTTCGATTATAGTAATTGTTGTGTGTTGGTGTTTGTAAATTGTAATGCCGTATCTGACTGAAAGGCCTTTCGTCTGCGCTATTTTAATATTCGTGATGGAGACCATACAGTATTTAATAGTTTGCTAAGATCCATATAATATTGTGTTTTGCTTATATAATTAAAGAAACACTGGTTGCGCGGGAGGTGATAACTATCACTATAATCAAGTTTGTGTATATCAAGTCGCACCTTTGATTATAGTAATTTTCTAATGTTAGTGTTTATGAATTATGCCATTATCTCTCTGAAAGTCTTTCCGTCTGCACTGTTTTAATATTCGTGATTAGGTCATCAAATTTAATAAATTCTAGGTCCCACGAACAATATGGTTTTGTTTATATAATTAAACGAATATTGGTTGAGCGGAGATGATATCAATCACTATAATCAAGGTTGTTGCAAGATCACCTTGATTATAGTAATTATTAATAATGTTGAGTCTTTGTGAATTAGTTTCACCTATCCGAAAGGCCTTTCGTCACGTTATTTTATATTTGTGATAGGGGACCATCCAGAATTTAATCGTCACAAGGTCCCAATAACATTGTGTTTTGTTTATATAATTAAACGAACATTGGTTGCGCGAGAGGTGATAACAATCACTATAATCAAGGTTGTTTATATCAAAATCGCAACTTTGATTATAGTAATTGTTGTGTATTGGTCTTTGTGAATTGTAATGCCGCATCTCTCTGAAAGGCCTTTCGTCGGCGTTATTTTAATATTCGTGCTGGAGGCCATACAGAATTTAATAGAATGCTTAGATCCCACTAACAATATGGTTTGTTTATATAATTAAACGAATATTGGTTGAGCGGGAGATGATAACAATCACTATTATCAAGGTTGTTTATATCAAGATCGCAACTTTGATTATAGTAATTGTTGTGTGTTGGTCTTTGTGAATTGTAAGTTTCACCTATCCGAAAGGCCTTTCGTCTGCGTTATTTTTATATTCGTGATGGGGACCATCCAGAATTTAATGGAATGCAAGGGTCCCAATAACATTGTGTTTTGTTTATATATTTAAACGAACATTGGTTGCGCGGTAGGTGGTAACAATCACTATAATCAAGGTTGTTTATATCAAGATCGCAACTTTGATTATAGTTATTGTTGTGTGTTGGTCTTTGTCAATTGTAAGCGAGATCTCTCTGAAAAGCCCTTCGTCTGCATTATTTTAATATTCGTGATGGGGACCATCCAGAATTTAATAGAATGCTAAAGTCCCAATAACATTGTCTTTTATTTGTATAATTAAATCAACATTGGTTGTGCGATAGGTGATAACAATCACTATAATCAAGTTTGTTTATATCAAGTTCGCAACTTTGAGTATAGTAATTGTTGTGTGTTGGTCTTTGTGAATTGTAATGCCCTATCTATCTGAAAGTCATTTCGTCTGCGTTATTTTAATATTCTTGATGGAGACCATCCAGAAATTAATAGATTGCTAAGGTTCCATGAAAACTGTGGTTTGTTTCTGTAATTTAACGGACATTAGTAGCGCGGGAGGTGATAAAAATCACTATAATCAAAGTTGTTTATATCAAGATCGAATCTTTGATTATAGTAATTTTTTTATTGGTCTTTGTGAATTTGAATGCCCTATCTATCTGAAAGGCCTCTTGTCTGTATTATTTTATTATTCGTAATGGAGACGATCCAGAATTTAATCGAATGCAAGGATCACACTAACATTGTGGTTTGTTTATATAATTATACGAACATTGGTTGCGCGTGATGTGATAACAATCACTCTAATCGAGTTTGTTCATATCAAGATCACACCTTTGATTATATTAATTTTGTTTGTTGGTCTTTGTGAATTGTAAGCCAGATTTTTCTGAAAGGCCTTTCCTCTGTGCTATTTAATATTCCTGATGGAGACCATCCAGATTTCAATAGAATGCTAAGGTCCTAATAACATGTTCATTGTTATTGTCGTACATTGCTTTGTTTTAAATTTTTTTTTCATCCTAACTTATAAGAAATTTGGCGATTTTACAAATATTTTAATGGCAAATTTCGTCCAGAATTTTTTATTATTAAACTGTCACACTCACAGTTTGATTGTAATGTATTTTATTGTTTTGAGTATAATATCAATCACGTTTATTTAAAAAATAAATACGGCTGTGTCCTAATCGCATTAAAAAACATTAAATTATTAAATTTTATTGAGTCGAAAAATGAAACCAATAATTGGGTTTTGATTGACGTTTACTAAATTATTTCAAGAGTCATTTTTGTTTTGTCTACGAGAACACACGTTGATGTTTTAAATCAAATCTCAGGAACCGGATCCAAAAGAACGTCGTTTGAAAAGCTGATAAGTATAGTTGGCCCGCCATTACCGGACGTTTGATTAATTAAAGTTAAATTTTTGGTTTATTAATGAGGATATTTTTCAATGTTTTAAATATTTTTTCGTGGCAACTCTCGTCCGATTGTCTGTCGCATGAGCACACCATACTCAAATAAGGACTGCCATTGTCGTCCGTGTGTTTACAGAATGCATTTTTAGATTTGTCAGCGGTGTACTAACTTATCACAGTACTTTCATTGTCATTTGTTTGATTTAGTTAAAGTATACTCTTCAGATTAGGTGCAACATGATACTGCGTTGTTCTAAATGTTTTTTTATAATAAAAGGCATCAGAATGGCTATTACATGCAAAGATAGCGCCTTCCTGTCCTTTATCGATTTAAGCCTTATATAATATTTTATTTTTATCCAAGGTAAATCGGCGGTGTTATGAATATAATAGTTAAGATCGGCTTATAAAATTATTGCGGAGGCAATAATCACATATACAGCTAGAATGTATTAGTTGTACTTTAGTTTAAGTAAAATGACAATTTCCGATTCTTATGAGGACATCCGTCGTTGTTACGAGTGTAATTATAGAGAAAGTGCCCAATATTGTGTAATTTGTTAAGACCACACTCAATTTTGGACTTCCATTGCCGTTAATTTGTATGAAGAAACTGTGATTTTCGGTTATTCGAAGAAAACACACAGTAGATTTTTAAATGTTGTAATGGACAACGTTGTCTGTAATTCGTATCGTTATGATGAATGCGCAAACATGTGGATTGTCTTTGTTGTTCATTCGTATAAGTCAAGTTAAATGTTCATTTTAACTTTTTGAATAGCATACTGTCCATTTGAGAGATATTTGTGGTGTAAAGCTTCTGACATTACGTCACAGCAGTATATGACGAGATTAGATGACGTTTCGTTATCATTCATTGGTTTGAAACAAATGTGATTATCGTTTTGCCGCAAAAACACGAATGGAATTCTTAAAACATTGAAAGAAAACGCCGTCCCAATGCATGTCACATGCCAAGATGACGCTTGCTGTTCGATTTCTTAATGCTTATTAGATTTTGTCTAATATGCTCTTTGCTATCTCGGAGAAACCACATAAGTTTTTTAATGCATTCCTGACGAAAGATGTTCGGAAATTCGGTGCATTCCAAAACCATGCTTACAGGTGAACAATCAGTTACGCTCTTTGAAATATGTCATGCGTAATTTTAGCTTTTGAATAAGGACACCCATCAGTGTTCTAAATATATTGTTATAGAACATTTGCCGAAAGTCTGCCGCATTAAATTGTCATTCTGCTGTTGAAACGTAGTTATTTTCTTGTTTTTGACCTTAAAATAAAATGACCATCAAGAAATATGGTACTGTGATTGGCAATGCGGTAATGTACTGCTTCGCTTGTCACGTTAATATTGACACTTCGAAAGATAGAGTATAGAAAATTATTTTGGTGACAAGCATTACAATAGCTCAATTGGGAATGCCGTTGTCTGTTTCCTGACGCGTAACGTTTTGATAAGCATAATCGATGCTAAGAACGTAATAAAAGCTTTAATGCAGATATTTGGTCAGAGTAAAATTGATTAAATTTCATTTCCGTTGAGATATTGCAACAATCCTTTATTCCATATCCGATACACGGCATAATTTGCAACGAAATTTGGCATTCAAGCATAAGACATTCTATCACGATAAGTATTATCAAAATTAAAAGGCGAACACTTATAACATATTTCTGTGAAAAAAATTGCACATATAAATTGGCTTCTGACGAAAATGGTGAAATCCGTTTTGATAACAATTAAAAATAATTTAAACAGTTTAGTATTATCATTGATTAACGCGACATGACAGTCTGTTTATGTTGTAAAATATAGTATCTTCCATTTATACTAAGATAATGACAGCTGTTTGTAGCTTCTTAAAATTTGGCATTATTCCCTGCAAAAAATAATTTTTCTAAAAACTATAGCCAGAAAAAAAAGTACTTGTAGTTTATCAATTAAAAAAACAGAAACGATAAAATACAACACTAAGATTAAATTTAAAATTTTCGAAATTGAGTAAGTCTAACCAATTCAACGGAAGTACTGTAAAATATATTTTATATTAAAATTTTACATGTCGCAATCTGTATAGACTAATAATTCTTCTATTTAATTAAATTTTTTCGTGGGAAAATTTTACTCAATGTATGCTGGTGTGTGTTTCGCTTGTTTTAAACCAGCAACTGCATTAATTTTTCCTTCAAGACAGACATGACAGTTATCGGTTGTCCTTGGTCGGTGTCGTTCGCTAATTGGTTTTGAGAACTGATAATGTCTTCGAAGTTTTCTTGCGAATTAAGAAACATTTTACGTAAACAATTCATTCTAAGCTGAAAATTAAAAAGAAACAACATATTTTTGAAATTTAATTATATATGGCATATTCATTTTTCTTCGTTTATACTAATGTCAAAATATGTTGGGATAAATATATTTTACTGGTCATATAGAAGACTCATATCCAAAGTTCAGAAAAATCATGCACACGATTAAATTTCTTCAAAAAATACATGAAATAAATTTATACTATCGTTTGTTGTGAAGTTGATTTTGAATCATAAATTGTTTTAAAATATTAATAATCGTATTTCAGAAAAATTTATGCACTAGAAACATTCTTCATTTTTATTTTGCCTTTGAAATATGCTTTACTCAATTCACGCATGAGAACTGTCAAACAGACTCGGCTGCATTATACAGCTTGAATTGCTGTCTTTTTATTATATATTTGTACTAATTTCGCATCCAGATTGACCTATTTCGAGCTTTTAATTTACCAAAGAGTGTCTTGTCATTCGAATTTCAGACATTTTTTGTGTAAAAATACAGAACTGCAATGGTTGTACAGATCGATATATTTTGACGGATGTATTCACTTCTGCATTAATTATCGGTGGTTCCGGTAACAAAAGTTATACAGTTTGACCATCGGGAACAGTTACTCACACAGACTGAATTCAATGTTATCAAAATAGGGATAGGAATAATTCACTTACGAAATCGAATGAATTTGTTCTAATGAAGGCTGAAAAATTGAACAAAATAACAAAAGAACTTGGATAATACTGTGCCACGTTATGACTTGATGAATGAAAAATGGTTGTTGGATTCCAAGGCTGTTTCGGCTTTTCTGAGAATCAACAATATGAAATACTTTATGTGATATATCATCAGATTTATTATTAACGGCGCATTTGACAACAAATTACAGCAAATAAATATGAAAATTTAACTAAGTGTGACTCTATCCATATGCTATTGTTATTAACTCTGAGTTGTTTCGTCTATCTAGCGATGGCTAAGTTCATCAATTAGATACTGATTTTTCGGAGAACTAATATATATGCAAATGTGAAATAGATGTTGCGCGTCAATTAAAATTTTTTTCAAATATCAACCCGACGGATAGCCTAGAACAAAAAGTAAAATCTTGTTTCGTGCCTACTGGCGACTCATTAGTGCGAGCCGATATTACGCTCTATGTCCACTAAATATTTGAACGAGGAATGTGGGAAAATTGGACGATACAATCACCTATACAAATGTGTAAACATACCGTGGAGAAGCTAATGTCATATAAACACTTCGAAAATCCAATCTCAAAGCCAAATCATTAAATATAATTTATATACCAAGGGTACCAACACTATGGCTATTGTGGCAAGGGTTGATACCAACACTGTGGTTCCCGTCCAAACGAATGTGCACGAGATAATACGTTCCGTTCATTGTCTTCTTGGTTGATCCCTCTGGTTTTATTTGGAATAATTTATAAAATTGTCCTCATTTTTTGTTCTTGCAAATGCAAACACCATTAGTTTCAGATTTTTTTTAATTTTAACCACGACTAATAATGTGTCCTAATGTTAGTTGCGTGATTGATCATTGGCTTTCTGAATCAGCATTTTTGTTAAAATCATTGTATATTCGTTTCATGGTGTCTAGGTGTAAACATCCATATGAAAAAGAAATTCGTTGCTAGTATACCGTTCGATTTAGATCAGGAAGAACTCCTCGGATATTAGTTCGGCTAACTAACCTGGCAAAATTTAATTTAATAGAATCCCTAAACCCACCGGATCGATTTCTTTATTAAATAGCAATACCTTTGAGGTGTTACAAACGACACCTGCCAAAACTAAATAGTTAGGCAGTGGCGCATATGCTTTAAAATAGAATAAAAACGACGAATACCTGGCAAGGCTGCCGTCATAGTGTTCGACGGCCCAAGTTAAATTATAATGTTGACACACTCACCAGCTACAAGAATAGTCTCTCCGTTTAATTTGGAAACCAATTTTTCAAAAACTTCACCTCTATTTTTTTATTCATTGTACGGCAAAGTCGGTAGGTAACGTGATATCTTGAAGGTGCGTAATGTTAAACTCATTTCAACATGATCCTTATTATTGTCTTAAAATAAAACTAGCCAAAAAAATTCTTATTGTTTGATTGACATCTAAATTTCATAAAAGTGTACTTTGCAAAACAATCAGACTATCATAACCATGCAAATAATGTCTTTTTTCCCACAGAGATTTAACTTCTGTTACAACCACTTGTTTATTCTTTTCAAATTACATATTGTTCAATTCTAGTCGAAATTTTATTCGGAGAATTTATAACATGGTCAAACTGGAATAATTACGCATATAAAGACTTTGTTTAGCCGATATCTAATAAATGTTGTAATTGCTAATGGTTTACTTCTAATTTATTATTTATTTTATAAATAATCAAAACAAATTGAATGATGTAACCATTACAATAAAATTAAGCTACTGCGGTGGGCCTCTTATCTCTATTTCACAAATTCCTCTGGTTGGTTTGCTGAGATTCTCACCATAAACTGACGTGCGTATTTAACCTCTCGAATTTATTATATGATTTAAGAAATTCAATTTAACTATATGTGTAAGGGTTCTTTGTGTTTATGAGATAATAATAAATTTAATAATAATAATTATAATTAATTTTTTCGGGCTCAAACCTCAAATTGTATATAAAATGTGTGGCAATATTGAAAGGCTTTCATTTTATAAAAATGTGTGCGGTGAAATATAAGGACATGATTAATAATTACTGCCAAAATATGTAGAGGTAAAATCATTACACAATCGTTCATACTTTCAGCCCACTCATCAGTAGTATGAGTGTTAGGTCCTTTAACCACTATGTATTTGGGTGAGGAATGTGGCAATATATGATGGTAGATTCTACTATACGAATGTGTAAACCTGTAGTAAGGAAGCTAACTTCAGCAATACGACTTCAAAGTTAACACGCTATATATAATTAAACGAACATTGGTTGCGCGAGAGTTGAAAATTTTTAAATATATATATATATATATATATATATATATATATATATACTCTAAAGTTTGTAAAGTGTACCAGAACTATGGCTATTGCGTCAGTTCCCGATATCAACGTTTTGATAACGAAAACTTACATGTTACCAACAAATGGATGTCAATATATACTAAATTTCACCAAAGTTGAGAAATTGAATATACTTAATAGTCAGGTAGAGTTTGGGGCGGATAACTAATGTATATATGCAATTGTGTATTAGGTTATGTCTTGGTGTTCTAGGTGCGTAACGCCTAGTGCACATTTGTGTATACGTGGTTATCCACCCCAAAGCGCTAGTAAGTATATTCAATTTCTCCTTTGATAGTAATTAATATTTATCCATTATGTGTATATAATTTCAAATTATCAAACGATTAACAACTAACAATTCTATTTTCTTCAGTATCTAACTGCTATATAAGTATAGGTAGTTTGGACATAAAACGGAACGAAAATTCGTAAAAATTGTCTTCTTATTGATATCAGGCTCTACTCAAATCATAATATAGTTGTTAAAAACGAGGCAAAAAAAACAGATTAAATTGAATATTTTTCATATGAAATGTGTGAAAATCTCGTTTAGCGCGTAGATCATTATAAAAGACATCGTATTAGGAAGCAATTCTCTAAGCCTGGTAAGAAATTGTTTTAAAAATTTATTATTTGCATTTTAAGAAGAACAGCGTTTCTAGTGTGTCTCCTTAGAATAGGCTGGATAATGGCAAATAATTACGACCTTAAGCGTGCTCCATTTGTTTTCTTTGACGGAATCATATATATATATATATATATATATATGTATATATATATATATTTATTTTTTTTTAGATTTTATATATATATATTAACACGACACTTAATGCAGCTAAACTACGAGTGTTATTTAGAGTAACACACTTGCTTATACCAGCAATCAAAAAGAAACAGCCGTTTATGTTGATATCAAATATTTTTTACCAATATACATTAGCAAGTTGTCGATCAACTTACGTGGGCCGATCGATCAGACGGTTAATTACTCGAATGCAACTTAAACGCCTGTTTTAAATCAAATGTGAATACAAGTCTGCTATTGCGCAACACATCATCGAAACATCGCACGTATGTTCTCCAGACGTAGCATTCAAAGTAATTAATAAATGCAAAAACAAAAGGAAGCTAGCCACATACGAAGCCGTATGAATAAACAAATTGCTGCCCGATTTATGCAAGCAGAAGAAGCACGTACGAGCATTGAGCTTGAACTGGATGTGAGGCATGCAATTTGATTGGTTTTCGTATTTCACATTCTCTCTATGCTCACATATTTCTATCTTGTTTTGATTTTCAAGTTATATATAAGGATATGTTCATTGGTAGATATTTGAAGACAATGCGAAAGAAAAAGATTCTTATATCTGATAAAATTTCTTTTCGTTTTGCACACAAGAATTTTACATTGAATATAAATATATATTTTGACAGAATGATAAAATTTAAAGCTGTGAAGATTGCAAAGATGCAAACCATACCAACAAGCATATTTTTTAAAGCAAGTTTGTGTAAAAAGTTATCTCAATGTATTTAAACAGCGGTCGATCAACATAGTCAGACGTAATGACGGCAAACTGACTAGCGAGGATCAAACCAAAGTGCATATATATGGGCAACAATATATATATATATATATATATATATATATATATATATTCTTTTGAAATACAAGCTTAAATAAAATAAAAACGCAATGAATATATATATATATATATATATATATATATATATATATATATATTTATATATATTCATTTGCAGCCTTTTATTTAAATTAACTCGAATTTCAAAAGAATATATACTATATATATATATATATACTCTATTACTATATATATATATATATATATATATATATATATATATATATATGTAAAGCAATTAAACAACCATTGTATGCGCGGGTGGTGATTACAATTATTTAAATCATGTTTGCTAGCTTGAAATAAACACCTATCACAAGGTTTTTAGGCAGTCCTTGTACAGCATAGCCAAACCACATTCAGTCGCATATACTGCAGCGTTTCGACCTTCCATGATCATCATCAGAGTACGACGGCAATTTGTATAGTGAGGTTCAAACCGCGATGCATATATATATATATATATATATATATATATATATATATATATATATATATTATTCATTGTTCCCTTCCTGTGTGAAAAAAGAAAAAGAATTTTTTTCAGATATAAGAAACATTTATTTCTCATTGTCTACTCAAATATCTACAAATGAACATATCTTTATATTTAAATTGGAAAGCAAAACAAAATAGAAATATGTGAACATAGAGAGAGTGTAAAAAACGGAAACCAATCAAATTGCGTGCGTCACATCCAGTTCAAGCTCAATGCTCCCACTTTGATTGGTTTACGTTTTTCACACTCTCGATATTTTCTCATATTTCTATCTTGTTTTGCTTTCTTAATTATTTATAAAGACATGTTGATTAGTAGATATTTGAGAAGACAAGGCGAAAGAAATGTTTCTTATGTCTGATAAAATTTCTTTTTGTTATTGTACACATGAAGGGTACAATGAATTTTATTATAGCTCGCATTTCAAAAGAATAAATAAATAAATAAATATATATATATATATATATATATATATATATATATATATATATGAACAGCCAATTAAATATGTGTAAATATATGTAATTTAAATATGCATAAATATTTATGCATACATTGTACTTGACTGGAAATGTCGGCTGCACACCTAATGACGTGTTTCGACATTCCATGGTCATCATCGGAGTACGATATTGTTTTATTTGACAGAATTTCAAGAAAAATTTGCAGTTATTTAGAAAATTCCCTATCGAATCTCAAGCATGCTATTTGAATACTGATTTGATGTTCTAAACTGTAATGTAATTCCTAAAGATCGATCAATTTCATGGTTTCTAAATTTTGTTTAATTTGTGTGGCGAAATGCTCCGAATAACTGTAAAAGTTGAATTTCTGTTTATTAAGCAATCTTGTAAATCATCAAATTCCAAGAAGTTAATTTCATTCAAAAAGATAGGCGTTCTTGACACATATCTCTGTTATCGTCTTTTATTTCTTTGGTATTTTAAAACAATTTGGGGTAAATTCAAAATTGCGTCATTGTATTTCAAGAATGCAATTTGAAAATGGGTTTGATATCCTAAACGGCCGTGTTTTGTGGTCAACTACCATTTATCAATTTGATGTTTTATATATTTTACGTTATTTCAGTGGAAAAATGTTCTAGAATAACTATAAAAGTAGAATTTTTATTGATCAACCAATTTCGTAAGTAATCCATTTCTAAGAAGCTTATTTCTTTTACAAAGGAATGCGTTCTTGACACACACTTATGTAACATTCTGTTATTTCTATTGATTTTCAAAATATTTTAATGTAAATCAGAATTTTGCGACGTGATATCTCAAGCATGCAATATAAAAGTGGATTTTCTGTCCTAAACTGCCTTGGTATATAATCACAAGCTATCTATCAATTTCATGTTTTATAAAATTTGTGTTAATGGGGGGCGAAATGTTCTGAATAATTATAAATGTAAGACTTCTATTTATCAGCCAATCTTGTAAGTCATCAATTTCTAGGAAGTCCATTTCATCTAAATGGTAGGCGTTCTTGACACATATCTTTGTTACCGTCTGTTATTTCTTTGGAATTTCAAAACCATTTAGGGAAAATTAAAAAATTGCGTCATCATATCTCAAGTATGCAATTTAAAAATGGATTTGGTGTCATAAACTGCCTTGTTATGTATATGTCATCATTAGCCAATAAATGTATTTCGTTTAGATCGATAGGTATCCTAGGCCCAATTTTATTTTACCTTGCGTTTTTATTTTCTCTATATTTTTGAAAGCAATAACATTTTGTATTTTGCATCAATTTTTAGTTTCATTTCAACATTCAAATTTTAGTTGACACTCTTATTAGTCTGACGAACAACGGAATCCACATTGGTAACCTAAGCGTGACCGGAACGAACAGGTGGCAACCAAAATGATACTTTAAACACATTGACGTTGTGGTTTCTGTGCAGTTA
Source organism: Eudiplozoon nipponicum (assembly GCA_029291075.1). Classification (NCBI taxonomy): domain Eukaryota; kingdom Metazoa; phylum Platyhelminthes; class Monogenea; order Mazocraeidea; family Diplozoidae; genus Eudiplozoon; species Eudiplozoon nipponicum. The sequence continues at coordinate 225,546 of JAQBSW010000020.1, forward strand.
ACATGTGATAATAAATTTGAAGTAATGATGTGGACAAAGCGAGTTGGATGCGTGAAGTGAGTGTCGACTGTTTTTACACAAGGTTTCAAATTGAACTGCAGAAAAAATGCACCAACAAGAGAATGATAGGAAAAATAATTAATTTTTATAATTAAGACCAAATAGAATTGGGAATATCGTGTTATTTCACAGCCAGTGCTTACGAATGAATAGTATGAACTAGCGAAGAACCGTTTATAATGAGGAAATATTGCGTTTTTTAATGTTGCTGAGGGTAAATGTTCTATTTAGAGATTTCTTTCAAAATCTACGTAAACACTATTAATCTATCTTAGATTTACGATCTGCTCAAAGTTAGAAATTGATGAATTTTAATAAAAATGTCTTTATAAGCAGGCAGTATAGGACGTAACCAAAATTCACCCATAGATCAAAATTAAAGTGATCGTATAGTGAGAAATAATAACCAATTTTTTCGATTTTCAATGTCTTCATTTCTATTTTCAGGGCTACACTGCCTACCTCTATTGTAATTTTGACGAATCTATTGAGGAAACATTGAGAAAAATATGTAAATGGGCTATAAATTTCCATAAATGTGGTACATTTTATATCTAAAACATAAACTTAATTTGAATAAGTTTAAATGCACCATTTTTATTTTCTTTTGCATAAAAGTTCACTTACTTCCAAACACGATTAGCCTAGCTTGTTTAACATTTTTCTAGAAGGTTAATCTGCTCCACATATTTTCGGCAAATCAAGGTCGCTTATAGATTATTAGCCTTGTTTAAACAACAACAAAAAAATAAATAAAAATGGGAACTGGTTCCGTTTTGGTATTGGACAGACATTCAATGTAATTGCAAATAAATAGCCCTGAGCTACTAATGCTGGTCAACCAGAGATTTCCAATAGAAGCTCAGTACATTTTGGTGCATTGTTGCGAGTACTGTTGCCTGTTTGCATGGGTCTTAGACCTTCGTTTTTGTAAGGTAAATGTTTTTTTTGCTATCCAAAATTTACACGTTTAAAATTTGTCGCCAAAAATGCATGAGGCAAAATTATACTGTAAACAACAATGTTGTGACCACCTTGTGCATTAAATCTATAAATGGTGTTGCTTATTGTGTTGTTTGTCTTTTCTTATAGGATTTTTACGTTTAAATTCTTTTAAATATAATAAAAGAATTATGATGCGATTATTTGGTAACTTGAAAGAATTTCTCACTGCAAATGCTTCGTTTAAATATTTCATTTCATATTATTTTCAAGTTTAATCTGTTTATTTAGTCAATCAACTTTTTGGCCGCAAACGCTATCGCGATATTTGTATTAAAATTTTATTTTGTAATATAAAACAAACCTCTGAAATGTTCATTTTAAACCATGTATATTTTTTACAATTCAGGCTAAATTTGGACAAACGTATTTTTATAGAATGTCAGCATAATTTTGCGGGAGTAGTTCATTTATTTATTTCCATAAAAGTTTTCGAATAATTTTATAATTCCATATTTGTATTTTATTATTAATAATTTCAATTTAGCAAGCTCCTTCCATGTGTAGATTTGTCTGTTAAATTGAATATGTTAATTTGTTAAAATAAAGTTTGCAGACTTTGAATAGACACCAAATATGCTTGCAAATAATCGTGAAACAAAGCGTAATACCACCAGAAGCATCTATTATATCCTTTCGACGTCTTTTAAACATTGTCGAAGCATTAACGTAAACTGGAAGACAAGGATGAAACCGAAATATTCAAAGGCATATTTGAATAGCTTAGATGAATCTCTAACAAATACCGTGTTCAAATTTAATTAATTCTCATTCTAATTCTAATTTTGGCTTTTCTAGTGCCATTTAGTTATGATCATTCTTGTTGACAGTTTTTGTCTTATTTTTATATTTTTAATGCTACAAACAATGATTTCCTGGCTAGCAAAAATAGAATATATGTTTGTTAACTTCTTAGTGCCCCCAGTCATATTGTGAAATCTTTCGCATAACGATGCACACATACAAACAGTAATATATTTTGATGTGTTTCGAAGTGTTATAGATATCATTAGAGTGCGGTTCCAAGCTGATTTTCGAGGATCAAATCGAAGTGAATATGCATAACTTGTTTTAACTTATAAAATGAAACACAAATATTAGTCGTCTCACATATATTGAGTCGGCTGAAAAATATTTAAAATGAAACGTACAAACTTTTACCTGTTTTTGGATCATTATATAAACGATTTAATTGGTCAATTATTTATTGAGCAAACGATTATAAATCGTATTTAAATCATTGCAAATTATAGTTGTCTACGGTGTCTAATCACTAACACAATATGTTAATTAAAATGTTACCGAATTACATAAGCTAATTAGAATTCTGCTTGATTTTTATGCATAATTAAAACAAATTCAACTGACATTAATATTTAGCTACCACTAATATCGAAAAATTAGTTTTCAATAAGTTGTCCGCATTTTGTGAAAACGGGCTCATTAATATTTAGACTTTTGACATAGGTTTAATTTATTTAATTGCAAATTTATCCTCGAAACGGAAGAAATCAATCGAATCATAAGGAATTTATCATTCCTAAATTGTTTAAGATTTTGTAGAAGTCGTTTTAAAATTATAATTTAAATTATATCGAGGAAAATAAAAAACTGGTTCCATTACGATGAAGTAGATAGGAATACACCAGATTTTTTATATCGTACACTAAAGAAATTAAGAATTTAGAATATTTCCAAATTCATAATATATTTGCGATTATGTATTAATAGTAGTATCCATTGTAAAATATTACTTCTGTTATAAACAAAATAGTATGCCAATGTAATCAAATATATAATTGGGTTTAAATGTAGTTCTCGAGACTAATGATTATTTCTCGTTAGAGAAAAACGATAGTGTAAGGGAAATTTTACCATCTGGTTTATCCTAATGGTCTATTTTGAAATAATTGTTATTATTCACACAACACCCTATAAATTAATCGTAAAATCCTATTCTATTATTCCAAAATGGTGGCAAAGTTAAAAAAATATATTGTTCTACATAATTTTAAATTATGTTACATTTAAAAAATCTAAATAAACACAATTTCATTTCATTCTGAAAATTTGACAAATATTGTCAAATTTTTTTTTATCTTTGTCAAATGTTGAAGCCTAAACGTTAAATTTTTTAGTTGGTAATATCATGAGTTACATCGTAAAAAAAATTGTGTGAAATTTTTCATTTGTGGGTTTTGTCAAATTGTATTCCATTCGAAGAAATATGTAACTAACAAAATTGATTTTTTAAATCAAGTTTGCGACCTTAAAATAGATGCCAATCCAATTGTATTTAAATAGTCCATGCTCATAGACTTTATTTAAAGAACTGTTTTCATCACCCGCGCAATTTAAATAGACAAAATTCTTATTTATTTATTTATTTATTTATATTTGCAAAATCAAAATGTCTGAATGCCTTTATTATATACCACAAAAAAATTCGCACAATATTGTAAGAAACCTCAAAAGTCATAAAAATTACTAAAGAGCATATTTGTGGAATTGATTGCTGCATTAAATAAAGCTGAGGTTCGTAATAAATAAATTTCTTATTTTACAAAAAATAATTTTAATTTAAAGTATATAATTTAAATTAAAATTATACAGTTAGATAAAATTGATTTCACCTTCCTAAGCGTGCTATTAATTATGTTTAATTCATTTCCAAGTGTTTTAATGTTTAAATTAAAAATTGACAGCCAGAAGAGCTATTGGCATGAAGAAAACAATCATTTTAAGGTTACTAATTCAGCGACTTAAGGTAAAATTAATTATTTACATTTGCATTTTCTCTTGCTGGAATATAAATGATTCTGTTTTTCAAAATTTACCTGTGAAAATTAGTACCACAATGCATAACCGGTGAATGATATTGACATGTTTTCATGACAGAAATAATAAAGACATAAAGTGTGGCGAATTTCGTATGAAAAATATATTATATATGTGCCAGCTTACAATTTCTTATCGATAGGGGAGCGCAAATGTGATGTTTTAAATAAGAAAATATTACATCCAAATTACTCAAGAGAATTAAAGTAGCAATATTCAATTCGCGAGGCCTCGTGTTACTTACCGGTCCATTGCTACAGCATCTATTGCATTTGCTCAACGATTTAGCTAGAAACGATAATAGCGTGATTTATTTACCGAAAGAAAATAATCAAGCGTCATTTTTAGTGCAACAGAAAATGCGAGCACAGCGATATGTTATTATGGATCTTTTGAAAGTAAATCCTTCATAGATAAACTATTTGCTCGAGATCAAGGTGAATTAGTATTATGTTTGGTATGAAATGTTTTACTAGCAAAAGCGAAATAGAATTAATTCACATATACGCGCAGCAGTAAATAAATGACTTAATAATCAGAAAGAGTCACAAAACAGAAGAGGTTTAGATTTCCCTAAATCAAGTTGACTGACATGGGATAACGACTAATCATATTTTATTCAACCAGTTTAACGTCAGATAAAAATTACCGTGATTCACATTTAAGAGCACGTTTTTAGATTGCATCATGGTTAACAGAGCACAAAGACTGAAGGACTAACGAGGATCAAACATTAACACCTATGTAAGTTACGAAAATTAAAAGATGTGGCACTTGTTCTTTGATGTCTCTCATTATTTGTGAATTATTGGCAATTTCCAGTGCAAAATAGGTTTGGAGATTTCGGCATATATATGCAAGTTTACCAGTTGAGGTATCACTGTCCGGCTGGTAGAGATAACAAATCCTTAGATCATGTATGTGTATATGACATAAGCATTAATCATATTTTTTCAAAACGTCGCACAATGCATAATAAACCATATATCGATTTCCATGATCATCGTTAAAATACGAAAGTAATCTGACTAACGAGTATTATAGAGCGATGTCTTGTATAAGTTAAGCAAAATCAGATCTACTGCTTATATTTCCAAATTTTGCATGCGTCGTGCTTGATTGCAAATATTGGCTGCGCAATTTCATTGCAGTTGAGGACATAATATGATTACACTTTGTACCACATGTGGGTTAATTATATAATTAAGCAATGATTGATTTCACAGGTGGTAATAAACAATCTTAAAATAAAGTTTTCTTATTTGAGGTAAAGGTTAATCACATTTTATTAAACTTGTCGCAGAACACATCAAGCCTACCGTCAGACGCATGTACTGGCAGGTTTTGAATTTCCGTGTTTATTGTCCCAGCGCGACAGTAAACCGACTTACGAAAAGGAAATCGCAATTAGTTTATACATTAAGGAATATCAGATCTACGGCTCTGAAACATGGTAGTATTGTATACATAGTCCTTAAATGGAAATGTTGACTGTAAAGCATATAAGCAGTCGCAAACATAATTTTTAAGCCTTTACGCAACGTGTGTACCAATTCTACCGTTTAACCATACATAATTGCTTAATGGGAAATAATAGTGTCTGTAAAGCATGCTTGTCAACTTGAGCTTTACATCTATTCCATTACAGTCCATTAGTCTCAAAAAGTATAAAAACCGAAAAGGTTGATTTTTTTCAGTTCGTGACCCAGATCATATTTTTGATATGCTGTGCCACTGGTTGAATATATTTGGCTTGATATTTAATTAATTTTTACAAACTCAGTATAATGATTGTTACCAACAACCGCGAAATAAATGATTTGTCAATTAGAAAACTTACACGGGGCAATATCTGCAATTATTTTTGTTCTCTTAACTGCAGTGCAAAAGTGCATCCGCTATTTACTGTCAAGAACCATGACACAAATCGGATAATAAATTTTGGACTGACAACTTTTAGTCAGCCTGCAGTCGTGCTCCGATGATGATGATAATAGAAATTCAAAACAAGTCCACACTTGCGAATGACTTAAGGATTGATATGCTGTTTGGCAGTTCTGCAAACTAATTTCAAAAAAAATGCTAGTATGGTTTTCGCATAAACCGAGAAGTTATTTATACAGAATCAGATATTCAGTTTATAGTTTTGAAGGTAGCATTTTTAAATTGCGATGGAAAAAATCATTCTTTATACTTTCTGCCAATGTGAAGAATTAAAAAAATTCTCTGAAGACTTGTTTAATAAAAACTGCAGTATTTACAAGAGTAATATTTCAAAAATGTTCACAAATTTTAATTTTCTTTCATAATTATAAGGTTTTTAATTAGTTTACTGAACATTACAATGAGTAAACATTAACTTGAAATATGGTTAAAAAAGAACATTAGTCTTGATTTTTAAACACACATTTACTCATACAAAAGCAAGAACTACTTCACTTTTTCCATTCCATGGGCAAGGTTTAAAACATTCAATAAGTGAGAATCAAAGTTCTTTTTTATTTTTCTTTGAATTATATACCAGTGAATATATTCGAACCATGCAGTAAAATGTAACGGACACAAAATGATAAGTGGAGAACATTTCAAACGCATTATTTAGAGTAAAGAAATATATTATATTGGTAATTTGAAATGTAAATTTAATTTTATATATATATATTTAAATATGTTTGAAGTGGTTTTCAAAGAATGAATTGAGATGAAAAATTTATGACTTTATATGTGGACTACATTCCTCTAAAATTATCTTGGCGTAAAAATCGAGTTTTTAACATGACCGTATATAAATGTGTTTGCACTAAGTTTAAGTTAGGCACGCGACTCATTTCTCTATATGCCGTAATAATAAATAATATTTCTAGAGGAATATTATAAATGATATAATGTCCACTGAGAAGCCATTGCCACTTTAATAAGATCAATCACAACATTCTACTGAAATGAAGATTTAGAGGAGCTGGTGAGTGAAAAAAGTTTCATATGTGGACTATCAATAATGCTTAATTTTCGACAGGGATTACAAATATTGCGTTACTTAGCTTTGACACGTGCAATGATAATACAATTAAAAAAATTAACTGAAACTCAGAACATGTTGCGATACGAAGCAGACAGATGCCTGACGTGATTAGAATTATGCATACTTCTACCTAATACATTCAAGATTTTGACATTCAAGGGCCCAGGTTATTGGTTAGATATAAGGAAGAAATTCCACTGATTCATATGAAAGCATACACGCCAAACATATTTTCAGAGAACCCGATGTTCATTTCAGATGCTATTAGAAACGTCCCCTGAGAAAAACTAAACAATAAGGCCCTTGGCATAATTAAAAATGTAAGCCTCACATGAGTCAATTATGCAAAATAGAACACAGAAAATTATGAAACAAAGAAAAAACAAGAAAATAGATTAGTAAATATTGGTAACGTTGCAATTATTGCTCTTATCAATGAAACTGCTAAAAGTGATCATCGTCTAGTGAAAATATCATTCAAAAAGTTCCTGATCAATAATAATGTTGATGAACAGAAATGCATATCATGTCAGGTTATATAATACAGGTCATGTACTGCTGGCGATTCGATATAGCTTATCAGCCTGAGGCATTTCATGACAAACCGTTGGGACCAGTTATAATAATGACGGTAGCAGTTCGCGTTATTTTCAATTAGGTAAAATAATTGGCGAAGTTGCAGCCAAATATAACAGGTTTAAAAGCTGTACACCTTGCGCAGCGCTGTCATATTTAAAAAAATATTTATATTTTTAAAATTTATTTATTTATTTATTTTATTTATTTAAATTTATTTATAGTTTTATTTTTATTCCGGCTCTTTCTTTTGCGGGACAATTGATAGCACTCTTAGGTCGGTAAAATTTTAAATCCTTTCCATTTCCCCGTGCACTTGTTTTTTTGGTCTTGATTGATGAGCTCTCAATTAACCCTTCACTATAATGCCGTCCTTCAGCAGCTTGTATAGAAATGACGTTGGTACCACATTTTTCAAATTCGGAAAATCAAAGGTTTTCCGATCCTATTGACTTTTTGAAGGAGTAGAAATTTAAAAATATCAACCACAAAATGATTATAGCTTTTAACGTTAAACATAAGTTTCTAGGCATCCCGGTGAACAAATCTGTCAAATTTCTTCAGAAATTCACTGATAACAACTATCCTTTATACCCTTTACGTAAAAGTCATCCTGAAATTTATTTCAATAAACGTATTAAGATAGGTATCTCAAATTTTTTAGTAATATTTTGCGCAGACATTTTCTAGGTTTTTCTGGATATATAAAATCAGCAATCGCTAACTTTGCAAATGTTCCATTTATGAATTAGATATATTGATTTTATTTTCATACTAACGAATGAAAATTTTTTAAATTCATAACATCTTTTTTATTTAAATAGCTGTGAAAATATATTTACTTTACTTCGCGAAAATGTGGAAGTAGGTAACCAAGAAACGTATTTTAGAAAATTACAAAGTAAATCTAATACGGAGATAATCGAAAACCGCACTGTTTAATGGCACCTTGTTAATATTAGAGTACGTCGGAAAATATGCGGATACAAAATAGAAAATGAAAATCCCAACAAACAGAAAATAAATCCTCACTCAAACAAGAGTCGGAATTTAAAAAAAAACAAAAAGAGGACGCATTATTTGGTATATATACCTCACGAATAAAAATATATTAATTAATCGATGTCCGTTACAGACATTAAGCTTCTATAAGCAACAAGAAAACAGCTTAATGAATACAAAGAAGTCTACTGTGTATTATAATACATTCGTACAAATGAAATTTATTTTCACAACGCAAAGTCAATACGACAACTCGGTAACTAAGGTATCAATTAGAGGTACATCTTAAAATAAATACAATGTAAAATAAAGTTAGACTCTCTGAAATAATCAGACCACATTTTTTACAAAAATCACACTCCAAGCCGGAGGATATTTGGGCGCTTTACAAAGAAATAAATATATAGGAACTGCGTATAACGGAAGCATTCAGTTGCAGTATTATCCTGACACTAGCGTAGAAAAAAGGAATTTTAATATGGACTAAAATAAGACAAGAAACTTAAAAATTGTGCGTATTCGTTTTTACTTTTAGTTTCAATTAATATTTTTAATATTTGAAGCATATAATGAAGCATATTCAGATTTGCATATTTAAATTTATAATATAAACAAACAACTTCTTTATTCAAATTGAGATTTGATTTAAACTATAAAAAATGTCGATAATGATATTATTTTCGAAATATCAATTGTTATACATATACATTGCTGAACATAAAAGAACGCACTAATCCGAAGTTGCCATCAACATGATGTGCAGATCGATGTCATATCGAATTTGTTCCGTTAAATAGGTATAGGCACTATGTTATCTTCACCAGAATCTACGTTACTGGATAAGGAAGTGTGAGTAGGAAGATAATCAATCAATATAAGCTTCAAACAAGACCCACTTATTTACTGTTGATATTAGGATGACATAAAAAATTTGGTCTTATCATACCTGTAACCATGGGTTATAGTCATTTATATTCGTTAAATTGTTTTATGAACTGTATTACGTCATTTAAGAATATTTGTGATCTCTTGGTATTCTTTTTCATAAATTGACTGCCAATTGGAATACAGACGAAATATAGTTGCTATTTTTGATGGCGAGGTGCACAGAAATTTTCGAGCTTGTTTTGTAATCTGTAAAATATCTACACGAAGATTGTGTAACTTGCGCTTAATATTTGTCAAAAAGTCCTTCAAGATTTCTTAATAAAATTTAAAATTTAAACGATACTGCGAAGTATAGAATATATTGATCTGTTAACATTCAAAGCAATCGTCTGATCTCGTACAATGATAGAAAAAATCTGTTGAATTTTCCCTGAAAGGTACAATAAATTTGCTGAACTCTTCACTGTTATGAAACTGTGCTGTATAACAACCATTTGCGCTTAAAAATATGAAAATAGTGCGATATTGAATGTTGCCTTATTACTTGATAACTTTTTACTAACACGGAAATGTTTGAAAATCCACTTTTTCTTTGGAAGTTTTCAATAACCATTTGGGGTATCTTCTTTGTTCCACAGCACAAAATACCAAATAAAGACAATGTAATAAAGCGTTTAACATTTGTAATCACTTGGCATTACGAGCTGTGGAATGAAAGAGGTAGCAGAATATTATCAATTGAACAATCACTTGAATTCAAACCAAGGATTATATAATCATTTACGCAATTTGTTCGTAATAATTTAATTTTGATTCATTTTGTTATGTCATAATGAGAGAATATTTTTTGGATTGTTATCAAGAAACGTCGAATTGTTTATGCTGCATTTGGATGGGCACACATTTACATGAATACAAAGTGCGGATTTATTTACAGTAGACATGCATAATTGAAGCCTAATTTGTTTGCGATGACAAACTGTCTGGAGTAACAATGTGAGTCAGGAAATATTATCTTGGCGTTCTCAGGTATAAACATTAATTTTGGTGTTATCTGACAACGACGCCTTCTAGAAATCAGGTAAGTTAATCTGCCACTTTGTACCTTTGTCTTTGTTGCCATTAACGGCAATTATCAAAAGCCAAATTTCTAACTATAAACTATTTCTTCACTTTCTTTCAAATAATTTCAAAGCAAAAAATCAAGTCAATAATTCGTTGCCAGTGATTAAACTAGCTTACAATACAGGAAGATAACCGCATTTATTACGGCATGTGCAATAGTCTGTGTAGAACCTTATTCAACAAGAAAACATTGTCTATATTCTTCTGAAACTAACGTTTAATTACCAGTCGATGGGAGAATATTTTAAGGTGTGAATTATTTAAAGGAAATTTATTTCATTTATTGGTTAATTTATCTTAGGCGACAGTGTATATCGTCAGCAGCCACAATTTCTCAATGTATTCATTCATTTACTTCTTTATTTAAAAAATGACAGTAGTTTACGACATTTAGCAGTGCAATTAACGTAATGGTAGAAGCGATCGTTCTTGAAATAATTAGTCAAATATGTACAGTCAGTTTAAGACACAACAACAAGGATTGTATCTAAGTATGTAAAAATTCTACTCTCAAGAACTGAAATTCAACTGGCTTAGGAATATTCAAACAGATAAAAGGATAAGTGCAAAGAACCAGGCATTACAAATCTCATCCGACAAAGGAAATTCGCTAAGTTAAATGTGTCTTATTTTCACAAAAATGTTAGAAATTTCATTAGCAAATTTGGCACAATACAATTCAGAACAATGAAAATACAAAAGGAAGGAAGATGTTTTCAATTTTTTGATAACAAATCACGCTGTTTGACAGGTAAATGCAAAGGGGTAAGACAATGAGCAGATGATGAAAGCAGAAAATTAACTGATTTGAAAACACAACGAAACCAAGAGAACACTACTTTTGTCGGTACACTTACAATGATCAGTCTATAGGAATTTATTTTTATCATAAAAATAATTCATACTAGATACAAAAAGTAATGCAATTCTTCACAAGATACACCAAACTCATTTACAGATTAAATGAAGTAGCTACAATAGGAAAATCCCGCACAGAATTGCCTAAGTGGCCATCATTAAGTTAAGACGAGATGAGAAGCATTATTCACTGGGTCACTATATCAATGCAACATGTATAAGATGAACTTGACTTGAGGTAATACTTCAATTAAATGCAATAATCAGCGTTTTAATAATCATAATCATCAAAATTGTCTCTCAACACACTTTAACTACGATAATTCACTGTTTCATAGGAATTTCTATTATTATACATAAAACAAACTCTGTCAACAAATACTGAATTAAAAACTTTGAAACAGCTTAATGATTGATAAAATGTAAGAAATCCTGTAGTAATTTACATAGAAAGAGCTCATAGCCTGGCTTGTTAATCATTACAGTAGCGAAGCTAATCAGCCTTGACTGCGTTGTTTAATCATCATTGTATTAGTAAACATAGGCAATAATTACTATCTAGTTAATTGTATTCATCATATTTAAGTTTTTGTTAAAGTGTAGAATTTGAAGCTCAATGTTCGGTCTAGCGGCATTAAATGTACATATTGTGTGTCTTCTATTTGAACTTCTTGATTTGAATATAAATAATTTGGCATAGATTTATGTAGATCGTTTCGTGTATTTAACACATTCTCTCATGGATTAGGTTTGACCATTTAAAGCAATCTTACAAACTACTTATTTAATTAAACGAACATTGGTTGCATGGGTTGTAATAACATTTATTATTATTAAGGTTGCGGTCTTGATATAAACAAATGACCCATTTATTACTTACATATGCCAGTATAAACTTAGAATTGTATAGTGTAGAAAAGGAAATTCATCCAATAGACCGGTTTCGTCCTTATTGGGAACTCATCATGTACTGGCCAGCATTTGCCGCGGACAGGACTCGAACCTTGGCACGTCTGCTTCGGAACCTGGTGCTCTAACCACTGATCCATCCTGCCGCACACTACACTGCACACAATTTTCAGCTATATGCGGCAGGAGGCTCAGTGGTTAGAGCACCAGGTTCCGAAGCAGACGTGCCCAGGTTCGAGTTCTGTCCGTGGCAAATTCTGGCCAGTACATGATGAGTTCCTAATAAGGACGAAACCGGCCTACTGGATGAATTGCCTTTTCTACACTATACAATTTTAAGATTATACTGGCATATGTATGTAATTAATGGATCAGGTGTTTATATCCAGATCGCAACCTTGATAATAATAAACTACGTATTTTTTTCTTGTGTTTGGACTGTCTTAAACAATACGCATTTATATTTGTGAATTTAAAAGATTTATTTTCAAGAGTTATTTGATAAGGCAATGCAATTAACCAAAGTTTCAATGTTATTTCTGCAAAATCCTTAATCCAGACAATCTAGTTTGTCTTGAGTTCTTCATGGAAACTGAGTGGCTGTCATTCTAAACAAATTCAAAGAAATATAACGATGGTACATTACAAGAGATAGAAAGTAAGGACGCGCGGGCTACTGAGTGATGCGTTAAATTCTTCTGATCCAACAGACATCATTAAGCAATTAAAATTGTTCTACGATTAATGGATAAATTGTGTGTTTTAAAGTGAATTTTGGCGGTGTTCCTGTGCGTGGTTAATGTGTAACTAAGTAGAAAATAGGATCGTACTACTCACCTTTTGATGAAAATGGTTTTCACCGGGCTTTTTTATTTTTGTCTGTGACGAAAAAAGCTGATTTTTCCACGTTTGGTGTCCGTCATATCACATTTCTTGTGAGTTATTCTATTTTCAATCAGATAATTTTTTTTCATATTAAAATTTGGGATTAGTTTTCTCATCTAGAATTTTTTTATTTTAATTTTAATTCTATACCAAAATAATGTAATATGTGGGGCTGTTTTTTTGTAATATTTATTTTACAAATTAGGTTGGCCTTTCCCAATTTTGGTCCACCAGATTATTTTTATTCGTTGGAAGCTAAAATATGCATGTTGGCCTCCACGATATTATTATAATATAATATTGGTTTGACTTTAGAGTATGTAGGTCACGTTTCGTTATTTGACGTAAATGACTTTGCTTACGTTTTTTGCCTCGTGTCAATGGGAGAAATTTTCACGAAATCGACTTCATTTTCATCTTTTTATTTTTAGGAGTAGATATATCCGACTCGGGTAGATAGGTTTTGGGTGTCATGTTCGTCTCTAAAGATACTGACAAACTGCTGTTGTAATGAATGTTTCGATTGGTGAACGCAAATTTTGTGTGTGTGGTTACTGTCAAACTACCATCTTCTGCATGGAAAAAACTATTTTCAACATACGACGCCCATTTGGCTAAGCACAATTCACTAGACCTGAATTAAAACTGTTCTATGAAAATAATATTCTATCCGGCTACGAATTGCAAAAACGTAAATAATAATAATAGCATCATTAACAACAATCAAATATGGGCAATCGTAATACCGACTGATCCGGAAATCTACAAACTCTGCATTATGATTAGTGCGAAAACAGAAACAGTGAATAACTTGACTCGATTGATAACTAACTTAGAAAACAATAACCAGTTTCAAGCCCTGACTGCGCAACATTTAAGACATTACATGATGAGTTCCTCGTAAGGAGGAAACTTTTCTACTGTATAAATTGTTTTTTACAAATTGTACAATGCGTAATTTACTCTGAAAAAAAAATATAATGGGTTTGGTGTTTATATCACAAATGAAAACTGGATTTAAATAACAACCAATGATAGTTTGATAATATAAACGGTAGGTCTGTTGAAAATTTAATCCATAAGTAGGAGATAAACCAGCCTTAACCATCATTTAGATATACGTAAAGAATCAGCCCTTCTTTTATTTTGACACAAAATCGCATACACTCACAAATCTGCATGTTACTAATCAGAAAACCTTGGTGTGACTACTGCAAATGAGCATTAATGAAACTCAAAATCAAATCAGGTTCAAAACACTGAAAAAATCGAAGGACGACAAATATGACAGAAATAATATGCTTGTGTTGCTGAGAATTCACTAAATGATGCGAACAGATTTTTAACACATTAGAAGAAATTCTCAATCCATAATATTTCATTTCACAAACATATATATATATATATATATATATATATCTGGTATTAAGTTTGAAATAGAGTTGATGCACGCAATTGATTTTTTGCATTTAATTATATATATATATATATATATATATATATATATATATATATATATATATATATATATATATATAATTAGAAACAAAAAATTGCATACTGGTCAGTTTATTTCGAGAATGCTCAAAAAAAGATTTTAGTCATTCATTTTTACACATCCGTGGTGTTTATTTGATTAAATGGATGACAACTAGTCGGATTTTCAGTTTGATTTCTATTTATTATATTTGGTTATCGCGGGTTGATTTGGAAGTGCATATACATACGTGTCAGCGTGAATATCTGTGTATGTATAAGTCATTCTTATTGTAATACAGAGGGATGATAGTGATCTGCTTACTCTTGCAATGATAACTTTAGTTTTTTTTAAGTATTCACTTTGTTATTGTATATTAGGTGTTCCCTCCTGAAGTAAGAAATTAGTTTAAATGGGGAAAAAACGATAAACGAAATTCAGCATGAACGAAAGCTTTCATCTCATGGAAACATTCATTTCGTGTTTACTGGCGACTCATCAGTAGAAGCTGTTATTACACCCTATATTCACAACACATATGAATAAGAAATGTGAGACAGCCGGACTGAAAAAAATGTTATGTTCGATACTTTCTCTCTTCCCTACCACATTCTGCACACTAGATGAGATTATTTATACAGAGAATTTGAGATAGATGAAATTATACTGAGGTTGAGGTTGGTCTGCCATTAACATTATATATATATATATATATATATATATATATATATATATACATATAAAGATGGATAGATATAGTTGTTGTGTGAGTGTTTTCATGCGCTCCATGCATAGGTATATTCATTGTTTAAAACTATTGGTGAGTAAAAAATCAAAAATATAAATATAACTGTTTCGGAACGCGGTTACCACATTTGCTTAAATCTGCTATTGTGAGAATCGTCCTGTGTATGTGTGATTAGAGGCCTGAGGATGATATTGGGAATGCCATATCGTAACGTCACCAGTCAACGAAGATTAGATCATACCTCATTTCCAGTGGTTAGTATGAACGATGCTGAAGCCTTCGGAAGAAAGGGACAAATACGCATCTAGCCAGAACCAAGTAAAATTCGTTGCGTACTTAGAATTGCGGATCAATCGCATCTTTGCCTAACTGATAGCGCAAGGCAACAACCAGCCAAAGCATATCGCGGAGAGTCAGCATAATTTTACTCAATTGCATATAGAAGCAAGAAACCATTTTGTCAGCAATCGCATTTTAACAATTTTCATCAGTTATAATACCAGTAGCACAACAAAATAGTCAGAGTTAAAAGATGACAGGGATTATCATAAAAAATAAATAACCAAACGTGCTTGTGGCCCATTCTCCTTCTAACAAGGCACAGAGCATACACACACACACACACACACACGTAAATTAGGCCGAGAATGGGCAGTTGTGGCAATACGCATCTATTACTTAAGAAGAACCAGGCACACCTTAGCTTAAGTATTTTTTACGCAAAGCTTGATATTTTCTAGATAGTTGCGCAGTGTGTTCATCACAAGTTAATTGATTATGGCTATTTAAAAAGAATAGATCTATACACCATAGAACACCTATCATTTCTCTGTGCACAGTTTGTTATGTCAATTGGTACCTGAGGTACACTCGGTATTACAGATAAATAAAATGGGTTTTTAAATGTTCTTTTATTTTGGATTTATTAACTAGAAGTCTAGTGGAAGAAATATGCCTAATTTAAATATATCATTATGTTATTTATCTGGGAATGTTTTCGGAACATTTCCCAATCGGTAAATTAATTGCTTCGATTGAAAATATTATTGCGTAGAATTGAAATAATTTGCATAACTGTATATATAATTATTCGGTTGATAGTTAGCGTTTTATATTTCAAACTGACTTAATGAATGTTTAACTTGAATTATGATCATTAAGGATAGAAAACTAAGTGTTAAACTTATGCGAGTTTGTGAATGTTTCGAGAATAATGTATTTTTCTTTAATTGTAAATTTATTTATTGAAGACAAAAAATTATTTATTTATTAAGATAAATGTTCTAACTGACTAAATCAAGTTTAATTGTGCCCATCTTTACAGTTGAAAATAAAATTTTATTCATTTCTACAAAATATTGAGGTGGAATAAGTTAAAAAAATCTATTAAAGTCCACACCAATTTTAATGATAGAAATTGGCTTACATTAAAACTGTCATTTGAAAAAAAATTGAAATTGACAGGTATGATTCGCAATTGGGTTCCAAAAAGCAAAACTCACTCTAATTTGATGTATGCGCATTCATAAATTGGAAGCTGATAGGTATTCGTGAGAAATATACTAAATTTCAAGTTATTTTTTTACTTTATTCCATATGTAATATTCGAGAGGAGTGTGCTAATGAAAGACTGTAAGTATTTATAAATAGAGTAATTGAAAATTTTAGACTTTATTGGGCTGAATGTTGCAGGCGTATTGACATATTTTTATTTACGACAACATAATCCAACTAAATAATTTTTATGGGCTGAAATTTGTCGGTTAAATTCGAAAAAATGTTTTAAATTAAGGGCATTTAGTTGCTCTATTTGAATCCGAAAAATTATAAAATTCATTTCACAGTTTTCATGCACCAATTGACTGATGACTTTGGACGTTGTAAGTCAATTATTAATTAAAAAATAAGTAATAATGTCTATTAAATTTTATTGATTAAATATGAATAAATAAAAAGAATAGAATAAAAATATCAAACAGGATTGTAATAAAAAAATTACAACTGTATGCTTCTTTATTAAAATCAATCGCATAAAATCTAACTTGTCAAACACCGTTTACAAAACCATAAACTGTTGCCATAACTGACGCGTTTGGAACTTCCATTAATCATCATCATTGTAGGACAGAAGACAGACTAATGAAGATGTACATATGTATATATGGTATGGCAAATCCTAAATGCGCCTCTCACTTCTATTAGTCTCGCAAAAATTAAACTTGACAGGGCTACCGGCTTCCCGTACCTTTTTTGTAGCTATGGCCTCAATTTTACAAGTGATGTAATAAAGTAAATATGAAATAATATTTCGCAAATTTCTGATAAATCAGAAGCCCATTTTATTTAAACAGCCGTAAAATTAGGAAAATACTAGTTCCATTCTAACAATTTAGCAGGTTTCGGACATCTATGACATCATCGGAGCACAACGAAAAAATAAGTAGCCTGGACTAAACCGCAATACATATATAAAAAAGCAAAATTAGATATTCCATTCCTACATATAATAGATGTGAAACCTGTCAAGTGCTGTTCAGAATATTGCTGCGGACGACTCTTGAACTAGGACACACTCGATTTTGGCTTGATTTCTATCCGCTGCGCCACCTTGACGCACAGTACTTAAAATATTTTGTACTTTACTATCAAACGTTTTTGGTTAAACTTTCCTACATGCGTTGCTTATATGACATTAATTGAATACCTATTTCCCAGGTAGTATGGTGTTTGTTCTATAATGAGTGTCTGCGAGTGGCTAGAAGGAACTTAAATTCTAACGCGATGGCTCATAGCCTTACCTAGAAAGAGATACGTATGTTAATGTATAATTTAAATATTGTGCAGTGTGCGGCAAGGTGGCTCAATAGATAGGGTACCAAATTCTGAAGCAAATCTGCCCGCGTTTGAACTATGTCAACGGCAAAATTCTGGTTAGTATTTCACCAGTTTCTAATAGGGAAGAATTCGGTCTGCTATATGAAATGCATTTGCTACCTAATAACGTGATTAGTTTATAATGAAAAAAATATAATATGATTGCTGTCTGTCTCATGTTCGAAAACTTGTTTCAAATAATGTTTTGCATATTGGCCTCACAATCGGTTATAAGAGCCCTTATTTATTTGTCTGGACTTCCTTATTGTAAAAGGGATAGTAAATATACCTGTACCGAGATTTATGTACCTATTATTCAAAGAGATAATCCTAGTATATTGAAGTCAGGTAATGAGGAGAATTTGGCATTAGGATGATCGATAAACTTGTATTGATATAACAGAAGTTGACTACTAAAGCAAAACCCATCACTTTTTGATCAACGTTCTATTACGTTGAATAGGAAATATATACATTAACAAATTGTTCATTCAAAATATTATATATTTTTTATTAAAATTTGAAAAAAAGCTACAACTCAATTGACGAAATTGCAATATCAAGAAATAGATTATTTTTATCATTATATTATTAAAATAATTTTTCAATCTCAGCCAGTTTTCTAAAAATGGCAGACTCAACTACTGCATGAATATATGCATCCGGAGTTTCATTTGACTTGCAATTTAACTTTTGCTCTATCGAGTTAATATAATTTATTTCCATAATGGCTTTGACAATTTCCGCAAACAACTTAATTTAGATAATTTCCTGGCGAAATAGTTTACTTCCGGCTGGAAATTTTACTAATACGCGCGAATAATTTTAAATAATTACTCTATCCAGTCCGCGTGCCTAAAATTTTGATAACATAATTGAAGCGGCTTAATTATGCAAATGAATCTTGATTATTCTGCATAGCTTAGCCAACAATGCAGCCTTGGTTTATCTAGTCGTACAGGATTTGACGAAAAAAATTTCCCTCATGTTTTGTGGCCACGAGCATTTTTTAACAAAATAAATCCATTTATTTGTTTCATGTCTTGCCGATATACTCGTGACTGCCTGTTGCAGTGCTTCTGCTTGTTTATCAGGAAGTAACTCAAAATGCAAAGGCATTGCAGATAATTGGAAATTTTTAAACAACAATACAAATGATAAATGTTCAAAAACTCATCAATATAGAAGTGCAAAACCTTTAAGCTTATTGGCATAAATTTAAGAAACCAGATTAAATCAACTTCTTATTAAAAAATAGATATTTAATAGGTCTAGTGAATAAATACATCATATTCATGTATGTGACCAAATATTTCAAATTATGTTAATCAATAAATATATTGTTAAACAGTATCAATCTGTTAATTGAAAATGGGGAATATTGTATCTAGAGAAGGCCAAATTTATTAGTATGTCGTAATATTTGTTAAACCTACAAATGTAAATCTAATTTTTTACCAAATCTTTTAAACAATAATCCATTTCAAAAATGAGTTCAAAGTAAACTCTTAGTTAACACTCTCGATTTCCTGATTAAAAGTGAGTCAAAATATGTTCACTTAACCACTATGGAAATGTTGCTGAAAATATGCAGGGCTCTGTCAAGAACATAAAAGTTTAAAGCTGAATTCGAAATTAAAAATGGATTATGGACGCCAAAAAACCGTGTGTATTCCAATCTTTTAATAATGTCGCGAAAATCAACTATAAAAGACTGAAAATTTTCGATGGCCAGTTGTCTAAAAATAGATTGTCCTGTATGTATGCTTTCGGTCGCTTTTGTGCATGTTTCAATAGGCCGTGATCGTTCCGAGATTGATAAAATTGGCCTATTTATAAATAGGCATTGGTAATAATCAAAATGGTACTTCATTGTGGATTATTTAACGATTTAAATTCCTCAATTTAGAGTTGTAAATAAAAAAATTATGTTTCTAGATTCCTAAATGAATATGTCTGTCGGGTATTAAATATATATTATACGAACACAAACATGAAATCACAATAAGAGTAGAATTTATATGTCTAGGTATGAAGTCTGAACGATCAGCAACTTTTTAAGGAAATTTAAATAATCAAATTCTCGGCTGTCTAGAATATGATATTCAATAATGAGATTGAAAGTAACATCACACGAAATTTAGCTAAATATACTTAGATCAGGCAATTCTTGACATAAGCGTTAGCTCAACGTAACCTTGTGAAAAGTCTTCAACTATTTTACGTATATTTACTTTTAAAAATACATAGTTAATGTTGTCATATTCGGAGTTTTTGACATTTGGAAGAGCAGCAAATATTTCACGCAATTCAATGCATTTTAGAATATATACACCAAATTGAAAAATCCATAAATTTATGACTACATTTGCATTATTCACTATTTCCTCTTGTTCTCAAATGCTTGGAAAGTAATAATCTTTTACCAAACTAAATGAAAAATATTTTTTAAAAGCCGATCTTTCCAATAGCTTTTTAATCCAATCAGGATATATTGTGGTTTTAATGACTTATTCAGATTGGATTATTCAATTATTTTACATGAAGTAACCAGCGAACTTCCTGGCTTGTGAAATAAATAGTCATTTTTGGAATAAGATAAATATTTATGTAGTGTTTAATTTATTTTATTTTTACCTTAAAAGAATCCTTTTTTATTAACGGCGCTTCTGTCGAAATAAAATTCTTTCAGCATATGATATGGAATGAACTTAGTGCAAATGTAATTATAATAGATGGTTGGTATAATGCCAACAAGACGTTATTCACAAAGTACATTTTAATCCTTCAAAACATTTATTATAATGCATGTAATATACTTATTTGCAGATTACACAGTTAGAGAAATATTGTCGTTTAACATGAAAACGGAATGCAAATGTTGTATAAATGGGAAATGTAAACATCGAGACATTTACCTTTTTATTGCATATCTTGACATTGTTTATCAAACATTATCCAAAAGTTCTACCGTATTCTGCGATTGATACACCATTATTTCTTCCAATTTAAGCATATTTAATATTCAGTTATGTCCATTATAGGTGAAATTTCGCAATTACCACCTGTGCATATTTGCATTTTTTGCTTAGTTTGTAAGTAAATCTAACGTACTTTCACCATTACTTTGTAATATAATTTGGGAGCTGGTTTTGGCACAGTTAAAGTGCTCTTGAGACAATCCAACCGACAAAGAAAAATTATGGACACCAACATCCATGGGAGTGTCTTGTGTTCAACGTTAGAAGACGAATAACAAATATTTCTGAATAATAATCTGCTAATGTATCATTCGATTTGGTCTACGGGTATGATAAGTTATTGAGAAATGTTCACATGTCTGCAGCTTTTTCCTTTCGTCTGACATACGTGATTGGTACTTTTAATAGTTGACCTTCGGCGACTCATCCTTTGTATTTCATAGAGGGTTGAGGTAAATTTGCGCAATCAAATTAATATGTCAAAGTCAACCTGAAAAACGTCTATTATATGATGGATTATATACCGTTATCTTTTTCTGTGAAATAAAGTATTTATCTGGTATTGCATCGCAACAGATTTTCCCGGTGTATTTAAGCAGGGATGTAAGACGAACTCTTTACATTTTTTACTTATTATTAAAATTGGTACCAATAGTACTATTAATAAATTGGGCTATAACAGCAGTAAATAAGTTATTTCAACCTGCCCTAATTCTTTACTTTAATATAACTTATGTAATTGCATTTTGTTGTTTAATAAATAAAAACAAAAAATTGGAAGTGCTGCTCAACGAAAATTATTTTTTTGGAGCTAAATTCAAGAATTAAATTTGAGGTGAAAAGGCGTAAATTGAGTCAATATCTAGGCAAGCATAGCTAACGTAATACTTGCATGCAAGACCTTACTCACTTAGATGGCGTAGTTGATTCCTGCCAGCCGAAGTTCTAGATACTACTGAAAATTTGCGCGATAAGATTAAAACCACGGCCTTCTAGATGTGTTGTATTTGATTTCAATAGTCAGGTTATGCTTATTTTAATAATGAATATAAACAAATATTATAAAACATCTTGCCAAAATAAATTTGAAAATCATTGTAAATGACTTAAAGCGTATCCTCATTCGTTAGTGGAAACTTATGGTTCTATTATTCGACAAATGTGTATTCAATCAACAGGGTGATATCATTGCAAACGGTGTTCCGCTAACTCTTAACTCTTTACATCCACGTTCTGCAGGAGTTTGTCCATATTAACAGCAATTAATATTTCAGAAAAATAAGTTTTCTTTATTTGGAGGCTCTCAAAAATACAATTCAGAAGTAACTGATTTCTTGAATGTTAAATTTTTGTAGGCAACTTAAAAATTGCTCTATTATATAAATATCGTGTTATATATTTATATATATGTATATATATATATATTCATATATATATATATATATATATATATATATATATATATATATAATATGTATATCTAATCCATAGAAGTGTAAGATTGCATTTAAAATTCTTTTCAGGGAGGGTTTCGTCGTTTTAAGACACTCTTCAATTATAGCCATAAATGTTGCAAAATGGGTTCAAAACCAAAGCCATTTTGTTTGCAGTAATAAAACTTAACCAAGAGGCCGGAGCCAATGCAAATTTTAAATAAGTTTGATCAACGTGGGTGTTGATGACTATGTATTTCAAAAGTCGGTGTAGCGCATTTATATTTAAATCTTGGTCTTCATGGGTATTTATTTTATAAAGTCGTATAACATAACAGATATACCACAGACACAATTAATTACGGTTTTAAATATTGCTGTGATAGAATATTGATACCAAAATTACTACTTTTACAGTTGCATAACCTCACCGATGTTCCATAGGTAATAATCTTTACAGGTTTTAGGTTGTTCTTTATGGTTATTACTATGATATAGCATCGCAACCCGAAATATTTTCTTTACAATCGCTTGAAATACCTGATTTTCCATGGACACATTGATCCTTGTGGATAATGTTGTAGAAAAATGTCGAAAACACGGCCATTTTCTTGACAGTAATATAACTTGACTGATTTGTCACAGGTACTGCAATTTAAGGTTTTGTAATTGATCAGAGTAGGTGTTGTATCTACTCTTCTGTTTTAGAAGCCTATTAAGTTCTGGCATGCATAGAAAAATATCATAGCTCTTTGTAATGTACTCGAAATCAATTTTAATGTCTGAAGTCGCCCATTGACTTCAGGGAATACATCATTACTCGGCGGCTTATAATGATCTTCAGACGATTATTCATTAAAATATAAACATAAAAATTTGATTCGATTATTGAATCAAATGTAGATGGTATTTTCATGATTTACAAATACTGGTAAAAAGATTTTTTTTTCTTTTGTGGATACTCGTTATACTTTTCAAAATGTTAATTTTGGACAGCACTAAATGGTAATATTTAAACTAGTCAAAATTCTGAATAATGGCTTAAATTATTGTGCCAGTGCAGAATTCACCATTACGTGTATTTATTTTTCTCCCGAAAAACCTGAAACAGTTAACAACAATCAAACTGGTTGGAGAATATCAGAAGGTGCGAATAAGAAAACATCAATAACGAGATCGTATTATTAATATTGCTTAAGTAAACTACATGCGAACAAGACAAAATGTAAAGCTTAAATAAAATTATTCCTTTAATTGATAATGTGCGAATGCAGACATTCAAATGATGGAACGAATTATTTTATTTACGAAGTTCACCATTACCTGTTATATGGACATGCCTTTACATCTTAACTTTAGAATGAATTCATTTATTAAAATATAAGAGCGTGGACATTTTGAATGACCATTAAAATATCTAGTCAAAAAAATGCACCTTTGCTTTAAACACCAAACGTATATTTTAGCCAGGAGACATTACGTTAAAGAAAGTATTATACCAGTTAAATACTGTTTGTTGCGAAGTACTAATATATATGCAAGTATGTATTAGGTTTTGCGAACCAAGTAACAAATTAGCTCAGTTTTGACCAGAAGGCTAAACCAGAGGCAGCATGAACAGAAAGTATAATCCAATGTGCACATTCGTTTCGTGCTTACTGGCGACTCATCAGTAGGAGCCGGTATTACGCCCTTTAACCACTATATATTCGGTTGAAGAATGTGGAATAATAGGACGGTACAATCTCCTAGACGAATGTGTAAACCTGTAATAGTGAAGCTAACATCAACTAAAGTCAACGACAATGCGACTTCAATGCTAACTCACACCATATAATATATATACCGAGTCTGTAAAGGATACTAACACTATGGCTATTGTGTTCGTAACTGATACCTTTTTTGAAATCGATGAGTACCGGATACTAACACTATGGTTTCCGAGTCGGTACATGATACCAATCTGATGGATATAAATTTATGCTAAAGTTCACCCAAATTGAGAATTACAACAATTTCCGAACACCTGTTACTCCAGTTAAACCATACACTCTGGCCTTCATCGATATCAGTTATCACATTTCGCGGTAAGCATGACATCATTCAATTCAATATATTACAGTAAAATACCGTTTGTTGCGAAGATCTAATATATATGCAAGTATGTATTAGGTTTTGCGAACCTAGTAACAAATTCGGTCAGTTGTGACCAGAAGGATAAACCAAAGGCAGCATGAACGGAAAGTATAATCTCATGCACATTCGTTTCGTGCTTACTTACGAATGTGCATGAGATTATACTTTCCGTTCATGCTGTCTTTGGTTTATCCTTCTGGTCACAACTGAACTAATTTGTTACTAGATTCGCAAAACCTAATACATACTTGCATATATATTAGCTCTTCGCAACAAACAGTATTTAACTGTAATATATTGAATTGAATAATGTCATGCTTACCGCGAAATGTGATAAATGATATCGATGAAGTCCTGAGTGTATGGTTTAACTGGAGTAACAGGTGTTCGGAAATTGTTGTAATTCTCAATTTGGGTGAACTTTAGCATAAATTTATATCCATCAGGTGGGTATCATGTACCGACTCGGAAACCATAGTGTTAGTATCCGGTACTCATCGATTTCAAAAAAGGTATCAGTTACTAACACAATGGCCATAGTGTTAGTATCCTTTACAGACTCTTTATATATATTATATAGTGTGAGTTAACATTGAAGTCGCATTGTCGTTGATTTTAGATGATGTTAGCTTCACTATTACAGGTTTACACATTCGTCTAGGAGATTGTACCGTCCTATTATTCCACATTCTTCTACCAAATATATAGTGGTTAAAGGGCGTAATACCGGCTCCTACTGATGAGTCGCCGGTAAGCACGAAACGAATGTGCATGAGATTATACTTTCCGTTCATGCTGCCTTTGGTTTATCCTTCTGGTCACAACTGAACAAATGTGTTACTAGGTTCGTAAAACCTAATACATACTTGCATATATATTAGTTCTTCGCAACAAACAGTATTTAACTTTAATATATTGAATTGAATGATGTCATGCTTACCGCGAAATGTGATAACTGATATCGATGAAGGCCAGAGTGCATGGTTTAACTGGAGTAACAGGTGTTCGGAAATTGTTGTAATTCTCAATTTGGGTGAACATTAGCATAAATTGATATCCATCAGGTTGGTATCATGTACCGACTCGGAAACCATAGTGTTAGTATCCGGTACTCATAGATTTCAAAAAAGGTATCAGTTACTAACACAATGGCCATAGTGTTAGTATCCTTTACAGACTCTTTATGTATATTATATAGTGTGAGTTAGCATTGAGGTCGCATTTTCGTTGACTTTAGACGATGTTAGCTTCACTATTACAGGTTTACACATTCGTCTAGGAGATTGTACCGTCCTATTATTCCACATTCTTCTACCAAATATATAGTGGTTAAAGGGCGTAATACCGGCTCCTACTGATGAGTCGCCAGTAAGCACGAAACGAATGTGCATGAGATTATACTTTTCGTTCATGCTGCCTTTGGTTTATCCTTCTGGTCAAAACTGAACTAATTTGTTACTAGGTTCGCAAAACGTAATACATACTTGCAAGTATTATACCAGTCTAACGGGACGTGGAGCAGTCACTCGTTTCTGAAAAAAAAATATATTCACTGAAATTTTTTCCAACATGAATGCTTTGCAAATGCTCATTCAAGGCTGAAACATTTCAGTCGGAGAAAATTATAGCAGATTACGTATGTTTTACTACATGTTGAGATGAGATTAAAATATTTCCAAACTAACAAAATTAATTTTATTAAAAGTAGTGCAAAAATTTATCCTTTATGAGAAAGTCATATCTTCTGTTAAAAAGTTCTTGTTTTTTAAAAAAAAAACCGTTTCCATTGATAGAAAAATTAATTCGAGAAAATCTATAAATATATTGATATAAAAGAAACCACCATCGCAGAATTGCAGATTAATATATTGATTAAAAGTTAGAACATTAAAATCTGTCGAGTCAACACATTCGATGGATATAAAGACGAGTGAATTGCGGTGAGTAATTATCATAATTACACATATCGTTTATTTTAAAAGCAAAATTTAGATAAAAGTAAAATAGGATTTAAATAAATTTCTGCAAAAAGTAATGCTTGGTTTGCTAAAAGAAACAGAATCTCATGAGAGCACCAAATATATACAACTCAAAATCTATCGAATAAGAGGCATATCTTACATTAGAAAATGATAAATTTGATGCAAATCATAAGTATCTAAAATTGTATTTCTTTATTTAGTATCATTTTGAGATACAAATGGTCTGAAATCAGACCCATAATGATGTCTCAATTGCATAATAAATTCGACAGGGTGTAATTTCAATCCCAATGGACATGATTGAGAAGATATCGGTTAATGATTTCAAAAATGAGTATTTCACAAAATTGAATGATTACCAATTCATGCTATGTTCAACGTTATTGATTAAATTAGGCATTCAAAGGTGACCATTTTTCAAACATCTAAATAGAGCTTTTCGTCGACTAAACGGAATTTGACTTCGTCAAACTACCAACATAAAGCGTTGACGATAATATTTTTTTCACTACCAATGTAAGAATATCTAAAATGTTCTTATTAACACCGTTGCAGTAAATTATGGTAATGTGGCATATTTTTAAATTAATTTCCTGTCAAAGTCACCGGGCCGTGACCAAAATAGGCATTGTTCATGCCTAGCGGGCTTTGATTACCTTCTACCATTGTTATTTATTATAGTTTCAAGCATGCCGCATAACATGACGAGAGGAATTGGTAAAACTTGAAAGCAGAAAAATTGTAAAAAGTAGGAAACGCTGCTTGCCTGCTATATTATTACTTTTTAGATGTTTTATTGGAAACATTATAAAAAAGTATTTTCAAGAATGTGTATTCAAAGGTTATTTATTATGGTGTGAATTGCCCAAAATGGCATCCTTTTCTAAGATAAACCGCTACTGTAAATTGTTTTAAATAAAATAGTTGAACGTCACTAATAAATAAATTTTATGTTCAAAATCAAAAGATTAAAGAAAGAAAAATCGATAAAACCTATAAGATTTACAAATTTCGACAGCAGCAAAGATAGTCATCACAGATAATGTCAGACAAGGGAAATGGAATAGAAATCCAGATGTTTTTCTGATTTTTCGTGATACTTTCAATTTTGTTCTTTTTGGTGAAAATGTTGTTGGAATTATTAGGGCAGGCTATAGCAAGAAATATTACTGATGAAGCATTTTTGCTGTTTTTGGAGGTAGTGATTATTTAGGTGATTATTCTGTTGAAGGTTATCAATTTGAGTGTTATCTGATTCCTTGGTGCATAAGGAAAGATGACCATATCTTATCAATACTAAGGTTTTCTGATTTATTTTGATGTAAAATATTTATCAGGCAACTTAAGCAAATAAATATATTTTTCGTTATTAACTTTTGTACAGTTCAAATAGTTCATAACTTTATTACAAAATCTGCCTACGCATTTGTCCACACGTCATAAGGCATCAAATAAAGCTCATTTAATAGACGGAAGTCGTTCTTTTTTGAAAACCATCAATAAATGCCATGATTTCCGTGACCGGGGACATAATCTCGGATAGAATAGATTTGAATAACAAAAGAATTTTCTTACGCCACATAAAGTCATCAATGCACGATTTTCTTGATTATGTAACAACCTTTGTTTCTGGGCATGTGTAGTTTCGGGTGGACTCGCATGTAAATCGCTGTCAAAAAAAAGTCCATACACTCAACACTAAGCTCTTACACAAATACGTAATTTAAGTCCAATAGAGAAGTAATTGAGAATTGAAGTTTTAAAGCATTATTTTGATATACTTTTTGTTTAGAGGCAGTTTCAGAAATTTTATTGGTTTAGTTCTTATTTAGAACTTTTAAAGTAATTGTTATAAATTGACACATTTGAGGCTTACAAGATTTGCACTACACACAATTTTTGGTTATGTGCCAACTATTCTTTCCTCAAGATGTAGCCTACTTGGCAAACATTCACAATAAAAGTCTATCAACCCACTCCCGATCTCTCATAACAGACACGATACCATGCCACCAAGGTAAATGAAATTCAATTAACATTTTATATTGTATTACAAAATATATTTCGTCAGTGTAATGCAAAATGTTACTCAATTTAAGAATAATAAGAGAATTAAATATTATATATTATTGGCAGAGAATACAGGTAGGGATTAAGAGCAAATAGAATTCATCTACAAAACCGTTTCCGTCCTTGATAGATACTTCCAAATGTTAGACACAGTCACAGCTTTTCTTCAATTGAAATATTCCCTATTTATTTTGGTGTCATGAAAATCTCATTCGAGCTAGCTAAAGACATATGGACAATACCGACAATTTACAAAATTAAATCCAGAAAATATTAGGTTATGTCATTATAATTACTCAAACGCCGTTTAAGCTAGCTCAATAGTACAAATCAGGTCTGATTAAAAGAGGTTTTTAATTAGACCGACCTAAATAATAAATTGTTGAAAGAACACAAGTGTAGATAAGCCGCGATACTCGTGGCATTGCTGTTGATTTGCAGGACTCAATTCTAATGTACGAGGATTCAATATTGTTTCAGCCACACATTTTTAAACAAAATGAGCATTCAACACTGCAATCCGCACCTGCGCTGTTACCAAGTGGATAAAAGAAAATTGGGGAACAAGGAAAAACGAATAGCTTCACTCGGGAAAATAATATTCGCACACGTAACAGCGAACCATGCGAACAGTCGGTTAACTTACAAACTTTCAATACAAGAAGGACCAAATCCTAAACATCACTTTGCAATACAGCGAGAAAGACCTTTAAAAGCAAACAGGCAAACACACAAAGACATATACGCATTCAAACTAACTAATCAGCCAAATCAAGAAATGGAAGTAAAACTAAGTCATATTTTTTGCCGTGCTTATAATCAAATGAAAATCCAGAATGTAGATAAATAAAAATTGTAAAGTGAAGTTTAGCAGTCTCGAAATAAATGGCAATTTTCCACTATGATTTGAACGGTTGTTGCACAGTGCAAGCTTCATAGGATGACTTTCCGCGATTTGTGTTCGCTGGTTGTTGCTTTGCACTATCAGTTTCACAAAGATCCGATTGATCAACATTTTCCAGTATGCATCTGTTCTGCTTTCGATCAGGCTGGGTGCGTATTCTTTCCTTTCTTCCGAAAGCTTCAACCTCGTTCACACTAACCATCTTTGTTTACTGGTTACGTTTCGGTGCAATCCATTTAGCGCCACCATCCGGCCACTAGATACTGCACAATACTCACAATAGCAGATTTAGCATTTGCTTTAAAACAAATTGAGAATAGTCTTTTTTGGTTTCGTCTAGTTACTCAACTTTGTTTTGTCCACTTGGTTTGAGGAGGTTTTTGGTTTTGACTGGATGCTAGTAAATTGTCGTTAGTTAATGTGATTCGTGGCCAATCAATTTAGAATATCATGCTCATGTAACTTTTGCATATTTAGGCCAGGTATATTTTGTTTTATAGAAAGGCCGTCAAAAATATATAAGAAATTTTCTGATTTTGTTTTGTGTAGAATTGGGAAATTGGTCAAATTGATCGAGTGCCCCATTTCAAATATATAATCGGAAATAGCTGATTTTCCTGATGGTGCCAGCCATTTTTATACAATTTCTACAGCCATTATCCACTTTAACTTTAATGTGTTTTTTCTTTCTAATAAGAAATATACTGTGTAATATTCGAAGGCAATGGAAATAATGTATATATGATATATATGTGTAATAATATATAATATATATATATTATATATATATATATATATATATATATATATATATATATAATGTGTGTCTGTAAATGTAAATACATCTAGGAAAGGAAGATCATATTTGATTTTATATATATATATATATATATATATATATATATATATATATATATATATATACAATAAGTTACAATAAGTTAATTTGTATAATACGAAAATCGGCTATATTTGAACTTTTAAAATTTGTATAATCTATTTCATACAAGGTTGTCATCTTGATGTAAAAAACTCTTCCATTATATTCATATATTTGTCAGAATAAATTAAGCATTTTATATTGTAGAAAAGGCAATTCATCCGGTAGAACGATTTCGTCCTTATATCTGAACTCATCACATACTGCCCCGAGTTAACTACAGACAGGATTCGAACCTGGGAAAGTCTAATAAGAAATATGTTGCTCTAGCAACTGAACCTCCTTTCTGCAGGCTACTCCTAATTTTCAATTACATAATAATTACTGCTTCTTCGTTAGCCTTTTGTTTATATTGAGATTATATGGCGCCTCTTTAAAATTAAATTTCCCAAAATTTCTCATTATAGAGCAAACAACACGTTACTTGGTGACATGGTGTTGAATTAAACATTTATATAATTAAACGCGTATTGGCTACGTGGGCGCAGATAACGGATATTTAAATTAAGCTTCTGATATTGATCTAAGCACGTGTGCTATTATAAACATGCAATTTTCAGTATAAATTAAACATTGCGAATTGAAAAAGTCAATCATCTAGTAGAACGATTTCGTCCTTATTGGAAACTCAAGAATTTGCCGCGAACAGCGCATTTGCAACGCCTTTATTACAAAAGTGTCAGATTTTTAGCTTATATCTAATTGGCCGACTATACTGAGGCACACCCTTAGGAATCAAAAGGATTCGGGATGTGTTTCAATAATTATTTTCTCAGACGTGTAATTTGATTTGGATCATTGGACATTTTCCAAGTATGTGCCACATATGAAGTGCTTCTTTTCGTCATCTACACGCGCAGAAACCTTTTCTTGAAAAGTTGTTCTTCTGACGTGATCTACTAGTGGCCTCCTTGTAGTATAAAATTTCAGTTAAAATTTCTTAGGATTCTGTAAGCGTCATTTTAGGTTCGATCTACG
This sequence comes from Eudiplozoon nipponicum, assembly GCA_029291075.1. NCBI lineage: Eukaryota > Metazoa > Platyhelminthes > Monogenea > Mazocraeidea > Diplozoidae > Eudiplozoon > Eudiplozoon nipponicum. The sequence goes on from JAQBSW010000020.1 coordinate 257,234, forward strand.
CTTACCACTACTCTGAGAAATATTCAGCGTGAGTGTTTAAAGTACAATTGACGCTCCCAGCCTATGTTAACTAATCTTGTTTTAATTATTTAAAGAAATTTCCAACGTTATTTTGTGATTTAATAACGAAACTGATATGATAAATATTTGCGAAGTTTCAATTCACAGAACTTATTTCTCATGAAATATGAAGGAATGCATATTTTTTTCTATTTTTAAATGTCGCAATTTAGTTTTTATATGTATTTGTGAAGGAAACTATAAATAGGTATTTGGAATCGCCTATGTATTGCATACCTGCTCTTTTTATATCTTCATAAATAGAGACGTATTCATTTATGCTTCACAACACCACTAACTTGCAACGCGAAAAATGACAAAATAAAATTGTAACTATAATGGAATTTGAAATGGCAAATTTTTGCCCTGAGGTGATATGTAGCTTGCCACTAACCAATTAACTCAGACAAACGCGAGCAAGTTATCCTTTTTTTTGCTACATTCAATTTCTATTAACTGATTTTCCATTAATATTTATAGCACTGTTATGCATCTCATTATCAGATTATATGGATGTTGTTGCTAAACATACTACCCCTTATGCAAATTTTAAAGGTGAATTTCTAGAAGGAATATAATAAAAGCAAAATTTGATTAAATTGAAATTATAAATTTAAACTCTTATTTTAATGGAGGCTGATTAACTCGCATAGTTAAAGCAACGTTTGACAGTAATTTCTTAAAATTTCAACTTTACTACTTTTTGCCACTTTGTTTGGAATATTGTTCCTTTAGCTTTGCAAGTATTTGGTAACTAATTAGATATTCGCAGACTACAGGCCTGGGAGTGGGCTACATTTTAATTTACCTTTATTGCATTTTATGTTAGAGTCACAAATACGCCACGCCGCATGGAGATCAAAACATTTCGAAAAAGTTTTCTGTTTCTGCATGTCGCTTGAGTGTAACGAGAGGTATGATGATTTGTTGTTTCTCCAAGCAGCTCATCAAATACCACGAAAGTAGCGCGTTATTTGCGAATGCATTTCCAATATTTTGAATAAATAGATTTAATTTGATTTAAGCATACGTGGGTGTCAGAGTTAAAAAGAAAATTTATGAAGCCTGCCTGAACAGAGTAAATAAAACTTACAAAATGATTTTCAAGTTTGTAAAGCCACACCTGTTTACTATGACATAAAACGTTATTACAATATCTAACTCTTCAACAAAGCAGTTTATAAAATCCGTTCATCTATTCAAGGCGCGTTTCATTGCCAAAAATGTAATTAGAAACGCAATTATTGCTGACAGGAAAGGTAGACCGACATTAAGCCAATTAGCACGTACGCAACGACTAGGATACATGCATTTAGTAATTTGAAGTAAAATTTTTAATTAAACTTGATTTGGAAGATTTTATGATTTCGACACAATTATCATCGATGAAATTATGTAATGCTATTCCAACACATTCATAGGTTAATGCATTTGACCAGAATTGAATTCTTGTAAAAACACCCGAGTAAACGTCATAGGATTGACACTATAGTAAATAAGAAATTAATAATTAATTATAGCATAATAAAAATAACTGAAGATTGTTTGCGCGGGCGGTGATAATAATAATTTAAATCAAGTTTGTGATATTGACATAAAAACCAGTCACATTACATATTCTCATTTAACAGAATAAATCAAGTGCGATTTACTAAAGAATAGACAATTCATCCAGTGGATGGGTTTCCTCTTTATTCAGAAGACTTCACGGATTGTCTAGAATTTTCCGAAAACAGGTTAGAGCAATGAAACAGATTCACTAATTTAATTACCTTGCCTACATTATATATATATATATATATATATATATATAATTTTATAAAATAATCATTACTGACTTAATAATAAATCTTTACGTACTCAGTAGAAAGAAGGACACTGATTAAACAGATTAAGATAAATTAATTTAATTTAAAATTTTTCTTACATGATGCTGACATATTTACTCAAAATTTACTATTGACAAACTTAATATAGGTTTGGTTTATGGATGGATGAATGGAGGTTTGCAAAAATTTTATTACATATTACAAATTTGTGCGTCTTTTACGTTTTTAATCGGCGAGTTAATTCATGTATTGTTTTATGTTACTTCGTCTCCAATTGTCTAACATTTTGTCATTCTTTTAGTGTCCGCAAGTTGCCCATTTATGCTTAGCATACCATCTGTTTGAAAAACGTGTGCAAATTTGTTTCTCGTTATCTAAATTTTTTTCTGTATTGCCTGAGTACGCAAATATTGGGATAATTGTGCAGCTTCCGTATATTGCTGAGGCGGTAGTCTTTTAACGTTTCGCGGCACACCTGATGTTTTATATTATTTTGACTTTACGATTTTTTTGTAACCAATTTTTTGTCAATATTGCATTTGGTACTCTCATTCACGAATGGGATTTGTTATGGTTTCCCAATATATGTTTTGACTCTACTTAAACGCGGCTATGCAAATATAATGTTGCCTGGATTAAATTTTCGGCCATTCAGCAGACGATCTTGCTGGTGGATAGACATTACGTCATGCATTTTTAAGAATTTTTGAGGTATGGGAAGAATGGATAATATAGTTTTGTTCACTTTGTGTTTTATTTGAATCATACTATCAGTGTTTGGTAAATCACAAATTGTCAGTAGCTTCTCAGCGTGCTTTTTACATAGACTATCCGGCAGGTGTGGTTGCTTGCTGAATAAAAGCGGCATGAAATAGGAATATGCTCAAAGCGAAGTTACTGTTAACGCTCATACGTGCCTTTCGTAACCCATGGTCTAGTAAACGAGCCTTTCTAAAGCTGTTTGATTGGGTCCTCAAGCAAAAAAGTGAAACCGCGGTTGGTTACTTTTAGAACATTTACAAACTCAAACGCCGGTAGAAGTAAATTGGATTAGTTTCAAGCATTCGTTAAATTCGAAGATTACTGAAAAATATATCCAAATACTCTGCAAGTTAATTAAAAAAGATCTACGCGTGATTTATTAATCTGATCAGCATGCCTAATATTTTTTACGCAAGCGATGTTGTAACGATGCTTCATGGCCTTCATTTTGAAGAAAATCTGAATGAAGGCAGCAAATTTTCAATTTGTCAGTTTTTTTGCCTTAAATGGATTTATAGATGCGAATTAGCTAATGCATAAATTATTGGTAAATTAAACACAAGGATTCATTCATTCGATTTCTGATAAATTTTAGTCAACATTCTGAGTCTAGAGGGAATTATACTCGCCTAGGTCATTGCTATTTTAAATGTTAAGGACAAATATGTTGATTAACTGTGTTCTCATAAGTTGTTTACAGTTCGTATACTTAGTACTGTATGTTTATTTATGTATGTGTGCATGCAGGCATTGAGCAAATTTGGTTGTTCTATTACGATACGGTGGCGAATTACTCTAGATTCTGCAAACAATCGGCTTTAACTTTGATAGAGTTTTCTGTACAAATGTCAATTATACACTGAAACAGAAGTTTTAAAGTAAAACAAGTAACATATTTGCGTGTTGTTGCAATATTGTCACATCTTTGGTTTTGGTATTTTTCTATCGCCAGAAAGATTGGCAGTTGGTATGCATCAATAAAAGCCAAATTACCGAAGAGCAGCTAGGCTTGTTTCCGATAGCTTTAAACAGTTCTCGAGAATATCGATTGACGTTTAAATCGTTCTTTTAAAAAAACGATATAAATATTTAACATTTTTTAAAGTATGGACAGCTTAAATGCAAAATGTCAACGGAAAATAATTCAATCTTAAATGCGTCAGTATATCATTTGAGCTTCAGAAAAACGTCGTCGGTAGTATGGATTTTGTTTGATTTTATGCAGCCTTGGGTCAATATTTGTCTTAAAGTCACAAGACTTCATTTAATGCGCGGTTTACCCGTAACGATGCCCTTACCCCGTAGTGTTATTCTACTCAACGCCAAAATTCTTTTTAACATTAAATCGGTTTGTCATAAACTGGGAGGCATTAAAATTGAAGGAACTGTATGCTACTTCATTTGCCGTGTGTCTGTAATTGTTACGAAATGAGATACGTTTCACTTGGTCGATAGCCCCTGGTAGGTGGTTCTCGCTTTAGAGGAGCCTGTAAATTGGATGGAATCTTTTTTCATGTTAAGGTGCCATATATTAGTGGACATATAATTTAGGAAAGGAATCGCTTTTTGACTAGGAAGGTGAACAGTACAGTATTTAATAGTATTTTCTGTTTGTTGTGACTTCAGATAACGATAGATAGCAAAGGCAAATAGCTCATAAATTTAGCTTACATCGAGTGATTTAAAATCTAGCTTCAAAGTTAAATGTTTGTTTAACGAGAGACATAAACTAACTTAACTTACGACTGATTTGAAGAACTTTTATTGTCATCCGGTATGGCAGAAATATCATCATTATTTACGAATACACACATTTAATGTTTTAAAGTAATTATTGAGGTCGCCATGCCGAATATCTGCATGCTGCATCCGAGTAATTATTTAAATATTTCTAAATGATTTCATTTGACTTTTAAGTAGCTAGTTATAAATTGAGTTAAATAAGTTTGTCTTAACCAAGCGAAAATTAGCAAAAGTCGTTCAGATTTCTCTCTCTCTCTCTCTCACACACACACACACACAATATATATATATATATATATATATATATATATATATATATATATATATATAATTCTAAAACACAAATCTAAAATGTTTAAATATTTGTGATATTTAAATGAGACAATAAAACGTAACAACAAAGATCCGGTATAAAAATAACTTCTATTTATTCGATTAAATTTACTGCCATTAAGGCTTAACTTTCGTACATGCCGCTTTTGCTTGCTGGCCTACGGCTGCAAATTATTAATGCACACTGGTACATAACTTGCTAATTTATGTTATTTTAATTGATAAACGTGTACATGTGGCGACATCCGGTGAACTTGTGTGCGAGGTTTCAATTTCATACGTTGTTTGTCATTTCGTTCAGATCACACAAAACTCGTACGCAAGTACATTCATTCCGGTTGTCGCCGTCAGGTAGAACTGTCTATTTAAATTGAGCGTAATTTAGGCATGCGTATTGGTAAATTAGTTTCAGGTCTGCATAGGCATCCATAGCCTGCTGCCTATATCGTTCCTGAAACGTCCTTCAAATAAATATATTTTCCCACTAACGCATTAAATGTTAGCTCAATTGATCAGCACATACGAATGGGAGGAAAGCTGCTAGAAGGTTGTGAATGCGATCATAGTTTTCAGACTATAATACGCACTGAAAGCATAGTTTTTTTTTAATTCGGCAGTGCGTTTTACTTGCGTAAAATCTGGCGTATGAAAAATATGAAACGAACGATAATAAATGGCTTATGGATTACCTGGTAGTATTCCATTCATTGTAAAACCTCATTATCTTAAAGGTTAAAGACCCGCAGCATTGTAGTATGTTTTATTGTCTACTAAGACTAAATATATATATATATATATATATATATATATACATATATATAGATCTTCATAATATAAATTTCCTTAGAATATTCCACATTATTTTATTGAGGATAATGAAAAATCAGAAAAATTCTAATAAGATTATTTAAACGAAAACCCATAATTCGTATAGTAGAACTATTGAAATGTGTGGCTAATTGATGTTGAAATAGAATGACCATCACCGACGATATGATTATTAATTAATTTTGATTTAGTATACAAGATGCATCCATAGTCTGATGTAAAAGACGATGTGAATAGTGACAGACTTTCTGTATATTTGTGTTACCGCTTCAAAATTAATCGCAACGCATAAAAATCTGTTAACATCTGTAGCTTAAATGTCAACGCTTTTAACATGTCTTATGAAAAATATTACGTAAGTAAATTGTAACACATTTGCTAAAGTGCGGCATTCTGCTAATAAAAGTTTTCATATTTCTGAACAGAGAAATATTTCATTTCTAATAGTTTCTGGTATTATATTCCCAGTAGATATAATTAATGCAAAATAATTTTTTTTATTTTGGTCAATTCAATAGGGGGTTTCAATCACTTACCTAGATTAGCCACGCTAATTAAATTGTCTATTCAGTCGAATCATTGGAAGGAAACCGTTTTATTTCTTGCCTGCGTTTCAAAACATTTTTCACCAACAAAACATTTGTAAAAGTATAAATACACAACGATATGAAATAAAGTTGATAGAATCGTAAAGAAGAAAACGGAGCACTTGTATCTAAAGCTCTGTTAGTTCACCGGTTACCGGGCGTGATAAATGCTAATATCATAGGTGTTAAAATAATTATTTAAGTTGCATCTCAGGAAATCAATATATTTCACTAGGATCGAATTAGACATCATAAATAATTTCAATGCTTTACCTTTCACTTTCCCTAATTTTGGCAAAATTGATCTAATTTCTCTATATTTAACGATTTTTACCAGCCACATTAAAAGGTTTATTATTGCGTGGTATAATCTTTCTTCCTTTTGGTTTATTATTGCCAGACATCTGACAAATCTTGGAAAATTTTTCTATAGTTACTCCAAATATGCATATGCTCAATTTGAATTGTAGATCAAAATCTTATTCATTCATGCAGAATAAAAAACTTTTTGCGGATAGTAGCCATATTTTATTCTTTTAATCCTTTCAATGGAATGTTTTTCAGAACTGAAAACAAGACCGCGAACGTCCAGGAGGTTTCCAATTAAAACACATTCTACTATGACTCTAGAAATTACCAAGTGCTTTCTATCGTTTTAGGAAGGTTTTGTAGCTAATTTACCTATTTCGTAGAATAATTATTTTTGAACAGATTTTGCTGTACATATTAGTCAATAAAATTTATTCTAAACTGGACCAAACTAAAACGAAGACTATCTAAATTACAGAGAAATGACTCTGTCAGTATTCTGAATGTGTAACAAATGAAATGATTATGTGCGTTTAATTGAAATGGTAACCTCAATTTGAGGCTACACAACGTACATTCGTGGATGATTATTGTTAAAATGCAACATTTTTCGGTTATTTACACTTGCCATGAAGGCTTTATTAAATAACCTAAACACACCTATCTCAGTGATAAAATACGGCTTTCAAATTTAGCCTACTGAGAAGCAAACCTGTTGACATTTTTATGCAACTTTATATAACACTCGCCATTTTCTGTGAAGTATGATAATCAGGAAACTTTATAAAATGAATATTGCACAAAAATAAATTTTAAACCGAATTTTAAATTGATTTATTCGTTTAAATTTTATGTGTAATAACGAATTCACCATCCCTTAATTACACAGTAAAGCATAAACTGACAGTGGGATATTCACTTACTATCTGTTTAATTAATATTGGTTAAAAGACAATTAATCATCCGAATCCACCAACATTTACTACAAGCATTGATTAAAAAGACCAAGCACCATCAGGATGTTCAGGTATTTTCGAGCCTTTATTTGAATCGAGGCATTCTACCGAAATTGACGAATTTTCCGGGTTTTAAAAAAGCAGTGGCCTTAAAAATGTTGGACATATATATATAAATAAAAAAATACCCGGCCTAAATATTCAAACATTTCACCAGTGCCACGAATCACACAACCCAACGACATTTTACTAGCATCCTGGCCAGACAGAACATCTACTAGACCAGAATCAGCAAAAATTTCATCAGGTTGGCAAAAAACTGATGTAAATCAGTTACGAAAACAGCATGACTACCGTCATTAACAGTGACAGAAATTGAAACACCGTATGAGCGATCACCACTGCAATCTGCAAACCCTGCGCTGTTGTCAGGGTGACAAAATAAAGCTCATAAAGTTTAAGAAGTGAAAGACAACCAACGAGGAAAAACATTCAAATAGGTAAAAGCCAGCAGGGTTAACACATGTTCAAACCTCAATCTGTCCATACAAGAATAACATGACCTAAAATAGCACTTTGATATACAACAAGACCTACAACTTCATACACACTGATACGTACACCTACTATTTAAACTAGCTGTACAGATCTGTCATTGTGTTAACGATCCCCTACCCATGGAGAAGTGAACTTTAAATTTCAAAAAAAAATCGTAAATATATTACAGGTGATCGAAGCGAATGTGTATGTACACATAATTCATGCAGAAATGCGTGGTTTTGTTAGTATTAACACAATGTAACTTACTTGAGAATATATCTCCAGTCACGTTGGCCTCAATCGCTTTCAGGTGTAACGAATTTAGTATAATTTAATACAATCACAGTGACAGTCTCCACAGAGATAAACAATTTTTAAAAGTCACCGATTTTTGTTTTTCTCGTAATGTGTCATATGAGAGGCAACAAATTCTTTTTTTTAATTGAGAAGACAACAAAATTTGTCACTTTATTCCGTAGTAGATGAAAAAATTGCAACTACATCAGAAGCGTCATTGTGTGACAAGGCAGTTGCTAAGCAAGTAATGCATTATGTAACCCAATTCACATTGTCGTTGGTAGAGGTGTTGTGCTTGGATTTTGTTGCTGCCGTTTCATCGTTAATTTTGATTTTGTGCTTTTTGATAAAGCAGTGGTTATTTGTGTTGCAGCCATTGTCTGTTCGTTCTATGCTATTGCTGTTGTTTTTCCGTTGTTGTTGTTGTTGTTGTTGGTAAATTTGTTACTTAATTTTCCGTTTGTTATACTCGTTGCTCCAACTGGCCTACCATCTATGTTCTAACCACCTGGTATTAAATTATACTTCATTTAGTAAATGTCTAGGCGAATATCTTTGCTTAATTTTTAATAGGTTTATTTGTTATTTTACTAAATCTTATTGAGCAACACCAACATTATTGGACTGATGTTTAATGGGCACACAAACAACACCGTCTCATTGCCTACATTCTATTCCTGACCAAATGCCCCTCACCTACGCCAAGCATTAAAATTCCGTTAGAAATATCTATAAACAGATATGAGTTTAACTTCACCAGCCTCATAGAAGATGAATTGATAAAACCCAAATCAAAGTTGGCATAGATTTAACCACAGTGATGAAAATTGGATTTGAAAGACCCACGCAGTTTTAATAATACATGAAATTTAATTTAGTTCCTAAGCGCTACTATAACATTAGCGGTGAAATTAATTGTATTGGCAAAGAATAATGCTGAATCGATAAGCAATGGATAACCAAAATGATGAAATATTAGACAAACTGTTTCTTATTTGGATAATAACATTAAAACTGAAATAAGTAATAAATAAAAGACAGATACGAGTTATATGACGAGGAAAATAGCCAGAATACCATTAATAACTAATGTTTAACATATAGATATAACGAATTTCCATACGAAATTTCATTACATTATGCAAAGCCAGAAAATGTGGAAACGACTAGCGAAACGGAAGAATGACAATTAGTATTTTAAAAAAGATCTACCAATGCCATATCGAAAAGACATTAATGAATCTGTAACCAAATTGAAAGTAAAAAACTATTTCTAAAACGCGGTTATTTTGAATGAAACTTAAATGTGCTGTATGTGCGCACAAAATGATTGCAGATATGCAAGCATCAGAAAATTTTCATTTCATTCACTCCTTTGTGGTATATTGTTCAATCGATAAACTAGCCAGAGTTCAATGATTGATGATATAGAAATAATTCATTAACTGTATTATATTTGAATTTTGTTTTAACTTATTATTTTGGAGTTTAAAAAAAACAGGAATTCGTCTATGCGCAACACACTACAACCACAACACATAGTTTGAATAATTTTGAAGGTTTCAAATGAAGAAATATTTGATAAAAACTTAGAGAGTGGACAACCCCATGTAAATACAGTTTATTAAAAATTATGTGATACGGAAAAAAACATTACTTTGTTATCAAAATGTGATTCTGATATAAGCACTAACTATTAATCATGGTAAGAAAAATGAAATCTTCCGCATATTGCTCTAATTACAAATTCTACGGCCTAAAAATCACCGTGAAACCTGTTCTTATATTTCACACTTTTTCCATGTATGCATTTTTGCTTTTCAAATATATATATATATATATATATATATATATATATATATATAAGAACAAAACAACGTACTCAATGGAATAATATTTAATAATAAATATTATTTCTACCAGTATCTACAGCCATTGTTCTGGATTCGTTAGTATATTCGTTCATCCAATCCCAACTGTCATTTGTCGTATTCAAACTCCTCTTCGCTATGTTAGCCTTTGTTTTGCGTAATTTAGACTACTTCTTTTGCGCAATTTAGACCACTTCTTTTCGTAGCGTCATTTGGTGTGTCATCGCTTACATTTTAATTGCGTCCGTAATTGACGGATGTGCCGTATTTTGAGAAACGTTGGCTATATTCGAAGGCCTGTCAGTTATGTCTTGGTTCCAGTCCAATTAAATTTCCTTTTGAATTATTTTATGCACGTTTAAGTAGGGCTTCAGCTTATTAATTGCAATAGATTCAAAAGCCAGAATCATTTTCTCTGTTTTTGCCTTGTAGAGAACTGAAATATTGTTACTACTAATAGCATGACCTGTGAGTAGTACATGCTCGCAAATTGCTGATTTTTGTGCAGGATCTGCACCCTTCTTTAATAGATTTTGAGGGAGATGCTGATTTATTGTAGTTTCGAGCCTCTTTTTTGACCTTGTGATGTACCGAGGAATGCCGGTACATTAACATTTGTATACAGACAAAGGTGTTGACGTCACCTATCTTTTTCATTCGTGCGCATCAGTTTTGTTGTGTTGAACACCACTCTCTCCTGTATTGATGGAAATTGTGCTTTAGTCGATCGAATTACTTTTCGTTTGAAGATTTCAGATGGAAGATCACCTCCAAAGTGAACACTAAGCGGTACACTCTGGGGAGTTTTGTTTTCCTCCCTGATTATAGTAATTTATCACCGCCCGGCAACCAATGTTTTTAGCCAAAATTTTCGTTTTTATCTTTTTCGTTCCAAATAAGTAAGGATATCAAGGAAAACTGGATCTCAACAATGTGAAAAACATTCTCGAATAGACATCAAGTTTCAATTTAAGCAGGGGCTTTGTATTGCAAAAAAGAATAAGTCAAACTTTTGATTTGAAAGTTTTGCAAATATGAATCACTGATGGGGATTCTTACTGTCAGGAGTATCAAAATGCAATTTTGTTGGTAACTTCAATATTTCTATTAGCTTAAACAAAATTACGTTTATGGGAATGCGTAATTAAATCGATGGCCTGGATAAACTCATTTACTAAGCAATAATAAATTATCGTGTAGACACTGATAAGTTAATTTTAATAGCTTAAAATGTTTCTTTCTTTTTTTGTGCTTCCTAACAGTACAATTGTTATACGGCATATATAAGTATGAAATAATATTAAAATATCATAAATTTAATATGCGCAAATATTGATATACTTTGATTAAAATATAAGTTTTGCGCGATAGTTTTCAATTACCTGACCTTTGATGTGCGCAAAAATATTTTAAAATCCATTGTCTAAATTTTGTTTCTTAGTATATTGGGAAGCTTTTTTAATTCCGCATTCCAATTGTCAGCTCATCCTACCCAAAATTTAAATATAATAGTAAAACCAGTCAAATTTGGGCGTGACGAATGAATTAATGACAATGAGAATGCAAAATTAATCCGGAAATCCCCATAACTATAATGTTGGCAGAGGACGTTAAATCCTTGTTGAGCTCAAAAATGATCATTATAGTTTAAAAAGAATGTTAACTTAATATTGAACGAAGATTTATATGCGCACAACATTAAATAATTTAGTCACTGCTGAACGAAAAACTCATTAAAGACCTAAATTTATCCGAGGTTTTTGACACACAGCCACCATTAAAAACACACTGCAAATTGTCTGAGATAAAATCTTCTCAAAATCGTATATTCGTAATTGAATGATTTCTAATTAAATTTTAATTTATGCAAAAATGCAATCCGTCTTTAACTTTAAATATTCCAAAGTTATCAGTAACTAAATTTCAAATGATTGTGCGAGGACGATCGGTAATAGAAGTGCAAATGCTTATTTTAAAACATTTTTAATCCAACATGCCTTCGTTTAAAGAATAACTAACTTACTAAGGATACGTGTACTTTGGTGTTCGTGATCCCACAAATTTTCCAAAATTTAATTCAACCGTATAATAAAATTTTATTTTAATGAAGGCTACGATCTGGTTATAACCACCTGACCCATTAATTACTTACGTATGTCAGTAACATTCTAAATCTCCAAAGCAGAGCTTCAAATTGTATTTTAAACATTTTTGTGTATAATTGTTAGTAGGACGTCTCAAATTAGCAGATACATCCTTATAGGTTGAAAAGACAATTTTGCGTAAATTACGTTGGAGAAAAGTTATATTAGGCCACATCTTTACAGTTTCACAGTGGACAACATTATAGACAACCAAAAAGAAAACCGTAGTGCAACTTATATATATATCCAATATTATTATATCCAATTATTTTTTTTCAGTAATATCTTAAAATTCAAGAACTACAATTTTATTAAACAAAATAAAATTCATTCTACGCTTTCGATGTACAAAAAATAAAATTTATAGAATTAAAAGAACAGTTTTTTTTCATATATTCTTCTTAAGCATTTAAAATCATCATCCCTTTAAATAAATATATATATATATATATATATATGGATTTTTTCTATTTTCACCATTTTTAAAAATGTAAGAACAAAACAACGTACTCCATGGAATAAAATTTATTAATAAATCTTATTTCTACCAGTATCTACAGCCATTGTTCTGGATTCGTTCATCCAATCCCAACTGTCATTTGTCGTATTCAATCTCCTCTTCGTTATGTTAGCCTTTGTTTTGCGCAATTTAGACTACTTCTTTTGCGCAATTTAGATCACTTCTTTTCGTAGCGTCATTTGGTGTGTCATCGCTTACATTTTAATTGCGTCCGTAATTGACGGATGTGCCGTATTTAGAGAAACGTTGGCTATATTCGAAGGCCTGTCAGTTATGTCTTGGTTCCAGTCCAATTAAATTTCCTTTTGAATTATTTTCTGCACGTTTAAGAAGGGCTTCAGCTTATTAATTGCAATAGATTCAAAAGCCAGAATCATTTTCTCTGTTTTTGCCTTGTAGAGAACTGAAATATTGTTACTACTAATATCATGACCTGTGAGTAGTACATGCTCGCAAATTGCTGATTTTTGTGCAGGAGCTGCACCCTTCTTTAATAGATTTTGAAGGAGATGCTGATTTATTCTAGTTTCGAGCCTCTTTTTGGACCTGCCGATGTACTGAACAATGTAGGTACATTGACATTTGTATACAGACAAATGTGTTGACGTCATAGAGAGGCTATCTTTTTCATTCCTGCGCATCAGTTTTGTTGTGTTGAACACCACTCTCACCTGTATTGATGGAAACTGCGCTTTAGTCGCTCGAATAACTTTTCGTTTGAAGATTTCAGATGGAAAATCACCTCCAAAGTGAACACTAAGCGGTACTCCCTGGAGAGTTTTGTTATCATTCAAGTTGGCCTCGATTTTGTTGCGTTGCCTCAAGTTGTATTCGATGAACCAGTCCGGATAGCCATTATTTATCAACTCTTCGCGAACCAAATTTAGTTCTAATTCATTGCTGTTCGGTGAACATATCCTGCATATTCGTGTGTCCAAATTTATTATTAGGTTCCTTTTGTTTTGCTTTGGCACACTACTGAAATAATGGATATATTGTCCAGTACAGCTTGATATCTTGTGAACTGACCTTGAGAGAGTACCTTCTTCATCTCTCGTTATTCCTACATCTAGGAAGGATAAATATCCGTCTTGTTCTTCTTCTATTGTAATATATATAAATATATATATATATATATATATATATATATATATATATATATATATATATGTATATATATATATTTGAGTTTGAATTCAACCTGGCGAAGATTTCATGTAAGAATGACCCAATCACCACTTGAATACAAACTAGAAAAGAATATTTTGCAATCCTTTTGTCCTAAATTATTTTAAGACAAATAAATGGTTGCTTACCAATTTAGCGTATATTCGCATTATTTGCAACCAGTGTAAATATATATTGTTAGATGATGAAAGCATCATACAAAATAACTTCGGCATCTATAGTCTTATGATATGTAATGGAGCTTTTACCGATAGAATCTTCGCCCAATCCCTGTGTGGAATTATATTTCTCACGGCGAAAAATCACAAATAAGCAACTGATGTTTAGTAAAAGTTGGCAAATAAAATGCTGACACCAGTCCAGGATTTGTAATCAATTGTTTAAAATTTAAAAAAAACTATTGCCAATCAGTAAATTTCACGAGGTCGAAACGGATCAGTTGATGCAACTTACTGAATTTATATTCTGTGCATTTGTTTGAAATTTTTGCATAGGCATATAATACAAATTCACAAATCTGATATCTAAATCAATTTTGTCAACGTGCACACAATCAATGAAAGCTGAAATGAATATACAGGCTGACTGGGCATAGACAATACGTTTTGATCAATTTTGTCCGGTGATGTATTCATTGCATGTTTGTGCTGGATGTTTTAATTTAATGAATAGTGCTAATGATTTCTTTTTTTAAGGCTACATGATTTTACAAATTAATACCTTTTGATTAGAATAAAATTATATGGCCCGCGGATATCCTGATAGACACACAATAGTAGAGCAAATGTGGTTGTCAAATCAGTAGTTATTTAGAATAATTTACATGTTTTAGCAGAATGTTTACACACACATATTTATAAATCGCTTTGTCACGGCTAAACAGCGCTTTTCTTTCACAGTCTAGCAATATAAGTTAAGGTAACTAGATTTACTGCCCTCAAGAGGCATCTGTGATTATATTCTGGTATGAAATTTCGCATAGTCAGACTTGTCTGCCTACAATTTAGCTAAGTTTACATTTTAAGCAAAACATTGTCTTTAGTATCTGTTGATTTTCTGTCCACCGTCAATTATTTATCCCACTGCACAGAGCGGCTTCCGATATTTTAATTACTGCAGAGAGATTTATGCCTACAATAACAATTCAACTAAATGAATAAATGAGAGATTTACGAACATAAGACTAAAGTAAAAATAAAGAGCATAGAAAATTGAAACTACATGAAATTAAAGGATTGATGTGGATCTTCCCACTGCAGCTCAGCAATAAGTCCCGAACCGAGACCCATTATGTCGGCTGTATGTATAAATGAAGAGCGAAGGCTATAGATAAATCAATTTAAATTTCATTAATCCTTGCCACGCATACAGAAATCATATTCCAAATATTTTACCTCAAATGGATATATACGAATGTATATATATATATATATATATATATATATATATATATATATATATATATAAATTATGGACGCCAAATTATAGCCAATTAAAATAGAAAGATTGTTAATTTGAAAATGTAAAATCATCTGTCTATACGCATTGCTTCTAGCTCAGACTCAGCGCCCAACCATGCATACTCTGCTTGCACAAATATAGCTGCAATTTGATTATCTATAGTGCATGATAAACTATTAAGTCATGCAGGCTATTGCACTCGGAAAATACATTAAAAACTATATCTGCAAGGCAAACTTGCGTCAATTCAATGACGTGTTGCAAGATTAAAATAGAATATTCACTATTTGATTTAACACTGGTCACTACGTTCAAATGAACTTTTTCCGTGATCATACACTATCTGGTTGATCAGCATATTCCAGTTAGTCGCCAACTGATGCATTTTTATTAGTAAATATTGTTTGAGGTAGGCATTAAGAGCTGTGTTTTTAAAACGTTTGACAGTCGAATTCGCCAATTTAATAAAAATACAAGCGTAGCGTAGCTGCACTACATCTGAATTTTAAAACAGATTTTCATTTTGTAAACGCCCCGGCTTCAAGTAAATGCCGTACGACGTTACAAACTCGGTTAAGGTGCTCTGAATAGAGATTAGTTACTGATATGGGGGCCCTTAAGAGGGCCTTGGCGGCGTTCGCGTAAGTTATATATATATATGTAAGTTGATGTTCTGTTCCTTGGGTGGACTCTGGTTGTGGTTCCTGCTGTTGTTATCATGTGTGGATAACTTGGTTGAAGTTCTGCATTAATTGGCTCGTCTTGCTGGCTGAAGTGCAACATGGTGAGTCACGAATGTTGCCAATTGTTGGTGAAACAAATCAATATCCAGCGTAGGTATTGACAGCCGACAGCACGCACATGTGTAACACGAGGCAGAACGCAGATACGACCAACTGACTTGCATGGTAAATTACCGTGCTTAAATAGCATGCAATATGTGTACTTGCATACTATTGGTTAAACGTGGTTAAACGTGGTTAAACGGCAATTTTGCTTTTTCTCATTGGTGCAACGTAAATAAATTTGAATTTAATTTACGCAATATGTCGGCGATTGATTTGTGTCGTTACAATTTCATTGTAAGGGAAAACAAAATCTCCACTGCTTGAAATCAAATTTGCGAGCTTGAAGTAAACAAAAATCCCATCGTATTTAGCTAGTCGTTGAACAACCTTAAAAATAACCGAAAGTCACTCTTCATATATTGTTCGACGACTGGTTAAGTACACTGAGTTTGTTACCGCCACCCACGCAGTCATTGATTTTTATAATTGTAACACCTTCACTTAATTCCATGTTCATATCCTTCTGTTCGTGTTCTCCAAACATTTGCTTATATTTACTAAATATTGGAAAATATACTCAATAAAATTTTGTGGATTTTTTTCCGTTGATATAATCGTCATTTTAACAGAAACAGCCCGAAATGGACCATGAACGTTTCTTCTAAATATTACCTTCTAAATTAACATTCACCTAATTTTTAAGTAGAAAATTCATGAAGAGGTGACAATCACATTTCTTATGCGCTGCTAATAGAAAAACAATGATATGATCTTAATTAAAACGTTAATGATACATTCTTGACAAAGACGTGTTTTCTATGAATTAAGATAATATCATCAACATGACGTATATATTTCTTTAGGAAAACTCTCTCTTCGCTAAAAATCGAGCTATGGAGCTCCGTATTGCCACACACTCAACGAATGTGCACATCCTTTATAAGAAATATATTGAGTAGTGTATACTCGTGACAAAAAAAGGCAGAAATTGAAGTATTATACATTGGTAAATGCAAAAAGGCTGTAATAGTGGTCAAATCGTCGTTATTGCTAGTGCAATATTCCTGCGTCTAGAAGGAACATCAAATGAAAAATACAAAATTAATGTGAAGGAAAAAAATGAGATTAAACCTTATTCTATATATATATATATATATATATATATATATATATATATATATATATATATATATATATATAACCAATTCATTTTTTGAGCACTCAGACAAGTTGGATCATTTAAACTAACGATTTACATAAAAAGGTTTGTCCTTGTAGATAAATACATTCATGAGTCATTTGTCTACTTCAAAATTTGGCTAAATATAAATGAAATTTTAGATAAAAATTCTAACGACAATATTGTGATGTCTTTTTGTGTCATATGTTTATTGACAAATTTGCTGATTTAAGTATTAATTCACAAAACGTTTGAGACGGTAGACAGAAATATAATATCCTCCGTGGTGTCAGGCCATAGTTTATGTAAATGTAGTTTATATGCATTATAATTTAAATGAAAAAAATATATGAAAAGAATATTCATGAAAAGTTGATGATGTGACAATGTGGAGCTCTCCATTTGCTGTATTATTGACGTTTTGACAATGAGGAACCCCATATCTAGAATTTTAACATAGATTTTCCTTAATGGAATTACCCATAAACATGGTGATGGTGTAACAATAGAGAAGCTTCTTTATTCAGTGTTAGCTGAAATTTTGCAAGGAATTTTTTAAAACAAATTTCCAAAGGGTGACATAAGAGACGTTCAAAATATATAATAATTGGTTGCAAATACCGTTTTAAAAGTTTTACATTTTTACAACATCACCAATTTCATTTGAGAGCATGATAAATATAATTTTTAACCGTTCTTTGATGTGCATTTAAAGAAAAAGTCTACTAGTAAATTAAATAAGACAACTTACGAAAAGCCCACCCGGTCTGCTTTAAAGCAGTTTCGAATTGTTATCACCAGTTCCCAACTAGTTTCCAAAAATTTACAAACTGGTTTGTCCGCATTCAATAGATGTCACATATATTACTGCAAAATTCGATCTTATGTCTAATGATCATCGCGGAATATCGGTTCAGTCAAATCTTAAATTGAAAGATCATAATAAGAAGTCGTGCGTAGTATCCGAAATATATATATATATATATAAGAACAAAACAACGTACTCCATGGAATAACATTTATTAATAAATCCTATTTCTACCAGTATCTACAGCACTTATTCTGCATTCGTTAGTATTTGCGTTCATCCAATTACAACTGTACATTTGTTGTAACAAATCCACTCTTCGTTATGGAATCTTAGTTTTGCGCAATTTAGACCACTCCCTTTGCGTAACGTCATTTGGTGTGTCATCGCTTTCATTGTAATTGCGTCCGTAATTGATGTATGTGTCGTATTTTGCGAAGCGTTGGCTATTTTTAAAGGCATGTCAGTTATGTCTTATGAACAGAAATCATTGATGTTTTGTAACTATTAAGCATACGCGTCGAATCTGGAAGTCAAATGAGTTTAATGCACTCAAAGTTTCGTGTGTAGTTTTCAAAGAAGTAACAAAATCGAGAATTTTTTGGAAGAATTAGATAATAAGGAGAAAATGAAAAACAACTTTATTTACACTCTAGTGATTATATAAATTTATAGATGCACAGCGTAATGTAAAATAGTTAAAAGAAAAGAAAGCCCCTACAATTTGAAGCCGAACGGTATAATAGCGCCTTAGGCAAAAACAGAGAAAATGCTTCTGGCTTTTGAAGCTATTGCAATTAATAAGCTGAATCCCTGCTTAAACGTGCAGACAATAATTCAAAAAGAAATTAAATTGGACTGGAACAAAGACATAACTGATATGCCTTTAAAATAGCCAACGCTTCGCAAAATACGGCACATACATCAATTACGGACGCAATTACAATGAAAGCGATGACACACCAAATGACGTTATGCAAAAGGAGTTGTCTAAATTGCGCAAAAGTAGTGATCTAAATTGTGAAAAACAAAGGCTAACATAACGAAGAGGAGATTGGTTACAACAAATGTACAGTGGGATTGGATGAACGAATATACTAACGAATCCAGAACAATGGCTGTAGATACTGGTAGAAATAAAATTTATTAATAAATGTTATTCCATGGAGTACGTTTTTTTGTTCTTACATTTTAAAAAATGGTGAAATTAGAAACTATCAATATATATATATATATATATATTTATATATATATGTATGAAAATGTTATGTATATGAATCGCTGTTTACAGCAAAATACCAAAAAAGTTTAAATTTGTATTAAAGAACACATTTAATGCAGCTAAATTGCGATAGTTATTTAAGGTAACATATTTGCCTTTACCAAAAACTAATGAGAAACAGACGTTAATATCGACCTAAAAAATATGCCTCAATATAAATTCGCTAGATATCGATAAACCTACAGAGGCCAATCGAACAGTTGATCAACTACCAAAATGAATGAATGTAGCAACGTAAACGTGTGTTTCAAATTTAATGGTAAATAAATGTCTGCAATCAAAAAACAAATCAATGGAACTCCGCGCGTAATTTCTCAAGGTATGGTCTTTAACTAATTTACCAAATGCAATAGTAGAAATGTGTCTACAATATTAAAATTGCTGCGGATGGAATAATTGCAGCCCGATTTATGCAAGCAGAGAAATCATTTTTCGGTCTTAAGCATAATTTGGAACGATATACACAAATGATTTATTAGATTTCTATTTCACTTTATGATGTCGTTTTAATTTTCCGTTTTTCCATATATATATATATATATATGTATATATATATATATATATATATATATTTAGCTGTAGATTTCTGTAAGGCCACATTTAATTCCTTATTTATAGTTACATTATAGTAACTGTAGTGCTTCTCTGCCCAGTTTCATTTATTTGCAACTTGATTTATTGAGCTTTTGACATACATCGTTGACTGAATTTCCTATTTTTACTTTTCTAAATAGCATTTAACTAACATATTTGTAAGTGACGAAACTCGTTGTTCCGGAACTGATCGCCATATTTAGATGTTGATATCCATTTTCATAAACTATTAGTTTGAAAGTCATACATACGAGTCATCATTACTTTGATTAAATTTATCTATCATGTGTATGAATTTTATTATATTATTACCGTGGCTCATTTTATTCTATGCTTAGCATACGTTTATGCTTATCATACACATTTGCTTACACAGTGGCATATTGGTTTCATAATATACTCATTATGCATTCTAAATATTCTGCGATTCCACTAATTCGAAAGATCTTAATAAACTGAAGATTTATTTAAAAAAAATTTTTTTGGTTAGTTAACGTCGATTGATATATTTTAATATTTCCTTTCATAGGCTAACATTGCATTTACTATCGAATGCCCAAAATGACAGAATTTGTATTTCAGAATGAGGCGATTTTTATTTTGAGGTAGTATTGTAAATGTTATACAAATTAACAACAAAATTAGAAACAAATAAAGGTGAATATGAAACCATGTTTAAGGCTATCTCAGTCGATCACTTCTTGCATATAGTACTGTTTGAAAGCGCAAAATGGCAGCAATTGACAAAGAAATAGTGCAAATCGCAGCAAAATATTTTTAGAAATGACTTCATCAGTATAATACAGTGTGGTGAAAACGAAGGCAACGGTCGATTGATAAACGCGACTATATTCAAATGATGGAGAACGTCTTGAGTGATAATAATAAATTCTTCAGTTTGGAGCGAAAATCAGATAAAATAGACAAAGTTGAGCGGAAGGATATAAATTAAATTAAAATTTTAATCGGTGCCAGCTTAACTGATAAGGCCACTTCACCAAATTAACAATGTACGGACTAACAAATTTAACATAGAAGGATGTCATAAGAGGGAAAAAAATATCAATGGCCAATTCTACGTTGAATGCATTGATTAAATGGTTAGTCCGCGTAACTTTTTATTTGCGCAAATTACAAGGAAATTGTTCGTCTGTCGCTTTGTTAGATTTTTAAACTGAATTCAAGATATAAATGTTAAAAAAAAGAATATGGTGTTTTTGATGTTTTATGTCTTTGTTTTAAAATGTTCCATATGCCAATAAAGTGTGGGTATTAGAAGTAAACATATTATGAGTCCCGCCACGAAATTATACTCTACAAAACTTATCTCCTTTGCACGAACGATGTATAACACGATCTACGATGAAATACTGAGAAGAACACTATTTCACGAATAAGGGAAGATATTTATTTTCCAAAAGAAAGACTTTTAAATTTTAAAAACATTTTCGTTATATGATGGATTTTCCCTGGTTTTCGTAATAGAGTCGCAATCTCAAGCAATACTTCAAGCTTGAAATGAAGCGCACAAGAATATCACTCTATAACATTCGAAAAATTATTGCCTAAGATTTTCGGATGTGCAAAAAAAGGGATTAATGCTTAACCGACAGGGTCTGCACTTTATTTGTATTATTTTAGTTGTTTGCCGTTTTAATATTAATTTTCAACAATTTCCAGAAGTTTTGAAATAAATATTTCATGGATAAGTTAGCCCATAATTAATAAAATCCACATATTTTGAATTAAAAAAAGCAACCTTATATATAGGGAATCATAAAAAATTGATTATGTCCGAATTCAGAATGGAGAATCAAAATTACCAGACGTGTGTTGGACCAGAAGACAAAATTTACTTAAACAGTCAATTAAAGTTTGACGCTGGTTTGCCACAGAACGAAAAATGAAAGTGGAATCAGCTTAAAAACGAATATTTAATGCTGCAAAACAACGTGCGTTGTTCAAATGAGTGCAGTTGTTTCTGTCATCAGTGAAAGAAAGCAACCGCTGTTGTCTAAGGCAATTTTTATTCACTAATATGCAGGCGTGATTTTTCGGTCACCTGACGTAGACAAATCTACCAGACGGCTAAAAGATAGGACGAAATAACATTTGAGTTTAATAACCATTACCACATCAATTGGTGAATTCACGTCTGCAGTGGCGCAACAATCCAATTAAGCCTTGTGCGTTTTTTGCTTTTTAAATAACGACAATAGTTTGGCAATTAGTCAATCAATGTGAATGAGAAAATTCCAGCCTAATTTATTCAAGCGGAATATGCGTTTTTGGGCATTGCACATGATTTTGAGGTGATCGTAAAAAATAATTAGGCAAGCCTGTATTTCAAACTTTCTTCAAGTTAAATACTGTTTGTTGCGGAGAAATAATATATATGCAAGTATGTATTAGGTGTTGCAAACCTTGTAACAAATTAGTTCATTTTATGACCAGAAGGATAAGCCAAAGACAGCATGAACGGAATGTATAATCTCATGCACATTCGTTTCGTGCTTACTGGCGACTCATCAGTAGGAGCCGGTATTACGCCCTTTAACTACTATTTATATGGGTGAGGAATGTGGAAAAATAGGACGATACAATCTCGTAGACGAATGTGTAAACCTGCAATAGTGAAGCTAACATCATATAAAGTCTACGACAATGCGACTTCAAAGCTAACTCACATTATATAATATATATACCGAGTCTGTAAAGGATACTAACACTATGGCTATTGTGTTAGTAACCGATTCCAACATTATTGTGCCGAAAAGGTACATGGTACTAACACTACGGTTTCCAAGTACATGGTACCAACCTGATGGATATCAATTTATGCTATAGTTCAACGAAATTGAGAATTACAACAATTTCTGAACACCTGTTACTCCAGTAAATCCATACACTCTGGCCTTGATCGATATCAGTTATCACATTTCGTGGTAAGCATGACATCATTCAATTCAATATATTACAGTTAAATACTGTTTGTTGCGAAGACTAATATATATGCAAGTATGTATTAGGTTTTGCGAACCTAGTAACAAATTAGTTCAGTTGTGACCAGAAGGATAAACCAAAGGCAGCATGAACGGAAAGTATAATCTCATGCACATTCGTTTCGTGCTTACTGGCGACTCATCAGTAGGAGCCGGTATTACGCCCTTTAACCACTATATATTTGGGTGAGGAATGTGGATAATAGGACGGTACAATCTCCTAGACGAATGTGTAAACCTGCAATAGTGAAGCTAACATCATATAGTCGAAAATGCGACTTGTACGCTAACTCACACTATATAATATACATACCGAGTCTCTACTGGATACTAACACTATGGCTATTGTGCCAGTAACCGATACCAATATTATAGTACCTCAAATGTACATGGTACTAAAATGATGGATATCAGTGTGTGATATAGTTCATCGAAATTGAAAATTACAACTATTTCTGAACACCTGCTACTCCAGTAAATCCATAAACTATGGCCTTGGTGGATATCAGTTATCTCATTGAATTCAAAATATAATTAATAAATTGTATTTAACTGTTATACATTGAATTGAATGATGTCATGCTTACCGCGAAATGTGATAACTGATATCGATTAAGGCCAGAATGTATGGATTTACTGCAGTAACAGGTGTTCAGAAATAGTTGTAATTCTACACACCTTGATATCCATCATATTGGTACCATGTACCGACTCGGCAAGCATAGTGTTAGTATCATGTACCTTTTCTATACCATAATGTTGGTATCGGTTGCTAACACAATAGCCATAGTGTTAGTATCCTTTACAGACTCGGTATATATATTATATAGAGTGAGTTAGTGGGGAGGTCGCATTTTAGAGGCTTCAGTATTACAGGTTTACACATTCGTCTAGGAGATTGTACCGTCCTAGTATACCGCATTACTCACCCAAATAACTATTGGTAAAGAGCGTAATACCGGCTCCTACTGATGAGTCGCCAGTAATTACGAAACGAATGTATATATATATATATATATATATATATATATATATATATATATATATATGTGTGAAGTGTGTGTGTATGTGTGACTGTGTGTGTATGTGTGTGTTTGATTTGTTTATTTATGAATTATATAAGAAACAAACATTTCTTGTATCAAATAAAATTTGTAATCTTTTCAAATTGGAGTTAGAACATTAATTATTGCTTAGTCAAGCTTTTTTACTTCTATGCTAAATGTGCAGTTTTCACCTATTCGTTTGAATCATTTACCAATTTATTAAATTTTATTCCTTATTTTATGAGTAATATATTTATACACATAGTTTTCATATTCTTGCACATTTCAAAAATACTTAGTAGCGAAAAGTTATTGCCTTGAAAATACAGTTGCTTCCGGAACTTTAAGCATAATATTTCGTAGTATATCAATTAATTTGGTAAATTATGCTATGTTTGACAGCCGTCTTCTGCGCGCTTATCCAATAACTTCAATTCATCAAGGAAATTTGTGACGAAATACAATTTAATTTCTGTCAATTATCTTAGTTGTCACAAATATATAACATATGTCAATGGCAACGTATCTTAATCTAAAGCTTTACCCAAATACTGAAATATTTATACATCTAGAGGTAAAACGGTTGGATAACTGAGCCAAAGTTACTGTGAAATGTGAAACCAGCTTGATTTTAGTTTTTTTTAAATTATCATTTTTAAACATTATTTTCTGAGTATACCTTAAAGTCTCGGCGTATTTAATTAAGATCAACTTATAAATAGAGATTTGTCATTTATATCATCGAATAAAGGATGTGTTAGTTAAATGATTTCACCAAATATTAAAGTACTTATTTAGATTAAACCGTGTAATTTTGTGCAAAGAGAATTTTTTTTAGCATTAACTCAAATTTGATAATTAATTTGTGCATGCATACATAGCATTCTACTTATATTTGTAAAAGAAATTTTCTTAAATAAAAAATACCCTAAATGGGGTAGGTGATATACGAAATATTCCTTAGTGACAAATACATGCTATATTGGATCAAACCTATAAGAGTACATTTATATACTTAACCGAACATTGGTTGTGCGGGCGGTGATAACATTTAATATAATCAAGGGTACGAACTTGATATAAACGCCTTACCAATTAATTACTTACATATGCCAGTTAAAGCTAAGAATTATATAGTTCAGAAAAAGAAATTCATCCAGTAGACCGGTTTCGTCCTTATTGGGAACTCCTCATGAACTGGCTAGAATCTGCCGCGTACAGAGCTCCAATCTGGACACGTCTGCTTCAGAATCTGGTACTCTAACCACTGAGCCCTCCTACCGCAGACTACATGCAATTTTTATTTTTATACTAATTAGGGTTACTTGGTTAGATTTTTTCTTTTAGGTGGAGGTCATATGGCTTCCATTTAGATCCAAATTTCGAAATAACCATCCCCAATATGTCATAACTGAACAGACACCATACTACATGGGGAAGTGGCATTGGAATGAACGTTTATATAATTAAACGAACGGCTGTTTTTTATTAGCTCTTGCTTTATGTAGAGAAGGAAATTATTCCAGTAGACTGGTTTCGTTCTTATTGGGAACTCATTACGTACTTAAATGCGAGCATCTCGATAATTCAGAGTATTGTTCACATGCACAAACTAAAAGTAATTTGTTTAAATGGAAGAAATATTTATTACAAATTTATCGCCAATTCTCTTTAAATCAGCAATTTTTTTTCTGTGTTCATAAATCAGGCACAGCATCTGATAAATAATTGACTCGTATCATTAAAATAGATAACGAGTATATATCGCGGATATGCGCGGATATTGATTTCAGCAATATTCAACGCAATTTCAGACTTGCGTTCAGCAGGGACTTATACAAATGTGGTTTAATAAAATTTGGTTAACAACTCAAATGTAAAAATTGGTTATGAAAAGTTAAGATGGACATTAAAGACGGTTTTCCTCTCAATTCTGGTACAAAAGTTACTACATTATAGTTCGTGAACTGCTTAGCTGTTATAAATATGTGCCTTAGAGCTGCTCGGTCTTTTTTTCTTTCGGGAAACAACGTCCCACTTGAACACAAATTTTTATGCCAAAACCGGTGAGAAAAATGGTACAATCTAATGTAAAAATGTGTTGCGCGTTTACTGTTGAACTGGCACAACGCACCAATCACATGATGTATTTTGTCAAAAATGGGACCGTTAGACGGTACAATATCTTAAAAGTTTCAATATTAACAGAGTTATGGATTCAACTTTATATTATTTTTGCGACTTCAGAGCCAAATTTACTGAGCATGGAAATGGTATCGCCATAACGGATTTGTAGATATATAAATTGTCCTGAGAATCGAAAATAACAACTTGTCTGAAAACATGTTATTAGAGCATGAACATCCATTATGGCATTTACGTGGTAAAAATGACATTTTTCAATTAAATCAACATAATGTCCCAACTTAATTTATCGAAGGAAAAACGAGTTTTTGGCTAACTTACCACTTCTATTGATGAATCATATTAAATTGTTCATGCTGACTTTAGCAAAACAATCTTAGCCCATGTTAAATAACTTATTAAAGCTACGTGATGCCTAAAATATTGCTGTATATATATATATATATATATATATATATATATAAATTACAATAAATTAATAATATATATACTGCATGAAAATGTTAGGAAAACAGCCTATTTCGCACTCTATATCAGTTAAAACATTCCATAATACGACCAATACACGCCTGTCAAAACAGTATAATTTCTCTATTTTAGATGCCTTTAAGCGCCGAGTAAACTGGCTTTTGATAATATTTTTATTTATTTTTCAATGAGCACCAAATTAAAAGTCTCCAAGTCAAGTATACTTGTTGTTCTCAATTTCACCGCTAAAGTAATGGAAATGACCAAATTTAGCTGCCACATCCTAGACAGATTATTAGTCAATTTATGCGCGGCGTGAGGTTAGCCGGATTTCATGTTTGTTCAGAAAAGTCATTAGTTAGAGGCCAAATTTCATCATCATCATCATCATTTCCAGCCACACAAAAGTCAAGTGACTAATGTTTCACTGCCATATAACCATAAGGAGTTTGGTCTAACTGCACCTGAACTTTTTGTTAAATGTGTAGTGACGGAATGAGAGCAAGCGTTCCAGACGTGAAGGACAAGTTTCGGCTGCTGAAGGAAACTCTGGCCACTGGCATCTGGGCAGATAGTGCTCATCAGCTTTGGTTGGCAGACTATCTAGGAAAAGGAAAACTCAGAATAAAAACCATCACTAGAAATGGGCGACCTTGTGTTCTTTTACAGTCTACATATAACCATGACAAGAGGCCAAATTTACAAGTTAGATAATTTGTAACGATTTAAGTTAAGATACACTGATTTATGTGGCTAGGCACTACATATGTAAGTGGTTTAAACATCATCATTGCACCGATAAGGAGACAAATTTGTCAGTCAGACCCTTTTACTCGGTATATTAAACAATACATCGTAATACGGCACACATTCTCCGAACAACAATACTTTCCATAAGTGAAATTTTACAGTATCCCAGCGGGAAACAGAACACAGTTTTTATGCCTGGGAAATTATTTTTTTTATTAAAGGCTTTATGATAAACTATAACAATGACAAAAATAATTATTTCTTTTTTTCTCCTATATACGTATGTAGGTATTGTTTGATAAATGTTTAATTATTAAGACAATTAAGACAGAGCTAACGTTGGGCAGTACAGAAACAAATCAAATAATGGATACTTGAATTATGAAAAGTTGATAGTTACTTTCATAAAAGAAACTTACCTGATAATATTATTTGTTTAAATCTGTAAAATGTGTAATGTTACATACATCAACCTATAGCAATTATCCGGGCAAAAACTGTAGGTATTGTAAATAAAATATCCAAAATGTGAACAAACGTTAGGTGATGAGACATAACATTTATGCATCAATGCTTTAGGTACGACGGATCTAGAACAAAGGTTTGTACTTTTATAAATAAATGTATAAATAAGTCAGCGAACAAAAAAGTGCAACCTAATGTAAATTCGCGTTTCATTTTGGCCGAAGAAATACCAATATAAATGGGTACTACGCGCCAAACACACCACATATTTTAGTACAACATGTTGAATAATAGGAGGCATACTCTATCATAATAATTTGTTTCTAATCTGCATTACATTCAATTTTAAATGAAGTTGTTCTCAGAGCGACTACAAAGCGAACATAAAAAGCAAATTATGTGAAACGCTGTACAATTATAGGCGGAAGAATTATTTATATTTTATTGGAGCAACAAAATTGTAGACTTTCATGTTTCTTAAATTCCAACGCATTTATTAATATCTCATGAACGTGGAGGAGTGAATAATTAACGAATAAAACAAATGTTTTATGTAAATGAACTTCAATGCTATTTAATTAATAAAATATGTCATAAAACAAAAATGGCAACAGGAAATTACATATTAATGAAATATCCATTTATTTATTAATTTTATAATGTTAGATTTTTCAGACGAGGCACATTATAAATCTAATTTTAACTTATAGACGCCAAAAAATTTTCTAAATAATAAAATATTCATAAATTTATAATAGGCAATAAAGAAAACGGTATACATGATTATATATATAATTAAACATATAAAATAGCGTTATTTATATTACCATTAAAAGTAATTTATAAAAAAACATTGAAATTAAGTTTGCTAGATAACGTAAGTTATAGCCTTGATGAATTTTACAATTTTTTACTCTTTAAACAGACATTGTTTTGTTTTATATATTCTAAGCTACCCAAAATCAACACCCATTCGCTTCATAAACTTATTTTTTCTAACATTCAACAGAAAGGAACAGTAATCGTTATTCTGAAGACACTAGAATAGAATTGTGCAGTAATAACGGATCTGTGTAATTATATAGAGTTGGCCCATTAATGATAATAATTTTTGAATGTATGAGCTCGAATTTCTGCACTCCTTAATGTGTACGGTTTTTTCTATCATTATACGATAGATTTATTACAAGTGATAGCGAACGAAATATTGCGATTTTGATTAAGTAAATTCTCAGTTAAATAACTAATTTGTAATACGTTTTTTAAATCAAATAAGGCAATAAACATCATATTCTAAAGTAATTTAAGGTAAGGAAATTTGTGTCGCCTTTTAAATGCCCAAACAGTGGTAAATGCTCCAAATATAATGAAATAAGTTTTTCTTCTTGAAAGTATTTTTCCAGTTTGATTTGTTAATTTAATTGTTCTTTTTCGAAAATATTCAACAAGACCACATCTTTTCTCCATGTTATGCTTTGCATGCAGCAATAAACACGGAGTCGGATAACATGTTTTTTGTTTTTAGGACACAAAATTGAAATTTGACATCTTTCATGAAAATTGACGCTTCTAATTACTCATTATTCAGATGGTCAAAAAGCGATTTATATTTACCAATTCTTCGCAAATGGTTTTATAAATATAATAATGAAATATTACTTATATTTAATTTTTTCCAAACGAACTGGATTGTCATTACTGTAAATATTTGTTTTTTTATTTATTTCACTATGTTATTTTATATATCTAAATAAATTTTAGAATAATGTTATACGCAGAATGCAAAGAATAAAAATGTATATTTCCCATGATAGGAAAATTTGTTTAACAGCTTTTTTAAAAACAGGATACTCTAATTCAACTATATAATTCGAAAATTTTGCTCATTGAACGCCATAGAGATATGCAAAATTTATTTTGCCGGCTTGAATAATTTTTTTAAAAATATGGGACTTAATAATTATTGACGCCATAATTGAGATTGGTGTTTATTTCAATTCTGTAAACTACAATTAAAAATTTGTTCAAAAAAGGCAAACCTTGTTGGTGATACGAGTATTAATAGTTTGAAGCAGTTTATAATTACTTTTTCAATATGAATGGTTTAATTTTATAGAGATTTATCTTCAATAACGTTGTTATATAAAGAACCGCGGTGAATAAAAAGAGAGAAATTATTTTGGCAGGCCTTTTTTCAATTGAAGAGGTCAAATTATGAAAAAGATGAACATTACAAACATTAAGTTTCAATTTAATTCACAATTGGATCATTGTTTAATATGTCGTAAAATAATTTTAAGCATTTTGCGAACAACTTATTTAAAAGAAACATTCTCCGTATACTTCAATTTTAGGAGCAATCCTCATCATTTAATGTAAACTTTTAGCAACTTATTCCCAGCATACTAAGCAGTCTTATATCATTAAATTATTATTCATAACAAAGGTGTTGCTTCAAATCTAATGTCTCTGCATATATTTATTGTCAAAAAGGTTTTCTTGGTAGTCTAAATGCATTTTTAATGCTCTCATATGCGTTACACACGAGGCATGACCCGTGGTTTCGACTAGATTTACATAACTGGCATTATCCAAATGGTAACAATATTTACATAAATGTGAATATATTTTATTATCAGCTATACCAATATAAATTATAAACATACAGAAAACAACTCCATCTTTTAATGACTGTTTCTTGAGCGTTTCCAGAGAGTTTTTGGAACATGACAATTCTAACAGTATATTAAATACGCATTGCCCAATTTTCATGTATGATCGGCAACTAAAACATCCTGTAGGTGCACAATAGCGCTAAAACTCCGACAATATGACAAGGGAACATTTTAAGTTAGAGGTATATACTCGGTCGTTTAACCTACCTATAATGTAGCTGTACACCTTGCCAAATACAAGTTATCGCTGGATTTGTAAAAGTTTTTAGCACCCTAGTTGAATACCTGGTTGCACTTTGAATTTAGAATGTACTTATAAAATAGAGAGAGATATTCCTTCTTTACCAAGAAGATTATTTTAATTAAATGCAGATATAACAAGAAGAACAAGCGAAATAATAGTTTAATCAGCGTCTAGTTGGGATTTTTTGTAAGATAGCTTTAAATAACTTATAACTGCATTTCATTAGTATATTGTTTAAAATCTAAGTAATCTTAAAAATGTATAGCATTTTATTGTTCTAATCGCTAGTATAAAAAAATGATACATCTAGTTCCAATCCACTAAAAATATTTTATATTAAAATCTATAGAATTATTTTGATCTTCCAGAGAACAAATTTAATGAAAAAATATACTTTATAATATAAATAAATATAAATGCAAATAATACTTTAAAATACGCGAAAAGTCGAAAAGACATTTAAATGTATTCAGATATTTGGTGTTACTAATTATAAAGTTTATATGCTAGCAGGATAAATTTGCCACAACTCTGTCGCACAACTATTGCTGAACACTTTAAATGTATATTTGGAAATAAAATATCAAACTTTTAAAATTATTATTCTAAACATCGCTTCTTATAAACGAGCATTTCAGTTTAATTAACCGGTACATGTTCTAATTTAAAATGGTCTGACAATAAAACTATTGGACATAAACATATGGTGTGTTTTAACAATAAGATCTATTTTATTGAATCCAGGTTACATGAGTCTTTACGAAACACTCATTCAATTTAACATTATTTAAAATCTAACTAAGCCAATTATCTGCTGTCTAAAATAAGCGGAATCTGGCATGTTTCTAATAAGGATAATGCACCGTTACTTTACTTCTTATTTCTGTTCGAAACGATTTCATATTGAGTAGTAAATCTATTATCCACGAAATGGCAAATCTAATTTAAAAATTTATTTCTGTATAAATTTATTTGAGTTACATAAATCAATCTTTTAACTATCTAAGTTACGTACAGAATGCAAGTTTAGGTTATGCACTAACATCTTAAATTTAGTTATTCAATCATTCAGATTTATCCTGTTTTTTATCGCTTTCGACTTAAATTTCTAATTCACCGTCCACCACCTGTCATTAGAAGACAGAAATCAGGCAACCTGACATTGAATATGCTATAAAAGAAGGATTTACTTATAGATATTTTGTCGGTAATATCTGAGAATAACAAGCTATTAGCCATTTCGAATTCAGCTTTGATGTGCACGAATTAGGTATTTGTCAGAATTGTCAATAACGGTATTCAAACCTGGGCGCATTAGTTTTATTCTTGCAACTCCCTCGCTGCAACACCAGTAACATCACTTTTCATTTTTATTAAAACTCCGAATGTTTATAGAGTGTTTCTTTGCTGATATATACAATTTGCTAACGCTCTCGAGTAATACTATAACTTTCATTACATAACTAGTTCTATCTTACCTAAGAAAGTAAAATTTAACAAATAGATTAACGCTGGATTTAATTTTCCATTTTTATTATCGCCTACAATTAAATACCGCATAAGTTATAACATGCAATTCAAAATCTAGGCCGGTTTCACCATTACGAGAAAAACATAAATTATTAAACATAATTGTGATTACCAGGCCCCAAACGGACAAAATTACCTCATTGTAGATATTTACACAATGTGCCACATACTGTAGGTTCTAAATGAAAATGCTAGGTCTTTATAATTACATAATTTTTGCTGGCCTTTTCTTAAAAATTAGTCTATTTTTCGTCGCTTTAGATGTAGATATCATCATTAAATCTGTTATTTCTTAACAGACATTTTGTTATTTGTGGAATTGGTATTAAATTTAATAAAATTGTGATATATATATATATATATATATATATATATATATATATATATTCAGTAAAAGCTGTATATTTCACAAAATATAAACTGCGTTTCATCATGTGAACTAAAACTATGGAATGAGGATTAACAACTTTTAGTCTTGTTCTAATTATCTTACTCAGAAATCTCTTTTGAAAGTTTTACAGAAAAATATATAAATACAGTATTTTTTTAATTTTCCAAGCCTCAGATTATCTTAAAATTATGAAATATTCTGATTAGAATGTAAGTCTTCATTATTCTTTCACCAGATAGTTCCGCAAAATGATCTAAAAAATAAAATGTAATTCAGAGAATTTGAGGCGCGGAACTTTAGATACCAACAAATTATATAAAAATTTTTCATAAATAATTTAATATTTGTTTTAAACCTGGCTCCAAGATATTTGAACTTGAACTAAACAAAATGGACGAAAATGCCTAGATGCTGATTGAGTTCGTGTTTGCACTTATTTCTAAAGTATTATTTTGTCCTGCATATTTATAAAAACTATTTATATCATTGAATCAAAACTCGAAACGAGAATAAATTGCTTTCGTGATTTATTTTGTTATTGTGATTCATGATAATTAATTTTTTTTCGTGCAATAGAAAAACATAGAACCACTTTTTAATTCTGCATAAGTTATTAATGCAAATTGAACACTTATGGTATATTTTTTCCAAGTACTTAGAATATGTTTTAAGGAAATTAATCTTTTAATCTTTAGTTGTCAAATTATTTCAATGTCACCAAGAAATAAAATAAATAAAATTGACAGGTTTTAGAAAAACTAAAATATCGATTGACTAAACTTCGCGCTGAAAAAGTAAAAAATTGAAACAAATTTATCACTAAATATGACTAGCTGCCAAATTTGTAAATGGGATTTCATAAAAAATTAACACGCTACATATTGTAAAAACAGCCAATATGCATTAACTTTGCGAATATTCGCTGGTTATAACATCTTATTGAAAGACCTTCAAAAAACATTTTAAAAGCTAGTTCTAAAATCATATCGGAATTTTAGAAAACTTTATCGATTGATTATTAACTGACATCAGGAAAACTTTGGTGGTTCGAAGTAAGGAATATTCTCTTAACCGATGTGTAACAAATTAGATTATAGCGGTCAGTTTTTTTCGTGCGAACCTATCTTATTGTAAAACGCTGTATTTCGGGGAATTTGGAAAACAAAATACCATTTTACATTTCAGACGCAAAGATTTACTAGAACGTTACTTAAAGAACACCCGATGATTAAAAGGACAAGCAATATTTAAAAGCATTGTTTGATAATGTGGCCAGACATTTGGGGTAATGCCGTGGCCAAAGATATTCTTGTCGATTGCAAAACATTTTCACAAAATCATATGAATTACTTACTGTTTCATGAATTGTCGAGGCATCTATGTTTCCGGACGTGCTTAATATGGTATGCACCAACTTTCTCGGGATAAAATATCAGAAGCAATGTCTCGTCCTGTCGAAGGAGAAGTATTCATATTCGTGTGATTGTATGTATACCAAACTGTTTAAAGTTTTGAATTGATATTGCCGGAGTGATACACACAATCAGTCCTGAATTTGTGCCGCTATACCCGATCTATAATTTGAAAAGTATAAGTCAATCAAAAACTGATAATTTTTCTCCTACAATGGAGCACAATATATAAAAGAACTATGAAACTGTAAAATTATTCGAGTAGTTTAACAATGCTAAATGACAACAAATAAATCACCGCTTATCATGCATTAAAAAATAATGTGTGAAAACTCCCATTATCGTTCGAATTAAAAAGACATCTTACCTATGCAGTGTATAATGCGTAAGCTATTAACACGTATTTTCCTTTAAATCTACTTTATGCAGTAATTAATATTTCAATTCATGTTGACAATACAAAGCATAATATTTGAGCAAGCTGTTGTCTAAATTATGCATGAATAATAAATTCAGCCTCCCACAGCTTAATTTACTCGTCAGTTGGGAAAGTTTTTGTTTGCTAGTTTGCATTGTTCAATCCAACGACTTTCTGCTCAATATGATGCAAGCAAGCAAATTGCTGAATTTTTAGGTATAAATCAATTTTATCAAATGCAACGAAATTTAAAAACTGTAATTTCTTCTACAACGTTTTGTGGCAATTAACAACGTGAACACTTAGTGCTCACAGTTGTATTTGAACAAATTATCTGGAAATTTTGGGGCATACTAAGTGGTGTAGCATAATTTTTATTTCTAATTCACTGAACATACAAGTTGATGTCTAACTTTATATGCACCGAGTTATAAAAACATGTTAAACACTCTACGACTCTGTGAACTATTTGCTGAAATTTAAACGCAAACTTTACAGAAAACATAAAGTGCAAGAATATTTTTTTTTCAGAATGTAAACCTGCTTATTAACTGACGTGGGT
The DNA here is from genome assembly GCA_029291075.1 of Eudiplozoon nipponicum. Lineage (NCBI taxonomy): Eukaryota > Metazoa > Platyhelminthes > Monogenea > Mazocraeidea > Diplozoidae > Eudiplozoon > Eudiplozoon nipponicum. The sequence continues at coordinate 292,422 of JAQBSW010000020.1, forward strand.
TTTAGTTTATGCCAAGAATCAATTCCGGTCATAATGCCAAAATATATGGTCCGATAAATTGGCTTAGAATAGTTTATTAAAGAGGAGAATTACAGTCTGTCAAATGAACTGTAAAGATTTAGCATTTCCGTAACACAAATGGAATTCTCGTGCGGGTGTTTGATGCTTCATTTCGACTTTGGAAGTTGGCAGAATTTGCCATGAAATTTATAAATGTAAGCAGGCTGAGAGCATCTAGAGAAAATTTAATATGAATCGCATTGTGTAGCAAATCTTGGAAATGTTAAATTAAAGTATAGAAATCTTTGTGATTGCAAATTAATTTTAAGGTAGCCATTAATTTAAAAAAAAATATTTGTAAATTAAAATATACATTTTTAATATATAATGAATGAGCAGTAAATAATAAATTTTGGAAGAGATGTAAAAATACTTTAAAAGTTGAATGGTAAAAATTGCAGGTGTATAGGCAACTGCCTGAATCTACGCTTAATGAGTAAATTTAGTTATCATTAACAGAAGAGGCAGATGAGATTGTGTCCAAACAACAGGGTTGCAGGTATCAAAACAATTCATCGTAGAGAAAATAGACCCCAGGTAATTTAGATGCAAAACATGTACTCCACATAGTACTGAGTGAAAATAGTTTCTGGCGTCATTTTAAATCATTTTATAAACTAAAACGATACAAAATCGCATACTATTAAAATACACCTACCTCTAGCAGAGTGCAGCTTCATACGTGCCCCCATTCATTGGCGAAATATCTAGCGGGATTGGGAGATAGGAACGGCTCCCGCCAAGTACAAAGCGCATGAGTAAATGAAATTATACCTGTAATTCATGCTCATATTTACATATCCTATATACTTGTTATAAGGTTCACAATGACTAATACATAATTGCAGATACATTTATTTTCTCTGCAATCGAGAATACACACATAAATAATATTTATCTTTCTTCTTCGGTATGGCAGTGATATATATATATATATATATATATATATATAATAAATACTTTTGCATTTATTACGCTTGGTTCAACGTGAGTTATCTTAATTAACATATGAAGAAAGAGTATACATTATCTTTAGGTTATGTCATTGTTTATGTTTAAATATTGAATGAGTCCCGGGCATTTTAGTTGCTTTCTATAAGGAGTTACCGATAAGCATAAAAAACAAGCGTAATTTGTATATAAAATTTGATTATTTTTCAATTGTTGGTATCAAACTGCATATGCATTTATCATCATCCTACATAAAATTCTATGTCTATTACTTGATTTAAATAAATATTTAAAAAAAAAATTTGTATATGCTGCTGTTTTCCTCCATCATTTTGTTGCTAAACTGATCGAATTTTTATTGAGTCTCGTCCAGTGAGGTGTTTATCTTGCCCAGATATATATATATATATATATATATATATATATGTATATATGATGTCCATTCCTTTTTAATTAAACAGTATTCTTATAATTAGGAAAACACAAATAACAAAGTGGATAAAGGCCATTTATTTCGTGAATACTAATCATCTCTTATACAATCATACATATTTATACATTTTGGGTTTTCATTTGATTATGCTAGTGGTACAAATCTGACTCGTTTTTACTGCTGTTTCTCGTTTTGACTAGTTGGTGAGTGTGTATGCGTTTGTGTTTGTGTTGTGTATGTGCGTTTGCATGTAAAGGTCATTCTCGCAGTATTGCGAAGTGATTTGTGAGATATTGTCATTATTGTTTTTATAGCTTGAGAATTAACCATTTGTCCGCTTTGTTCACTGTTACAAATACGAGTGCTATTTTTCCCAGTATAGTTGATCGTTTCACCTCGTTGCGCAAATTTTTCACGTGGTAACAACGCCAGTGTTGATTGCAGTGTTAAACGCTCACATTGTTTGGAGACTTCTGTCATCGTATGCGCCTCTGTTATTTCCACTTCAGTTTGTTGCCAATCCGATTGTACGTTTGTTGATTCTAGTCGAGGGCCTGTTTGTTCTTGGCTGGATACTAGTAGATTGTTGTTGAATTTTGTTATTCTTGGCCAGTCGATAAGAATATCATGTTGATGAAACTTTTGAATATTAAGGTCAGGTGCTTGTTGTTTTATGTAAAGGGCTTCATAGATAAATAATAATTTTTCTGATTTTGCTTTATGTAGAATTGTGAAATTGGTCGAATTGACAGGGTGCCCCGTTGCCAATATATGATCGGAAATAGCTGATTTTCCTGACGGTGGCAAGCCTTTGTTAATCAATTTCTGTGGCAAATGTTGCTGGATTCTGCTTAGCAATTGCTTCTTCGTACGTCCGATATATGTGCTACCGCACATACATGAGAATTTGTAGACTATGAATGATTTGGAGAGAATTGGCAATTGATCTTTGGCATCCAACCTCATGATTCTCTGTGTACTAAATGTCATATTAACTTTAACACTGGGAAAGTTGTCCTTAGTTATTCTATTCAGCCGCTGTGCAATTATTGAGGCTGGTACGTCGCCTCTAAATGGTAAGTTTAGGAAAACCTGCTTGCCGGTATCCTCTCTAGTACGAATCTGCCGTGGTCTGATGTTGACATCAATGAAACGCTCTGGGTAGTTGTTCATTAGCAAAATTTTCCTGAAGTAGCCCAGTTCTTCCTCAATCTTGTGTTCAGAGCAGATCTTTCTGATTCTGTTTGCTAGGTTGTTTACTATATATATATATATATATATATATATATATATATATATATATATATATACAATTAAACCAAAGTTCATTTAGGTGCGTTGTTATAATTAGTTTTTCCAGTTTATAAGTAACATTTAGCATGATCATGTTAAAAAACGTAAAGAATGTAAAGTTTTTTGCATATATTATATTGATGTCAATGAAAATTATTTCAAGCATAGATTTATCGAGTAAATAAATTAATTGTATGCTAAATATATTTTTAATAGTTAATGAAAACGATTACGTTATGATTTAAAGTATTATCTGCAAATTTTCAATTCATTTGTTTCGATGGAAAACGGTGAAGTTTTGCTTATCCTCTTTATATTGTACGTGTTTCTATGATATTCGTTGATCGATTTGTAATTCATTTCGAATTTAATGAGTTTTCCACAAAATTAATGCAACCAGAGTTCGCGCTTCTATTTTTGTTGAACTCTTAAACTGAAAAAAATATTATGGCCAACAAAACGAATTACAATTAGTAGGAACTAATTAAATTATAGCATACGCTAATTTGATTTGTCTTCAGATTTAGTCTCAAAATAGTCAGCATAAAAGACTGAAATTTATTATTTCTATTGACATAAGTAGGCCATTAGAGATCTGCCGACATATCGGGTAATTATTTGCATAATTTGCTTTTAGGTTGAATCGTTTATTAACATTATTATTCACGGACCGTAAGCATTAAAATAGTTGCCTCAATAATTTCTCTGATAGAGTAATATAAGCTCACATACATTTCTTTATGTGATTAACTTTTGTGAATATAAAAAAATGACTTATCCGAACATTAACGAGTCCCACGCTAAAGTAAAAATTTATCAAATCAAACTGAAACTCTTTTACACCGATCTTGATCAGTGATTAAATTCAGAGTACAGTCAAGACTGTTTTGTCAAATCCCACGTGATAACCATACGAGGCTCTAGAGATGACAAATTATTTACAAATACGTTTTTCAAAATATAGCCATTGCTGTCATTTCGGTACTATTTTTCAAACTGTAAGTTATCTTAGTTCAGTTGTGACCAGAAGGATAAACCAAAGGCAGCATGAACGGAAAGTATAATTTCATGCACATTCGTTTCGTGCTTACTGGCGACTTCACCTTTAGAAGAATCCAATGGTTATTATTCCGGAACGTTATACAAAAAACGAGTATTTATTATTTAGTATATTATTTCGTATTTATTAGGACCAACTTGGCTTCACATAAGCAAAGTTTTCTCTAAGGTCAATATTGTTGCAATATTCACTTATATGAATAAAATAAATTTTATCTATTAACATATGTAGCAATCCAAAAAATTAGGCCTCGAATTCTGATACCAGGTAATCGCTGTTTAAAAATTTGATTGAAGAAGAAATTTAATCACTTTTGTCCGTTTAATATAGTTATACATTTCTTTACATGAGTTATTAAAGGTAAATAAATTAGAATAGTATAATTACGTTGATTCAGCCAGATATCGATATTGGTATTATCGTAGACGCCCCAGTTTCAAATAAATGCCCTACGACGTTACAAACACATTTAGGTGGCATGGGGGCTTACAATAAGTACTGTTGGTGGCCCTTATTAGAGCTGGAATTGCGTTCTCCTGCGAATGCCGAGAACTTTAGGTAGTGTAGCAGTGTCCAGAAGTACTCATAAACACTTCAGGCCAGCTCGGGTTGACTGGTTGGTGTTTCTCGTTGGGACATTGATTTCAGAGGCGAGAGGCTGTGTGAAGTCTTAGAATTGTTTTGTTGAAGATCTGCGACAACACCATGGTGACTGGCACACGTAGAGGTGCAATAAATAGATGTTGCTCCGTCTCACTAAATGTGCAGCAACAAGATCGGCGTGACTAGGTGACTCGTCTTGTGAAGAAATTTCTGAAGTCAGCGTAGGTGACCAGTCAGTGTGACACGAGACAGCGCCTACACGTAGCGCGCAGCAGAAATCACACGTGGCATGGTAAATGCACCATGCTTATATAGTGTGGAATACGAAAGTTCGCAAGCTATTGGTTAACGGCAAATTAAGCTTGTTTTAATTGGTGCCGCGTAAATTAAATTTGAATTTCATTTAGGCAATTTGCCCGCGAATTGTTCTTGAGGCGTTGCATTATTTTGTAACGACACAAATTAATGGCCGACATATTGCGTAAATTAAATTCAATTTTATTTACGTTGCACCAATGAGAAAAAAGCGAAACTTGCCGTTTAACCAATAGTGTGCAAGTAGGCATGGTATGCTATTTAAGCACGGCAATTTACCATGCAAGTCAGTTGTGGCATTAGCATTCTGCGTTCTGTCGGCTGTCAATACCTACGCTGGTGATTTGATAGTTTCACCAACAATTGGCTACATCAGTGACTCATCTTGTTGCGGTACAACCAGCGAGACGAGCCAATTAATTGCAGAACCTGAACGACGTTATCCACTTCGTGATTACAACTCTACAAGAAGAACAACAACAACCAGAGTCCACCCAAGGCTCTAGAACATCTTCACACTCTGAACAATTCAGGAGAACGCATTACCAGGCCCTCTTAAGGGCCCCCTTATCAGTAACAAATCTCTATTCAGAGCACCTTAACCGAGTTTGTAACGTCGTACGGCATTTACTTGAAGCCGGGGCGTTTACAAAATTGCCGACCGCGCCAGGATATTGATTATTGTTCTGAGTTTCTTGGTATGAATAAAATTGACTTCCTTTTTCATTTATTTCGGATAAAAATCGATTAACATTTGCGTTTTCTTTACCGTGATCGTGGTTTTCGGGGAATTTTGTTGGATATATATTCGTGGATTTGTGTTGAATTTTTTTTGGGGGATATAATAAGAATACATTGGCATCAAAGGCCAACAGGGCCTCTGTTCAACTTTCCTACGTACAAAAATGCACCGTACGAACTCGACAGGCTCAATTGCGGATTTTTGGAAGAAGTTACTGTGACGCGCTTTTATTCTGCGCTCATACACCTGTGGAAGCTTTTTGAGGGTAAGCGTTTCGTTAAAGTATATTTATATATTTTCATATTGCTTATAAATTTATGCTTTTAAGATCCCGTAAGATTGCTAAAATGTCGGGTCCAATTTTAGATATTGATGTTCCTGTTTGGGATGGAGATAGTGAGCTATTCTTTATGCGCGTAGACTCAGCTTTCTCCCTGTTTCCTGATTATGACAGTCATCAAAAACTGTCGAAGGTTTTTGCTAAACTACCTTCTGAATTGTAGCGACGGATTTATCCTAAGCTTGAGGCCATTAGGAAGCTACCTAATCCCATTTTGGGTCTACAAAACGAAGTAGAATCCTTGCTTGGGCCCACAGAAACTGAGCAGATAATAAACAAATATGCGCAGTTAGACATGCCAAATCTTGGCCCCATCGAAATATTGAGGGAATTACGGAAACGTTGGTATAAAACCAACATTTCTGACCACGAGGCTAAGGTTGTTTTTATTAACAATCTTTCACAAACATTAAAACTCTTTGCCAGACAGCTCCCCAACACTCTCTCTATAGATGACTTATCTGAGAGATGTGAGTTAGAATATAGGGTTTTGGAGCCCAAAGTGAATCCATCATCCTTTTCTTCACACCCGCAAGATGATAGACTCTCCTCTTTAGAGAGAACAGTGGCGAACATGGCCATAGTTCTAGAAGGATTGGCCATTGCCAAATCCGAGCTAAATTAAGTGAATGCTTGACCAAAATTCGTTTCCAAGTCAAATTATAATGGTAGGCGGCGATCGAGATCTCCGCAATCCTTTAATAAATATGCCCCAAAGAAACTGGTGTTATAACCACCAGAAGTTTTTTATGCTTGCCAAGTTTGTCTCTGTCGTTCCGAAGAATTTCTGAATGAGTGTCAATTTCCACAGCAGACGGAAAGGACAACAGACCGCAGGCACAAGGTTGCATCAGTATCGGGAACCGTCTGGCGCAGGAAGTAGAAGACCGTACTTTCTGCACATCAACGGCATCAACGGCGCTACAGGGAAGAAGCCAACTACAATCCGACATCCCTGTCGACTCCTTTCGTCCACGCCGAATTTTTCACATAGAGAACCAAACGGACAACGCCGGTCGCAATCACCAGCCTACTTGTTTGCATGACCCGGCCAAACAGCCCAACGAACTTCTGCACCTTCTTGATTTCAAAACTGGCGAAGAGTTCATCGTAGACACAGGTGCGGCAGTCTCAGTTCTCAAAGGTGATTCAATGGCCGAGATGTTGCTAGGCGTTCTTCTCGCAACAGCTACAGGCGAGCCCATACCAGCTTATGGCTGCCAATACCGCACACTCAACATAGGTCTACGACGTGAATTTTCCCACAACTTCATCATTTCCAAGGTCTCACATAATATAATAGGCCTTGATTTCCTTCTAAAATTTTGGCTCATTGTTGATCTTGCCAATCAAAATATCATCGACCCCTCCACCGGACTTGAGCAAAGTTTTTTGGACACTTGCCTCCGAGCGTTTGGAGTTACAGGTCATTCAGTCAACCCCAGTGCATCATTCAGCAGAGATATCAGCAGCTCTTCGAAAATACAAATCGCTTTTCGATCTTAACAAGTCAGAGCTACGAGTCTCCAACACGATGCATCATATCGTCACAGAAGGACAACCTATTGCACTCAAGAAGCGACCACTGGCTCCTGCTAAGCTGAAAGCTGCCCAAGAAGAATTCTCAAGGCTTTTGGAAGAAGGAATCATCAGAACATCGAAAAGTTCATTGGCGTCACCACTGCGCTTAGTCTTTAAATCAAACGGATCGTACAGAGCCTGCGGAGACTACCGTAAGCTAAATACAGTGTCAAATCTGATGCATATCCTATTCCAAATATTAACACTTTACTTGAAAAACTCAACGGCAGCAATTTCTTCTCAGTGAATGACCTCAGACAAGCGTACCATCACATCCCGGTAGCACCAGAGGATATCGAGAAAACTGCAGTCATCACACCGTTTGGCCTTTTTGAATATCTTTACATGCCTTTTGGACTTAAGTGTGCTACTCAGACATTTCAAAGATTCCTGAACAACATACTTCGCGACGACTCTGCTTATTGTATGTCATATCTCGATGACATTATGGTATTCAGTCCAGATCTAGAATCTCATGCGAAACATCTACGAAATATCCTCTCACGCTTATCCAACCACGGACTCAAGATCAACTGTGACAAGACGCAGATTGCAACTACATCCGTGGACTTCTTAGGGCATCGTATCACGGCCCATGGTATTCAACCTTTGCCGTCAAAGACGAACTCAATCAAGAATATCAAGTCACCAAGGACTGTTAGCGAGTTGCAAAAAATCCTGGGAGTACTAAACTATTATCGCAAGTTCCTTCCGGGCCTTTCAAAACAACTTTATCCTTTGTGCAGGCACCTGCGGAACCGAAAAGGACTTAGCAAGAATTCCATCATTGCTTGGTCATCCAAAGACGATAAATTACTTCGACTTGCCATCAACTCGTTAACAAATGCCACAATGCTAACTCACTCAGATTTTGAAAAGCCATTTCTACTCACGACAGATGCTTCTGAATTCGCTATTGGAGCCACGTTGGAACAAAAGATCGACGGTTTTCGGAAGCCTATCAGTTTCTACTCGCGTACTCTCCAACCAGTAGAAACGAGGTACGACACATTCGGCCGTGAACTTCTCGCCATCCACGACGCAGTGCGCCATTTTATCAGCATCATTGGCAGTAGCAGATTTGTTGTTTTCACAGATCATGCACCACCAGTTAGCGCACTTCGAAACGCAACTTCATCTATCGCCAAGTACCCTGCCAGAGTGGAAAGACAGCTTTCTCGTCTAAGCGAATGGCAATTTGACGTCTTTCACGTCAAAGGCAAACAGAACTTCATTGCAGATGCCCTGTCCAGGCCAGACGTCTCTCTACAACCACCTTCGCTGTCACAATTCACTGTCAACTCCGTGGCACTCAGTGAACCTGCACTAACGCCAACTCTCCTGCGAACTGAACAACGCGGTGATATTCACATTCAAAGATCAATAGCCCGTCACCCAACCAAGTTCATATGCCGTCTGCGGGAAGGCTTACCAATTGTTTACTTCACGGGTACGCAGCCCAACAAGCCAGTTCTGCCGACCAGCCTTCAGAGAAAAGTTTTCGATTCAATTCACTCAATTTCTCACCCAGGAAGCCAAGTGACTGTCCGACTTCTTACAGATCGTTTCTGGGGTCACAGACTTAGGCAGAATGTTAAACGATGGGTCTCAGAGTGTGCCATTTGTCAGAAAAACAAGATCACACGACACACTCGTTCTAAGTTGCAACATTTTCGGTCTACTTCTCGCCTAGCCATCGTCCACATCGACATAGTTCATCTGACAAAGGTTCAAGGTTTCAGTTACCTTCTAACTATGATCGATAGATTTACATGGTGGCCTGCGGCATTACCTCTTGGCACCATTTCTGCAGACGAAGTAACTAACGGTTTTATCTCTGCATGGATATCCAATTACGGTGTTCCCAATGAGTTCATCACGGACAGAGGCACTTGTTTCTCATCTGATCGTTTCAAAACCACCTTGCGGTACATGGGATGCATCTTACGCCAGACGACTGCCTACCATCCCCAAGCTAATGGTATGGTAGAGAGAATGCATAGGGAACTCAAAGCTGCTTTAGCATCCTTGTCCATTAATGGCAACTGGGTTGGTGCACTACCTTTAGTTCTGCTTGCCATGCGTTCCCGTACTCGTGAATCCATTAAAACGTCTGCATCACAACTCTTGTATGGCATGGATCTACGCCTGCCTAGTCAGCTCCTACGTCTACTACCGGCACAAGATGACCCACAAGACGAAGCTACCCGCCTTCGACTTTATTTCGGTAACATGTCTGAACAACAGCCGAGACACACGCCTCGTCCAGTCTTCGTTCACCCACAGCTCCACAACTGCAAGAGAGTACTCGTTCGCAACAATAATGCTGTTGCACCACTACAACCAAAGTATCGCGGTCCTTATCCGATTTTGCTCAGACAACCCAAATACTTCATTATTATGCAAGGCGCAACACCGACATCAGTAAGCATAGACAGGTTGAAACCGTTTATCGAACCGCCTGATCCTGAGAGCGTTCAACCTTCAACACACGTCTCAGGCTCCGTCTGCCCACAATCTCAATATCCTGCTTTGTATAACGCGTAATTGATTTTTTAAACATTAACATTAACTATCAAAATTTTTTTTAACCTTACGTTATTTTTCGTATTTGTCTCACGTGGCATAACCAGCTGTTCTTAGTTAACAATTGTGTAGCATTTTTGAACAGTTCTTTGGTATTATGCCATCTCTGAGGCAATGTTCGTGTACATATTTTATGCAGTTACCTTTGATTTTAATGTATATATTTTTACATTATAATGTATTTCTCACACATGACATTACACTTCCTGTTTTGGTATGACCAGCTACTTAGAGCTAACGCTTTCGTGTAGCAACACTAAGTAGTGATCAGCTTCATATCATGGTACAGGCCACTTTCAATGCATATCTCAACTTCATCAATTGCACAAAGACCACTCTACAAATGTCAGGACCACAACGTCGAGCACTCTAGCTCCTTTGTTCGTATACAAGCACATTGACGACGATCCAATCTGCTTAGGTTTTAACTTAAACCTGGCAAATTCAGAGGCGATTTACCTCGAAATCTTCACGCTGCGGCTCCCAAATCTTACACTGCTCTATTTTGCCTCACGTTATGACTGACCACTAGAGCTAACAATTTGTGTAGCAATTCCTAGTGGTTACCTGGCATCATATCATTGTTAAAGCAACCAACAAGCATATTTAAGCCCAGCATTTATGGTTCATCATATTTTTGCTTAACTTTGTTCAAACTCTGTCATGCATTTCTTATCTAGCCTCGCAGAGAGGAATTTTTTTCCTTTTTTTCAGAGAGGAAAGTGTTGTAACGACACAAATTAATGGCCGACATATTGCGTAAATTAAATTAAATTTTATCTACGTTGCACCAATGAGAAAAAAGCGAAACTTGCCGTTTAACCAATAGTGTGCAAGTAGGCAAGGCATGCTATTTAATCACGGCAATTTACCATGCCAGTCAGTTGTTGCATTTGCATTCTGCCTTGCGTCACGCGTGTGCGTTCTGTCGGCTGTCAATACCTACGCTGGTGATATGATAGTTTCACCAACAATTGGCTACATCCGTGACTCATCTTGTTGCGGTATAACCAGCGAGACGAGACAATTAATTGCAGAATCTGAACGACGTTATCCACATCGTGATTACAACTCTACAAGAAGAACAACAACAACCAGAGTCCACCCAAGGCTCTAGAACATCTTCACATTCTGAACAATTCGGGGGAACGAATTACCAGGCCCTCTTAAGGGCCCCCCTATCAGTAACAAATCTCTATTTAGAGCACCTTAACCGAGTTTGTAACGTCGTACGGCATTTACTTGAAGCCGGGGCGTTTACAATTTTCGCTCCTTCTAAATGTGTCATTTTTAAAATGGCATCTGATAAAAATCTTGGTATTTCATTCAGCACACATATAGATTAATCACGTCGAATTGTGTTCACCTTTTCCGCCGAGGTAAAGTGCAGAAGAAGCAAATTCACTTTTATAGGTTAATCGTTTTTTATTCAAAGTTAACGGTAGGAAAAAAACAATATGTATGTATCAAACATTAAATTGGTTAACAATAAATTCAAGATTTGCTAGTCATTTATCAGGAATATTATGGCAGTAATGAAATCTATTTAGATTGAAGTTCATTAGTATCTTTGAATATGTTTTGTTTATTGAGTAAAAACCAGTTAGGCAAAGCTGATAGCCGATTTAAATTGATTTAGTATTTTCATAATATTCAAAATCTATTTATGTCGAAAATTTCGACATAAAAATATTATTTTGGTTTAATGGGAAGAACAAATATTTTATCATACATAATGCAGAAAAAAATTATAACAAATATTTTTTTTATTTGATATAAGTAACTATAATAATTTTAGGCAAAATATATGAAAATGTTTCAACGAATTTTTTATAGGCCGTAATTTTTTATCAATTAGTAAGCAATTGTTAAAATTATATTTAATTAAATAATTTTCAAAATTACGAGGTAGATCTAATTTATGATAATATATTTTATTTATCATTAATTAAACACAAAAAGCATACGAAAATGGGAGAAACTTAATCATAAGAATAGGATTTAGAAAATAGATTGAAAAGGACCCGTTCTAAAATTTTAATTTGAAAACTTTTTTTAAATGCTGGCAATTTAATTTAACTTAATCTGTGTGCTAATTAAAAAGTTATGTATAGTTTAACAGGCGCTACACATATTCACACACACAAATACACACACACACACACACCCACATATATATATATATAGTACGAACAAGGTTAATTTTTTTATTGTGTTTGGTAAAGCTTACTACAAACTTAGATCCAAATTAAAAATCTTTTGAAAAGCTAGCATGATGATTAGAAAAGTTTTCCACCTTAAATTGGTATGAAATAAAAAATATCATATTAATTTTAACAACATAAAACATCCAGAAAACTAGATATTTAAGCCCTAAATTTGAAATTGAATTAATTTTAAATACGTAACGGTTGACAGTTTTGTATGATTTAAGGATAGATTAAGCGCAAAAATATCAAAAAATAAGTTTGCTCTTAGATTGTATGTCATTATAGATAAAAAATATCTCAACGCATAAATTTAGCAGTAAAACTGTCCAAACGCTCAATACAATGCTAAACGAAATGAAGCAAAATTAATTTTATCTGCAAAATTTACGGTTTTACATTTAAGTCCACGAATACTTGTAGTAAAAACGCTTATTTTATCGATAATTCTGTACGAATGAAATTCTTCAAATATTAGTTAATGATACTTAAGTTTTTCAAATGATGCACGCTTAGCAAAGGCAGAGAATTTTATTGTCCTATTTTTGCCTAAATGTGTGTTTTACAATATCGCTTGCCTATAGTCTGACGATTAATTTTTGTCTGCTTGGCATATGGAAAGTTCTGAAATCAGGCAGAAATTAAAAGCAGTTTTGAAAGATAACTAATACTGAACGACTCAGACATATTTGCTAATTATTAAATTAAAGACGTTCATAATATAAAAGTCATCGATAAATCATCAATAGGAAAAAAATATTTCTCAGCACATATATTATATAAGAAAGACAAAACATAGTTTTTCAATTGAAATCTTTGACGCAAAATTATTTTAGCAGTTATATTACCTAAAATGAAATTTGTTTCTGCACAATTTCGTCTACAACTTTAAAGAATAGCATTCGGCTGTTACAGTTGCACCTGTAAAAAGCACAATTATGTTATGTTTAATTGTTAGTTTTGCCATTTTCATGCATTTGAGAAATTAATCCTATATTGAACCGTAACTGTGATACAAGGTTGGAATTTACAGCACAGTTAGAAAAGATATTTTTTCTCCATTTTTAACTACAATAAATGGCATTTTCAGTAGTTTAGTTTAAGGAACCAGGTGCTTTGATTAGTTTAACTATAAAATAACAAACAGGAAGGAGAAAAGCAAATTATGATGCACATATATGAGTGTGTAAGAAGTAAACCGGTTTATTGTTTATTGGGAACTCATCACGTACTGGCCAGAATTTCCGTAGGCAGGGCTCGAACCTGGGCATGTCTGCTTCGGTATATGGTGTTCTAAACACAGGGACATCATGTCACACAACACACAAAATTTTCAGTTATATACTAATCAATATAGCTCGGCTGGTCTTTTTTATAGGTTTAGCTAATATGGCATCAATTTAGGCTCAAAGTTCCAAATACACGAGGAAGTGGTATTGAAATGAACATATATATAATTAAACAGACATCGGTTGAATGATTTTGACCTAAACAGCTTTAATTTTAGCAGAAGATTCCAAAGCAGGCGTGCCTGGTTCGACACTGAAAAGGCTATTTGATTATAGAATGAGCATATCTTCAATAAATTTTCAATTGTGTCATTATGTGAAATGTTATTCTTACTGTGTTGGCCTAACTATATATATATATATATATATATATATATATATATATATATATATATAATCTATAGTTGGGATAAGTTGAAAGAATATGTATATATATTTCTAATTAGGAAGAAAAAACACATTAAAACAAAGAAATTGAAGGTCATTTTTTCGTGAATACTAATCATCGCTATACAATTATACATTTATATACATTCTGGGTTTTCAATTGATTATGCTAGTGGTAACAAATCTGACTCGGTTTAAATTCTATTTCTTGTTTTGCCTATTTAGTAAATGTGTATGCGTTTGTTTTTGTGTGTGTGCGTGTTTTCATGTAAAGGTCATTCTCGCAGAATTGCAAAGTCTGAGATCTAGAAATTATTGTATTGATTGCTTGAGAATTGGCCATTTCTGCGCATTGTTCGCTGTTACATTTACGAGCGCTATTTTTCCTAGTTTTAGGTGATCGTTTCAGCTTGTTGCGCAGATTTGTATTTTACACATGGTAACAGAGCCAGTGTGGATTGCAGAGATGAACGCTCACATTGTTTGGAGACTTCTGTCATCGTATGCGCCTCTGTTATTTCTACTTCAGTTTGTTGCCAATCCGATTGTACGTTTGTTGATTCTAGTCGAGGGCCTGTTTGTTCTCGGCTGGATACTAGTAGATTGTTGTTGAATTTTGTTACTCTTGGCCAGTCGATAAGAATATCATGTTGATGAAACTTTTGAATATTAAGGTCAGGTGCTTGTTGTTTTATGTAAAGGGCTTCCTAGATAAATAATAATTTTTCTGATTTTGCTTTATGTAGAATTGTGAAATTGGTCGAATTGACTGGGTGCCCCGTTGTCAATATATGATCGGAAATAGCTGATTTTCCTGACGGTGGCAAGCCTTTGTTAATCAATTTCTGTTGCAAATGTTGCTGGATTCTGTTTATTAATTGCTTCTTCGTACGTCCGATATATGTGCTACCGCACACACATTAGAATTTGTAGACTATGAATGACTTGGAGAGGATTGGCAATTGATCTTTGGCATCCAACCTCATGATTGTCTGTGTACTAAATTTTATTTCGGCCTTAATTGGATAGCCCAGAAACTTGAATAAACATGTCATAATGTGTTATTAGATTTTAATACAGCAATTTGGGACCAAATATATATATATATATATATAATCCGTACCTTTATTCAATTAAATCTGATCACTTAGGTCGCCAAGGTGGCTAAAGCAGATTAGAGAAGGTGAGAGATTTACATCGAGATTATTCAAATAGGTTTTTATGTGTACTTTTGGTTTTTGTGAAAACATACGATAAAAATATGTGCTGTACAAAAAGTATTTTAATTTGATGTTTTGTGTGAGAAAAATCACGTTTTTCGATCATTTTAGAGTTTGGGAGCTACAACCTAAAATTACCCATGGTATGCTTAATAGCTGCCGGTGTAGGCATACACTTCAGTAAGATATTTCCGGTAAAGTTCTTATGCATTACACTTTTTGTAGATGAAATTAGAAAAAAAAATTTTTTTCTTCTTATATTGAAGTATTTTGTCAAAAAGGTGTAACATTACCAATATTGTCTTGGAAGTTAATAATACAAATTTTAATTTTTATAAGATTCTTTTCACAAATCAAGAAATAAAAGCGTCAACTAAGTAAGATAAATACATGAAAAGATTCTAGAAAACTTGACTATTGATAGGTACTTAAATATCTATAAATAAGTTAACGGATTATAAAATTATAATGAATAATCTAGACTAATTAAATGTATATTCTGAACCTGGGTGTGAGTTGTGCGATTTCTATTGATTGTTTATTTGAAAAACGCTCGTTAAAGGAGGCTGTAATAACTGTAAAACACCTCACAGAAAAAAAACACAAAATTGGAATTTAATGTAGCCACATAGTTTTAAACAAATTAATGAGAATCGTGTAAACAAGAAACAATGCACGGAAAGTTCTATGGGCCTCTTATTATCCATCAAAATTCTACATGTCTTTGAATAACTATGGCGTAGCTACAATTTTAGTTTACGGAGAGGATACAGCAAACCCAGTAAGAATTCCTTAATGTAAACTAATTTTGTGAGAAATTCACAAAAAGAACTAACAATCGAGCTGCATCGGGATGGTTAGACTATTTATAATCAGAAATTAGTGTTTATCCCGTACCCGACTCTACATGAAAAGTAAAATCTATAATCAAACCTTCGGGACATCATGCATTAAAATGCGAGTTAAGCTAACATTTATCGGTTAAAAAGAACAGCTATTTACAAGTATGTATTAGGTTTTGCGAACCTTGTAACAAATTAGTTCAGTTGTGACCAGAAGGATAAACCAAAGGCAGCATGAACGGAAAGTATAATCTCATGCACATTCGTTTCGTGCTTACTGGCGACTCATCAGTAGGAGCCGGTATTACGCCCTTTAACCACTATATATTTGGTAGAACTGTGGTATATAATATATATATATATATAGTGGTTAAAGGGCGTAATACCGGCTCCTACTGATGAGTCTCAATAAGAAAACGAGATGTGCATGAATAACCGTTCATATCCTTCTAATTTCTGTCAAACTAAATTACACAAAACTACTCTATATATATTAGTTCTTCGCAACAAACAGTATTTAACTGTAATATATAGAACAGCTATTTGTTTTTTTTACATTGCAAAATGTAAGCGTTCATCACTAAACTCTGCATCAGACAAATGTAGCAGAGATATTTAACCACTCAGGGTATGTAGTATTTCAAAAGAGCATAAACCCACCAGAAAGGCTTTTGTACGTTGTAAATTGACAAACTTATAAGGTATCAAAAGTCGGTTGTCGAGATAACTAGAAAATAGTTATACGATTGAGATCATGCACAGAAGAGCACATATTATTTTACCGATAAATTTAAAAAATAACAATGTGTTATTTATAGATTGACTAGTGAGCCTAGATTTTTCCCATGTTGACACAAATTTTTTTTCAAAAATTATTTGAGCTTCTGTCTGAGCATCAGGAGGTATATGAAGAAATTCATATGATAGTATTAAATATTATCAAACCGATAAAAATTGGTTATGACTTAAAATATTTTTAATATTATAAATTCTTTGAAGTAAATTATTCCAAAATTAGACAGATAACATATAAGAACGCGTGTTTGCTAATCAGAATCGCGTGTGTGTCGAGTTGTGTGGACACGTTGAGTCTTTTTGCCGTAATGCAATTTTATAAATTTCTAGCAGCCAATTAAAAAGAAGACAAAACAAAAATTTTGCAGAAATAAAGTACCGCTTTATGACATGGAGGTTCAGGTTGTTGATTGCCGACAGTTATTGCTATACGAGCACGTAGTAGATAAAATATACAAATCGATCGGGTTACTATGAAAACACTATCGATAGGCCGATATTGTGGAATTCATTCTTGAGATAAACAAAATATCGAGTTTGAGGCAGCATATGATTATCTATTTGAACAAAAGGCGACAATGCACCGACAGGCACTGAGATAAAAATAATTGGTTTAAGGTAAGTTTCATCGAACTGATTCTTACATCGCAGATCGTTCAAATGCGCAGAATTCGCTCAAATTCGTCTGCTGAAATTCAGAAAGCAAAATACCGTGATCTGATTTAAACAAAGGCATTGTTATAATGTTAAAATCAGATTGTATACAAACGGTAGTCAAAGCCTTGCGTGATAAGGCAAAATTTTGCATCTGGCGGATTTAACAGGTGAAATAATAAAAGTTTAGCGAAAGACAATATATATGAGATCAACATCGTAATCGATGCCGTTGTAATTGAAATGGCTATTGAACATAAGTTTGATCCAGTTCGAAGACCTACAAAAAATGTACGGACAACCAAATCACGAGAAGGAGTCCAGGGACAATAATTCGTTTTTTGCCCTGCTTACCAGTAAATAATTGAGCCGTTGTAAATTATTCGACGGCCAATTTTTTTACGTTTAGTAACAGAATCCAGGATATATATATATATATATATATATATATATATATATATATATATATATATATATATATATATATATATATATATATATATATATATATATATACTAAAATCAAATTGATGTGGCTTATTTATTTAAAATGTTTTGATTGAATGAACGAAATCCTATCGTACGCCATTTTCTTCCTTATTCGAAAATGCTGTACAATTTTGTTTAATGAAGGCATTAAGAAACCTGTTGAAGGTTTGATAATGCTTGGACTCACATCCAAATGTCAGCAAAGGTTTGCATATGCCATCTAGAGAAGCCATCACTAATGCACGACCAAAGTTTATGCTCATAATTTATATATATTAACATTAGCTTAGCAAATATTTCTTTTTCTTCAATAAAGGCTAGTCACAATAATTGCTTCAAATTTGTTATCTAGCTCACAGCAGAACATACGAAGGATAAACTCTATTGTTGTCAAATTTGTTTTTAAAGAACGAGTCTAATGGTAATTAAACAACAACAATTTACCATAAATGGACTTGGTCAGCAAAGAATTTGTCATTCTAGCAGATTCGTGTTATTCCAATATAAATAATCAACATTTTATGGCCGCCATTCTAGATATGGTAGTCTGGTTAATCCAGATTTGAGCGATGTCGAATGTATAAAAGTAAAGCATTATATAATGTCTAGTGATTATCCGCAACGAATATTCAAGTCAATCTGCTATAAGGGAAAATAAAAGAAATGGACGTGCGTAGGACCAGAAAAGACAGCAATTTACGTATATATTTCACTTAGGAGAACGCTCTTTTCATCCATTGCAAAATTCAGTTTAATTTACTTTATCAGGCAAAATTTACGTTTCCTTTCAACATTCCTTACGCCTTTAAAAAGCAATTATACAAAAACCATCGTTAATGTGGGCATCAAACGATAATTATCAAATTAAACGGGTAAGCTATCGATCAACTTAACTGGTTTACACGAAAAATGCAATTTAAATGCCTCTGTACATTAAAATTTTTAATATAGATCTGCAATTGCGGAAAAAATTACAGAAACCTGACACGTATGTTCTACTGAAGTTACCGTCAATATAATTACTGAATGAAGCAAAGTTAATAAGTGAGCAATTTTCAAAGGGCTGAGGATACAAATTTTAATCATGATTTATACAGGAAAATAAATAATATACGTTAATTGTGCCTGAAATTGAGTTATGGCAAAATTATGACAGGTGATTCCTTCATATCACACTTTGCCCCGATTCAGTTTGTCGTGAGCATTCAAAAAATAATATTCCCACCTATGCATTAGAAAAGGAGCACGTACAATATTGTGCAAACTAACTTTTTCTCTATCTTATCAACTGATTTACTAGAGCAATATTTCATATAACTGACCTGAGAAAATTACCAAAAAAATAAAAAGAAGAAAACTAAGCGCAGTGTGACAATGGGCCCGGAAAGCTCCTGGTAAGGACAATGCACACAAAATATTGTTCGTTTTCACGATTCTGGTCAACATAGAGTTTTTACAACAGCTTCGCAAAACAGAAGCGTAATCACACATCTAGCCATAATTAAAACTGACATGTGTTTCGTTGACGTGTCATCATTTTCACAGGACATAACTTGTTTAGTTATAAACGTGAAGGCCAAACTAATTGATTTAACGCAAACAAAGTGGATTTAAATTAAACTAAACAGATAATTATGCGAACGCCTACGCAACACACAATCTATCTTTTATGCGCATCGTTGTCTCATAACTTTTATATTTTAAGCGAATAGCTAATGGTGTCATATCGATTTTCCAAACATGCACAATGGGTTATACAAAAAACATTACGTATATTCGTAAAAGGTAATGCAAAACCACTAATAAATTGTATATTAAAAACCCCATCCAACACAGTCTGCACAGATTTTTCAAACAAGTACACAATGCATTAGTAAAAAATATATTAAATGAGCTTTTGCCTGATTCTATGGACAGTACCTGTTTTACTTTCATCATTGCCATGTTGAGCGTTTGTTATGGAAACAAGATAAGCAAAATATTCGCACTAGCCCGTCAGTTTCAGGAGGACATCTGTCTGGGTTCCAAGAGTAAATTTTTGAGCTTAAACGCGCATTGGTTGCGCGAGCGGTGATACCAATTACAATAATCAAGGCTGCGAGCATGATGTAAGCACCTGACCCATTAATTACTTACATATGTCAGTATAAACTAAGAATTGCATAGTGTAGAAAAGGCAATTCCTCTAGTAGACCGGTTTCGTCCTCCTAGGTAATTTATCATTTACTGGCCAGAATATGCAGCGGCACCAGATTCCAAAGCAGACGTGCTCAAGTTCGAGCCCTGTCCGCGGCAAATTCTGGTCAGGATATGATGAGGTCTCAATGAGGAGGAAACCGGACTACTAGATGAATTGCTTTTTATACACTATACAATTCTTAGGTTATTCGGACAAATATAAGTAACTAATGGGTAAGATGTTTATATCAGGACCGCAACCTTGATTATAATATGTTTTGAGCTTGTTAACAGTAGACCGACCAGTTTCAGTTATTAAAAGACGTGGTGAATTTGTTCGTGTTTAACTTTAAAATAGGGTTTAAAAAAAGGGTTTTCGCGCTTTAGAAATAAAATGGAGCTTGCAAAATCGTATGTTATTTTTGAACATCATGAATTAATACATTCTTTTGCCTACTTTTATGTAGACTGTTT
Source organism: Eudiplozoon nipponicum (assembly GCA_029291075.1). Taxonomy (NCBI): domain Eukaryota; kingdom Metazoa; phylum Platyhelminthes; class Monogenea; order Mazocraeidea; family Diplozoidae; genus Eudiplozoon; species Eudiplozoon nipponicum. Next base: position 312,921 of record JAQBSW010000020.1, read on the forward strand.
TTTTCTCATTAAAAAAGAATTGCAAAATTATGTCGTGTTTAATCTTTTCGCATGGGAATGTTAATATGCCAATAATTTGAGCTCGCAGACAAATGAAGTATTATTTAGACGGTACTGTGGCAGATTATCTTATACATTTACCGTTGTTACCTTATTACTTTATTTACACTTCTTACTGGATTTTATTGTCCAATGCGTAAAACGATCGGAACAGCATTATTTGTAACAGAAATATGTGTAAATCTAAAGTTTATAAAATCTATTTAGAGGTTTTTTATCACAACCCGTACAATAAATGTCTGCTCACTTAAAAGATATATATATGCTCATTGTACCCTTCCTGTGTGCAAAAACAAAAAGAAATTTTATCAGATATAAGAAAATTTTCTTTCGCATGGTCTTCTCAAATATCTACTAATGAACATATCTTTATATATAAATTATATATATATATATATACATATATGAAGTATACATGTAGCACGAACAGTACAATTCTAAGTTTTATCAGTTCAATATGATTTCACAGGCCAATTTCCAGCGAGTGTTTTATGCAATTAAACGAACATTGGTTGCGCGGGTGGTGATAACAATTATTATAATCAAGGTTGCGGTCTTGATATAAACACCTGACCCATTAATTACTTACATGCATGTCAGTATAAACTAAGAATTGTATAGTGTAGAAAAGGCAATTCATCCAATAGACCGGTTTCTTGCTTATTGGGAACTCATCATGTACTGGCCAGAATTTGCCGCGGACAGGATTCGAACTTGGGCGCGTCTGCTTCGGAATCTGGTGCTCTAACCACTGAGCCATCCTGTCGCACACTACACTCTGAACATAGCCGGCAGGATTGCTCAGTGGTTAGAGCACCAGATTCTGAAGCAGACGTGCCCAGGTTCGAGTCCTGTTCGCGGCAAATTCTGGCCAGTACGTGATGAGTTCCCAATAACGGCGAAACCGGTCTACAATACACTATATAATTCTTAGTTTATACTGACATATTTACTTAATTAATGGGTCAGAGTGTTTTGTGTGTTGGTTTATTTCAACCGGAATACGCTCCATATCCTTTTATTATAATTTTCAAATTATGGTTACATTATTCTTCTATGTTAGCTCTAGTTTTTTTCCCAAATTTTGAATCATTCCACATTGAACATAAATAGGTAATAAGATTTCATTAATTAACACAAAAACAAAGCAAATTCTGTTCTGACGATCACCAGGTCGCTGTAAAAAGAAATTTGGAAACGGTAGCGTTTACCTTGACGATTGTGACAGCATAAAAACACTCTAACTTATATGAAGTACTGAATTCAGTTGTATGGCATGGGGAACATAGTGATTGAGAAGAATATTTATGGAATGAATCTAAGGTTGCCAGATACCGTGGGCGTATTTCTTCTGCTGTGTTCTCTGCAAAATAGGTTTTTGTAAAACGGTGCTAGTCGATTACGTGCATTCGCCCATAAACTGATGGTCAATTGCAAGCAAAATATTTCCACCTCGCATCAAGAATAAGCCCACTTGTGTCCATTTACACTATTCCGTTGCCAATGGACAATTTTAAAAGTTATACGGTACTGAAATAACATTTTTTTAAAGGAAGCTCGGCTTCTGTGACGTCTTTCTGTTTAGTTTTAGTTTAACGTGTTTCATAAATTAATTATTTTTTTATTTTAATGAATTTCGTCAAAGTACTTCATATAATTGAAATTTGGCATGGGTTGAAATTGTAATGCCTCCTAACGTTTTACTTATTATACAATTGTCAATTAAGTATGCTTTTTAATTTCGTTTGTGAACTAAATTGCAAATCCAGTGAACAGAATTGACATTTTTGAGCAATACTTCATAGTAATCGGCTCTGAGGTGAAATTATTTCATTTTTATATATTCTTCAGTCTACAATGAACAAGTGTTATCCACAGTCGGTTTTCTATAGTATTTTGTAAGCCAACGTTTGTTGACATAATTATTTTACATCTGTCTAGGCCCCATCTCTATGTGTAGCATATCAAAATTTGATACGATAATGCTGAAGTAAAGAAAAACAATCTGCCACATAGTGTAACATCCTCATCAAATACAAACAGGAAACATCAACATTATGAAAATACAAAAACACATAAAACAGAAAGGTAAACGTTTTCGATTGAAAGATGCAGTAAGCTATCGGTAGCATGTTGCCATGTGGCAGGTTCATGTACTGGAGGCCAGTTATATATATATATATATATATATATATATATATATATATATATATATATATATATATATATATATATATATATATATATATATAAATATATATATAGACTTACAATTGCATACTTTTGCAAATAAAATTCAGAAAATATTCGGGTTTCGTCCCTATTGACTACAACTAAAATAATTCTGTTTTTATGCTTGTAAAAGCATCGTATGTGGTGGATAGAGTTACACTTTTCAGTCAATTGGTGCATCATACATCCAGTGCAATCACTTGCAATGCTTTTCCGACAAAGTTTTTCCCTTTACCACTTTGACGTTTGATTTTTTGGTTTAACGCTCTTACGCAGCCGTTGGCTTTTTAAACTTGTTTTTAAATAACCACGTTTAACACAAATTTCGATAAGTCATATTAAAAACATACAATACAATAAAAGTTGCACACGGTAAAATACATTAACTGACGTAATTGCGAAATATATAATAAAAAAACGTAGTCTTTTCGCCATTTTTTTTCCTTAATGTTCCGAAATCTGAATGTCATTAATAAGAAAAAAACTTAATATAAAAATAATTGTTATATATATACCTAAAAACAAAGTCTTAAAGATAAAGCGAATTTTTCAGTTCCAACAATACATTAATTCAAATAATTGCAAAATACATACCTAAAAACGAAGTATTTTGACAGAAATATTTACTTTTCTGTTCCCCAAATCTCAATATTATAACAACGAATAATTTAATAAAGATATAATCAAATATAAATAAAGTTGTAAAATATATATCTAAAAAAAGAAATCATCATGGCAAACTGAATATTTTGGTGCCTAAATGGGAATATCATAAATATATATATATATATATATATATATATATATATATATATATATATATATTAGAGAATTAACTTGAAGAGTTCTTAATAAATTCATTATAGTTCTTGGAAATTTGTTATCTAGCATAAACTAATGAAAAGAAGAATACCAAATTGGCATATTCATAGTTATACGAATTCATTTTTTGATGTGAAAATTATGTCTTTGGCCCTTTAGCTAATTATTCAGACTTAATCCAATACGGTTGCGTTATAAGGAAAACTTTTCTTAAATTCAGTCGGGAAATTTCAAAAAGCTTATTATTGTCTTCAGCTTTCAGTGAAAACTAACAAAAAAAGTAGAACACATTCCATTATGCTCGGCCGAGCAAAAAAATCTTGATAAGAAACGGAAGTTTCCGTAGCAGAAATATGACTATATATTTTTTAAATATAAAAAAATCACTCCACATAAAAATTACACCAATATATATGTCAGTTGAAAATGCGCAAAAAGAAGAAATATAATTAGTCGTTGTTTTGCATGATACTTGAAAAACCCCATGATAATGCAAACGCACTATTCTTTTGTTGGCACAGATCTAATTAACGTCAGTTCATTTCCATAGCTTCAAATAGAGAAGCAAATTCGAACGTCTGGTCTTGATTAAAAAGAAAAATCTTTTTTGGCATGTCAAATTTTTTTCAGGTGAAACTAGTTTACTTATAGACATACTACAGCACCTATCTTTTTAATCACAGACCTATTTAGTATACGCTACAACAAACAGGAGCCATATCTTTAACTACATTTGTGAACATAGGATTGCCCACAGGTACAGGTCTATTACAAGAAAAGTGTCTTTCGTGGTTGTCATGAATCATGACGATTGTGCTTCTGCGATGAATGGTTTGTTTCCTGCTCCTCATTATATTGAGACTGTGTCATGCAAGTGAAAAACTGAAAGGTTAGTTTCGTCAGAGTTTTTTCATTTGCTCCAAGATAGAATCATACCACATACCAAAAATTAATAATTATGACTTGATGGAAGACAGAGTCTTAAATATTATACTTTAACGCAGACTCAAATACTTGACGTTATTTTGAGACCAATTGCATCAATAACAAATTGGCCAAATCTTGAATTCACCAAATGGCTCGACTGTCCAATGAAGCCAGGTAGAACTCACTTATATGAGCGCAGTTTGTGATATTCTGCTAATATTCTCGGAAGGTTAGACCAATTGAACGAAAAAATCATTGGATCTGTTTATTTTACATTTTGTCATTGGTTACTGATTTTCCCTCAATTGAAACTTTTGAATTTGTATTTCAATGCATCTTAAATGTTTCCCAAAATGCTAAACTAAGTGAAGTACATTTGGTAAGTTCACTCTAGTTGTTTTATTCAGATATTCATTTAATTTTTAGAAGTCAACTATACTGAAAAATACGAACGAGGACTTGGTTCGGCTTAGTCCCTGCCACGCACGAATTGCTAATGTGTAACTATACAACCGTTTAGTCCATGAAGCATTTTGGTATTTAATAGCCGTGCAAATAGCAAAGATTAGATTAATTAATTCTATGCCCTGCGTCCGAATAGTCGTTTTAGAATTTAAAAAAAGAGAATCATCGCCTACCTTTTCTCGATGAGTTGATCGAATGTAGCATTTATGGCACAATGTGCCGATAAATCTTCCATAAGATAAAATGGATAGAGCATTATATATCGGCATTGTGCATACGTTCACCCGACAGTTTACAGAGTTAGCTGAATGGTGAACATAATATTCTTATCATTAACAGATAATCGTGATATTTTAAAAATGCGTATTAATCGAATTCTATAATAAAACTCGATCGTTCTGTTAATTCTAAACAAATGCATATTGACAATCAATAAAATGTGAAGCGAAAATAGAGAAAATAGATAATTGATATTGAACCGCTTTAGTGTTTATATAATTTTCTATATTAGCCATGTTATATTAGTTAGTAGAAAACTGAAAATTCTTTGTAGTGTCCTGCAATGTGACTCAGTGGTTAGAGCACCTGATTTCAAAGCAGACGTGCCGAGGTTCGCGTCCTGTCCCCGGAAAATTCGGGCCAGTACGTGATTAGTTCCCACTGAGGACGAAACTGATCTACTGAATGAACTGCCTTTTCTACACCATACAATTCTTAGTTTAATGGGTCAGGTGTTTATATCAAGTTCGCAACCTTGATTATAATAATAATTTTATGTAGTAAAGGCAATTCATCGCGTAGAACAGTTTCGTTTTCACTGAGAACTCAACTGCTCGAGTTCTTTTAGTAATTCACCACGACTGGAGCTCGAAGCAGGGCACAATGACTTCTAGGTCTAGCACATAACAACTGCACCACGGAATTCTCATTTATATATCAATTAATGTTCATGCTTCGATTTTTATTTATGCTGCATCTATTAAGCTTCTCAAAGGCATAACTTAATTTGAAGGCCATAAATATTCTTCAATATGGAAAGGATAAAATTCTTCTGCGGGAACAAATATCGTCCTGTATAATTTCGAATTCAGCAATTGTTATTCATTCGTCATTTTAAAAGTAAGAAAGGTCATTTATAGAGAGATAAATTCCTGATGCACAGATATGTGAAACAAAATTATAAAAAGCCATTTAAGTTTCGCCATAATTAAATTTGACCACAAAGTTGTAATTTGTAAAGTCAATTTTTTGGAAAGCAAGTTTGAATATGTGGATTAAAAGCATTATACAAAACTTTAAAAAACAGGAAGCGAGGAACGTATATGCCGAAAAATACACAAACACGCGTACACACAGAAAAAGACATATTTGTCAATTTATATTCAAATCATGTACGAACTTATCTCCTTTACTTGGCTAAGGATGAAAAACATTTCCATAAAAAGGCTTATGATGTACTTAAGTTGTTTTTTTAATTTTACCTTTAAAGACTACTTGGAAATCCGCCTGAATTGGAGCGTGAATTTTATGAACGATGTTTTCCAATTATAATGGAACCAATCTTTCGTATGCCAACTATGGTAGTCTAAAATGTTCTTTAATTCGCTGTTTTTTATCATTTAGACCACTGTACATAACGGAGGTATTTTTTTTAATAAACAATTTAAACCATGATGCTTACAAGAAGTTTATCGTTTACAGTTATGCTTAGCAGGTGTTTGTTCTATTTAAAAGAAACATTAAATAAGTATTGAATCACCCAAAATCTCCCTACATTTGCAACTATCCAGGAAAATATTTTGGCTAGTGAATCCTAAATTAAAAGTTGATTGACATATAGTGTACATTGATTAAGATTGAAATTATTCAGTGCAGGTATTCTTCTTTTTGAAAAATAAATTGCGAATCAAATTTCAATTTTCGGAAATTGGTATAGCGCTGTGGTAATGGATATACTATCCAAGCCATGTCTACCTTCAAAATTTCTTCACCTTTAGACTGCCATTTTTAAACTTAAATGGAAATAGGACAAGGAAAGACAGTGCGCTGGACTGAGAGTTTTTGCGTGCGCAATTAAACAAAATGTGATGGTTCATATTGTTAAATTTTTTAGCACGCAGTTTGTTTAAATAGCCTCATTTGTGACAATGAAGGTGTCATTAGTGTATATCAAAAATGGGTCGAATTATTATTAAAAACGTGGTTTTCGTTTCTATTTTCAATGTAGAACATGTAGGCATCAGCTACAAGACTAAATAATGAACTGACCATCGCCATCCGAACGATTTGCTTGAAAGAGTTACTGTAAAAATGTGAGCTGAACGTCCTTTGCGCACACATTTCGGAGAAATTTTGGATGACTTGTGGGCATAGTAAATTATGGTTGTTTAATTTTTATGAATATAGAGGTGCACGTAAAAAGAAAATCTTCATTTTATCAACAGGAGTGCTTATAAATAAATTATTTTTATTAATTTAATTTCGAAATTAAACGTACCGCAAACAAAATTGTTTCATATTTCAATGTATGCTCGTTGTAAAATTGATCTTATTTCTCTCACTAGTTTGCGCTGTGGTATGTCGATCTATAAAACGAAGAGGCTGAAGAACAGTGAGTTGCTCGTTCTAAATGATTTGTGTATTTAAAGCATTCTGTACATTCTCTCCGAGTATGTGCCAATTGGTTTTGCTTGTTCGAGTCGACATATGATGCAATCGATTTCATTAGAATTCACTTCGTCAGTTCTTTTTTAAGTTGCCTCCCATGCGTTTTTATTCGCACGTGATATAAAATCCTCGGTAATTTCTATTTAGTTGGCATAGTTTGAAAAGCTGTACATGGTGAAGGATTTTGCACTGTTGTTTATCTGACATTTTTAATACAGTGTTGAAGTAAAATGGCAATTCTTTTAGCCCTTCTATGTGCTGGGTCTTTATAAAATTGAATTGTAGTCCCTTGCTTTAAATGGCTTATTGACAATAAGAAATTAAGCCGTTAAAACTGGTAATTGTAAGAAAATAAAATTGACTTTTTCATCTCGGAGTTTCCTATCTGCTTATAAAAATTCGTATTTTTACAAATGATTTACTTTTTAGTTAATATTAGAAATGCATTAAATTGGTTGCACCTTAATTTGTACATGAACCCAAGTGCTATGGGATACTTCTGCATTTCATTTTAATTCAGATATGGCTAATTCAGCTAAATAAAAAGGTTTTCTTCACGTTGCAACAATAATTGCCGATATACGCGAAGATTAAACGAACATTAGCTGCACAGGCGGTGGTAACAGTTACATTTTAATCAAGGTTGCGATCTTGATATAAACACCTGACCCATTAATTACATATATTAGTTACTACAAACTATTTATTTTTTAGTGTAGAAAAAATAATTCGTTCAATCGACCGGTTTCGTCCTTATTTGGAAATTATCAAGTACTGTCTAGAATTTGCCGCGTAAAGGGCTCGAAACAGGGTACGTCTACTTCAGAATCTGGTGCTCCAACCACTGAGCCAACCTGCCGCACACTACACACAAGTTTCGTTTATATGATAACTAATGTTTGTTGGTTAGCCTTTCCATTAGGTAGGGCGTATATAGCATCCCTTTAGCTCTAAAGTTCCAACTAGCGATCACTTATCTTTCATTATAATTTAGTTACCATGCGAAGATTTTCCCAATTTTGTCGTTCAGTTTGCACACATGTAGCTAAATAAAACAACACATTTAAAAAAGAATTCAATAGACAAAAAACCTACTACTAAATATGGGAACTTGATATGAGTATCCTCATGAGTGCAGTTAATCGCTCAATTATAAATACCGTCGATAGAGAAAATAATGTCCTGCGAAAAATTTATATGATAATGTGCAAACCAATAACCACTTTCCTGCAATTTTGATATGTTCCATTTTAACTATACAATGTTGACAGAATCAAGAATACAGAATGAAATCCAGTCGCCATTTAAAGCCGATATACGTTATGTCCCTAAACGTTTTAAAATGAGACAAAATAGATTCAAATTTATAGGGAGGGAGCACAAAGAAGTAATCAAAGATTTACGGCGCAACAACGAAAAATGAATAATAAAATCAGATAATGCCTCAGGTTCTGTTCCTATGAACACAAAAAATTGTATTAATCAACTTTGCGTATTTTTTCACGACGTAAAGTTATTCAAAGCATGCTAATTAAATAAAGAATAGTGAGGAATTTATATGATGTGCGATCAAAAATGCATATGCAGTATTCAACAAATAACGGACAAAGTGAATTAATAGGAAATCGATACAACCACACTTCATATGTAGACACATGCACGTTAGAAAATAAGGCATTAAAAAATTACTCAAAGTCGTCGTAACTAACAGCTTAACGTCCCACAGTCGCATCTTGTCAACAATCGACTCACAAAATCACAAATTGCCGACAGAACAAAAAGTAGTTTTACAATCGGTAAAAATTGATATGTAAAACAATTGTCCTCGCGTTACTTAGTAATTAAAGTGAAGTCGTACAATGTCAAGTATAAGAAAATAATCTATTTGTATGCAATTAAGATGTTTAATAGTATCCCTGATGATAAAACCATCGATTTCCCCTTTACGTGCATAGATGCCCAACAGGAATCATTCCCCATACCCACAAGTCGTCTAAGAATTCATTGTATGTGTGCAAGAATGATGTTAACTTCACATTCCATGATAAAAATTTCACGAAAGTCGATATAGTGGCGATAAATATCCCAATAAACAGAACCAGTTATTTAATAATAACACTTCCCAATTCTGACATACGTTGGTAACACATTCATTATCATAAATATGGATATTCAAACAAACTGCGTGGTTGAATAATTTATCAGCGTGAATCATCACATTTAGTTTAATTACTAGCGCAAAAACTGTCTTTCCTTGTCGTATTGCCATTTTGGCAAGAAAATGGCAGTTTAAAGATGGAAATGCTTCAAAGGCAGACATGGACTGGACAGTATATCCATTATCACAGCACTTTCCCAATTTCCACAAAGTGAAACTTTATATAATTTTTTTCCAGCGAAGTATAGTTAATCAGCTTTGAATAGTTTCAATGCCAAAAACTGACTGCACAGAAAACATTTATGTTCAAAAGTATGTATTTCGAAACATTTTGATTAATCAAACACGAGATATAAGGCAGCGAGAGAATGTTAGCGAAGCTGTACCTAATTAATGTAAAACATTTCATCTATGATTCATAATACAAAATATTTTCTAAGATAATTGCAAAAGTAGTAAATTTTCGTGTTTAATGTTTCATAATCGAACGAAACACCTCCTAAGCATAAATGTAAACGATAAGCGCTTGTAGGCAAGACGTCAAACATAGTTTGTTTAAAAAATTGCCATACCTTCCTAGTGCGTTATGTAGGCTGGACTAGAGCTGATAACTTATGAAGCCAATTCTACTATATTTTAGATTACGCACAGATGGCATGGAATAAGTGTTTGATTTCGTTCAATGAATATATATATATATATATATATATATATATATATATATATATATATATATATATATATATATATATATATGCATCCTTGTTGATAGCACCATCGATTTCCTCTTTATGTCCATAATTGTGTACAGCCCATCATTCCCCATAACCACAAGTCATGCAACATTTCTCCTTACTGTGCGCAAAATAAAGATGTTTAATTCACTTCCAGCGGTAACGTTTTCTCGAAAGTCCATGTAATAGCAATAGATAGTCCAATAGTAAAAATTCTAGTTGATGCCTGCATGTTCTATCTGAAAGCATCAAAGCTATAACCACTTATTAAAAAACACTTCTACAAATTTGTAAAATGTGTAAATCACACCTACACATTCATTAATAACGATTTCAAAACTTATTCAATTCCTCAAATATTCAAACAAAGTTGAGCATCACATTTTGTTTACTTGCGAGTGAGTAAACCCTCAATTTAGCGCATTTTCTGCTTTGGCATATAGCTATTGAGACTGGAAGATGGCAGTCTAAAATGTCAAATATATCCGAATTAGACATGAAGCATAAACATCGTGAAAATCAATTAAAATTGACTTTTAAACGGGACGCATCTTCCGAATTATTTATTTGAAGAACAGCAAAAAATAGTGGCTTCTCGATTGCCTAATACAAAATTTTTGTTTATTTCTATAAAAATACGCCTGATAAATTTAAAAAATTAAAGGATAAGTACCTTTAATTGATGCGTGCAACATTGTTTATTTAAACAAATGCCATAATTGCACAGCGCGCTATTTAGGTCGAACTAATCAATAACCGAAGAAGCTAATTCAATTGTCGTTTTCGACTACGGATAGCTGACAAAGGAGAAAACGTTTTCGTATTAAATGTACACTTAGTTTATAAATTTCACAATACAAATTAAGCGGATTTCTAAGTGTTCTTCAAAGGAAAAAACGAAGCACAATTACGCACTGGTGAGGATGTTGTATACGAAATTCTATATCCTTAACAATATTTTCAATAGAATTACGAACATGTTTTGAATATAAAGAGTTAATTGCTTTTTTGCGGGTGTGGTTACGCGCATTTTCAGACCATACATATCTAAATCCTATTTTCCGTTGCACTATGTGCGTTTAATGAATTATATAAAGTGACTACAAAATGTACCATATGCTGCCGTTGATTTAAGTTCTCGTGAAAATGAAATAACTTTTTTTAACTTCGTTGTACATACACGCTTTATGTATTCCGTTTCCTATTTCATATATATGTATTTATGGTGAAAGGTATAAAAAAACTGTAATTTTAACGTGAACAGATTGTCAAATATGGAAATAACCAATCAAATGCGTGCATTACAGCCTCAAAATGTTTTTATACTTTCATATCTCCTACTTCAATTTGTTCATATTGTATTCCCTTTAGTAAATAACTTAAATAACACGTCTGATAGGCATACGTGCGAGGTTTCAACAATATATTCTACAGTTGCAGACGTGTACTCCCCATTGGATTTGAAACAGGCGTTTATGTTATGACGTTCTTTTATTTTTAACCGGCTGGTCGATAAGCCTTTTTAAACTGATCGAAATCTTGAGCACGCATATCGGTAAATAATATTTCTCGTCGTCATTAAAAGCCAAGATAACACTCGTATTTTATCCAAATTAAAAAAGCGTGTTAATGCTACTTTAATTTTTTTATGCTTTGCGAGGAACTGCATCTCCCATAAATGGTATGATCAAATAAATTGCTTTAATTGTGGTCCCAAGTACGTCTGTTTCTTCTGACTTAATTAATTTTTTGGGATAGCCAACTAATGTCAGATAGATTATTAATTTAGTCTATGCGTCACAAATAATTTTTTTAAATTCTAGAAAAACAACCTCGAACTGTTCATAATTCGTAGTTAAACGGCACGAAACTGCTAAAATGCCAATACTATAAAGACGAGGTTGGTCTACGGTAAATTTTTCTATTAATTATGAAATCAGAATCTTCATTTAGAATAGCAGATAATGATCTTGCTCATGCTCTGTAAAAACTAATATTCCTATAACCTTTTTTGAAATATCAAGCCTTATCCACAATTGTGACCTGTTTTTGAGTACAAGTAAATTATCATCAGCGTACAATATATATTGAAAACACTTACTTATTACTTTTAATAAGGGTTACGATCTTGAGATTAACACCTGACAAATTATGTACATACATTAGTCAGTAAAAAACAACCATTATATTGTGTCGAAAAGATAATTCATCCAGTAGACGTGTTTCTTTATTTATAAAAAACTCATGACATACTGTCCAGAATTTGCCGTGGCAGGGTTATTACACCATATTCTGAAGTTGACGTGCCTACGTTCGAGCCCTGTCCGCAGTAATTGCTGGACTGTACAAGATACGTTCTCAACCAGGGCGAAACCGATCAATTGGATGAAATACCCTTTGTACACAATACACTGCTTGGTTTATACTAAAAAAATGTAATCATATAATGGGTCAGGTTTTATTATTATTCTGTTAATAAATTAAAACAAAGATGTACATCTTTATACGTAGCAAATTAAGCATGTGCAAAGAATGTTCTGAGGCTGAAAATGATAATTTCTTTCAGCATACCGCTTGAAATGTTCTGCCAATAATTTCCTCAATTGAAACATTTGTAAACAAAGACGTAACATTTAAATCTTTAATTCTGTCAATAAATTTAACGGAATCGGCAACCGAATGAGTGACTGTTAGTTTGCACAATGTTTACAGTACTCAGTATTGCTACTTAGCCTATGATGTCATAGGACAGCATTTTTTGTGTTTCTGTTTATATGATCCAACTGGTTTAAGTTTCTAAGAAACTGCTTTATCGATTAAACCTACATCAGCTGAAATTCTAATTTAATTTATTTCTATCAATTTAACTTTGGCTATTTCATCTGTTGTACTCTCTATATATATGTGAATATTGCATAATTACAAAAAAACGTTCTCCTCTTTTGTATATTGTCCGCTCTTGTTTTTATTAGTACGGAGTACCTTTATGTCAGCAACATTTGCTGGTATCTTTAAGCGCATTTAAAGGTTGCTATGTCAATTTTTTATGTTCTGTGCATTTGGACGATTCAACTTTGAAGCGTGATCAACGAAAGTAGCTTTAGAAAAGTATTTATAAGTAACGCTTTTAGGTTTTAAATCGGTTGTTTGTTCAAATAGTCATTGAAATGCTTCCTCAAGATCAATATCACTTTTATCTGAAACATGAATTCCACAATTTGGACCTATAGGTAAAGCTTCAATTGTTAGCTGTTTGACTTTTATTCGTGGTAAATTAAGCTCAATTTCATCAATATCAATTGGCGTCTTCAGTTTTAGCTGCGATTATTCAGAGATTAATTTAAGAACATTTCAGTAAATTGTGGCGTACATGAATGTGTATAATACATACTTTAGTTCGTTTATAGCTTCCTTGTTTTTAAAAATAGGTCGCAATCGCAAACACAAAGATTAAATTAAGCGCATAAAAATATATTTCTGCTTTTTAGAATGAACTAATAAAAGATTATGCTGATAGTATATTAAATAAAATCATTTAACCTAAACTAACCTGGTCAGCATCGGATTTGCATTACGGCAGTGTCGTTCTCATTCAATATATACCATCAACTTTCGCGACTGTTTTTTCAATATTTTGCGGATTGGTTAGTCCAGATTACACTTTCGACGAATTTACTAATGTAACAAACTATCTGGTGTCCAATGAATGTAATAAACAGCTGATTGATTCAATTATTAAAAAGAAAATTCAAATGAAATAAATTAAATTAAACTGACTATCCCGTTTAAGGTAAATTTTGTCTCCTGAAAACCGCAAAGGAAATTGACGCGGTATTAACTAGCGTATTTAATGCAGTAAAATTACGAAAGTTATCTAAGATAACAAATTTGAAGAAACTGTTAGTGTCGACTATGCATATTACTTATCATATTAATTGCGGGAGTTTTCGATCAGCTTACCTTGGCCGATCGACCGGACGGTTAATTACAACAATGAGAGAACATCGCAACCTCAAATTCCGTTTAAAATTAAAAAGTGAATACACACCTGCAATTGCGCAACATATCATAGAAATCTTACACGTATGCAATTAACACGAGTACATTTTTGATATTTACTGCATGCAATAGCAGAACTGAGTTTGTCGCATATGAGGCTCTGTATGTGGAAAAATTGAAGCAGGAATAATGCAAAGAAAACGTAGGTACGCATATTGAGCTTGAAATGGATGTTGATTGCGTCCTTTTTTACAATCACTCCACGTTTAAATTATCCGTTTTTATAGCTGACAATATATATGAATATTCATTTGTAGACAGTCGGAAAGAAAATGAAACAAAAGCGGTCTTTGCACCTGATATATTTTATTCAATTTTTGTACATGGAAAGTGTACCATAAATTATGTTTAAGGTCGAACTTCATATTATATATACAGGATACATTTTCTTTTTTTATGGCAATATAAAGATAGATGATTATTATTTCTAAACGCATGATCAACGAAAAAATAAAATTCAACCATTTTTCTGTATTAAAAGCACAATGTGTACTTATTTTTCCTTTGGCTAATAGAAAATGTAGGAGTGAAATATGCAATTTAACTTTTTCTCGTCTGTTTGCAATTTTATATTTCCTTTAGGCCGCATTATATTCCTCTGCAAATAAATTTGGTAAAAATCCTGCCATCATTTCTCGTTCAGATTTTTATTAAAAAGATTGATTCTGTACATAAATATCTACAATTATATTAAAATTTTATTTTTTATTACTTGGAAATTGATTTTGTTTGCCTTTGCAGACGCAAATATGCAAAAAATTATTTAACTATTTAAGTTTCGCACGTGTTTAATTCTTATGCAAGAGATCTCGAATTATTTTGTGATAAAATGGGGAATCATTTTTAGTTGAGACGAAAAGAATAGTGTCAGGCGAAAGTAATTTTACGATTAATTCTCTCTGTCTTTCTTTCGTGGTTTAACAAAACAAAGGAAATCAGTCATTACTTATCATTCTGTTGCTGTGTTGTTCGACGACTGGTTAAATAAAATGGGATCGGTGTTTACTTCAAGCTCGCAAACTTGATTTAAAAAAATTAAACTTCATTGTAATAGAAACATACACAACTTTTATACTTCGACAGTAGACATCAGGCAAATTATATTTATTGATTAAAGTTATCTGCCACAAAATGTGCTTTAATTTTTATCTTCAGTTTGAAAATAAATGAAAAAATAAAACAAAATGTAAATAACAATTTTCATCTTTATTATTTTATTTTTTTGATTTATTATCGCTATTATTTCATATCAAATTATTATTATTATTATTATTATTATTTCTATTCCTTTAATCAATTTGAAAATAATTCAATCTTGTATAATTGCAATCACATATGATAAATTGATTTCCAAAAATGAATTTAAAATTTTGCGTCGTACACTTTTTCGGAAAGATCGAACTATGCGTATTGTCTCCATTTTAGTTTTGCTGATTCGTTCAATATGTCTGTCCCTTTTTCTTGCGCTTCTCCTTCTCTAACTGATTTTGGGAGTTCGGCGGTGTAGATGCTGTAGTGCTTTCAGCCTAGTAGTTATAATAAATAGCTATTTAAAATTAGGATTAAAAGCCTTATAAAAGACAGTGTAATTATATAATTAAACGGCAAATAATTGCGTGGGCAGTGAAAACAATTATTCAAATAGAAGTTGCGAGCTTGATATAAGCACTAATCCCAGTGTGTACAAACTCGTTACTATTATCTAAGCACCGTATAATTTAGAAAAGGCAATTCATCCCGTAGAACCGCTTCGCTTTCATGTATTGTTCAGAAATCTCCTCGAAGTTTCAATGGTTAACAATATACATTACGAAGCAGATGTTCCAGTGCTTGAGCACTACCCGTGGCAATTTTCTGACAGGCCTTGAATGGTTCCCAATAGGGACAAAACCGGTCTAACGGAGGAATTGCTTCTTTTACACAACAGAATGCTTCGTTAATACTGACATATTTATATATAATGAGATTTTTGTTTATGCCAAGCTCGCTCACTTGATTTAAATAACTCAGCGATTTTCGCAAATTCTGCATGGTTTGTGTACCATTCTCTACGGTGTCAATTGCCAACGGGCTAATAGAAGCACAACTTCTATTGACGCTTGTATTTATATTATTTTCATAAATTTATTTGAATTCACATTATTATCATAAGCTAACAATATTTGACATCCAATTGCTTTTGCATAAAATCAATTGTTTCTTCAAATTATGTAACATTTTTCGGTTAAAATTTATTCCTTTTGCTCAATTATTAAATTTATAAATTAAAAAAATTCATAATATCATTCATCGATAAACATTTATGATAAACAGTGTTCAGGTAAGCCGAACTGCCGCAAAGTGATCACAGCTCGTTAAGTCTCGCTGTTGGTTGTTAGCTCCTACGCAGTCACTTTTTTCTTCTA
Organism: Eudiplozoon nipponicum; assembly: GCA_029291075.1. NCBI lineage: Eukaryota > Metazoa > Platyhelminthes > Monogenea > Mazocraeidea > Diplozoidae > Eudiplozoon > Eudiplozoon nipponicum. Next base: position 329,450 of record JAQBSW010000020.1, read on the forward strand.
CATGTGCTCTTGATGAGGATGATGACTCATATCATGTTTATGATTTTCTGTAATAGCCATGCTACTTTAATTAAAAAATCCCTCAATATCGTATGTGTACTGTTTAAATGTTTGACACCTATGTATGGAAAATATATTTTAAACGGCAACCTCTTTATGGATTCGATATTGATTATGATTGAAAGTACACATAATAATGAAGCTGAAATCGTAAACTGATCGTATTTCACAGTCTAAGCGGTTGGATCATTTTCGATATCGCAAACAGCACTTATTTGTAATATGTCATCAGGGAATTTCTACATTCTTTACAAAAACATTTAAAAGTTGTTTTATTTCTGCTTTGTAAATTAATTTTATTTATTTTCATAAGAAAATCAACTGTTTGCATCAATTGTCTTAGAAAGTAAATTACATTTTGTACTTAATCTTCCATTTCAGGCCTAAAGGAATGAATTTTTTATATAAATATGCCTATATATTAATTATAAAATAGTGTAAATTATATCTTAGAAATGGATTACTTTTAAAATCACGTGTTGTATGAAATTTGTGGTTTAAATGTAATGATTCGCGGCACTTCGCATGAATTCTTCCAACAACCTAATGTTTTAGAAAAAGAATGAATTGAAGAGGGAAACGAAAGTTGCAGGTATACAAATATTCAAATGATTCTAGGTTAAATTCGTGGATGGTGGCAATAAATATACATGTGACACCGCTAAAATATGCATACTAATTTTCTTAATCATATTTTATCAGTGGTATTGATGTTACTTGCAATGCGACAGATAGTCAGTGTCATACGCCTAGATATTCAAAATATTTATTTGCATCTTGATCTTTTTAATGGTCGCGCCAAATGACCATTATGTCAACAAAGAATTTATTATTAATATTACTATTATTATTATTATTATTATTCATATTATTATTATTTTATTCTTCATATTAATAATGTCATTATTATAAATATTAGTAGTAGTATTAGACATATTATTATTAATGTTATTAAATTCATTAGTGTTATTATATTCTTAATATTATTATCTTCATTATTATTATTGCTATTTTATTATTATTATTAGTTAAAAAAATTATTATTATTATTATTATTATTATTATTTATTATTCCATTATTCTTATTATTTTTACCGCAAACTTTATTTATTATTATTATAATTATTATTATTTATATTATTATTATTATTATTATTATTATTATTATTATTATTATTATTATTATTATTATTATTATTATTATTATTATTTTATTATTATTATTATTATTATTATTTATATATTATTATTATTATTATTATTATTATTATTATTATTATTATTATTATTATTATTATTATTATTATTATTATTATTATTATATTCTTATATTGTTTTTCATTATTGTTGTTTTTACTATTAATATTATTATTAGCAGTAATATTTATTTTGGTGGTGGTGGTGGTCGTGTTGGTGGTGGTGGTGTTGGTGGCATTAATAGTAATAGTATTAGTAGTAATAGTATAAAGTGGGAATCAACCAGCCTATGTTTAAAATAGACTCTGGTATTTAAGATAGGACGTTGTGCATACACCTGAGTCTCGTCATTTCGAACAAGGTTATTTTGTTCATTGCCGAAATAGTTCGTTATTAACGTAATAGACTCATTTTTCGCAGTTCTTTAAATCAAGTTTGCGAGCTTGAAGTAAACACCAATCCCATTGTATTTAACCAGTCGTCGAACAACATAACAAAACTACCGCCAGCCGCAACGCACTGGCGCGTTTCGACCTTCCTCGATCATCATCAGAGTACGACGGCAAACTGACTATCGAGGATCAAACCGCAGTGAATATACATGGAAATCAAATTTAGATATGCGGCAGGTTTTTATCAACAGTCTGCTCATCGCCACATATAGTCACATGTAATGCAACACGTAGATTATTTTTCTAATCAACTTATTTTAAGCTTTCTGGCAGATCACATGGCAACTACTAACATTTCACTAGATAGGCATACGTCATGTATGTGTGCATGGTTGTGTTAATAGGTTTGAATTATTCAGCTATACATATTTCCACGCGCTTGATAGTATTTCAAATTGAATCTGCAGAGATTTCATAGCAATTACAGATGTTTCAATTGGTAAACATTATTTCAAGTATGTTGGTATGCACGCGTGCGTCCACAACTGTGAAGCAATCTGTTAAATAATTCATTAAAGTAAATTGAATCATTGCATTTCGTTTGGCGCACATCGGATTTTTTGAAATTTTGTTGCGGTGTGTACAATTCAATTAACTGCCCGTGTACAACTATTACCCGCGTACGCAAAACACATAGGATTTGTTGCTCTATTATTAATGTATGAAATGATGCACTGAATTGTGACATCAGTGCTTCGAAGGGAGACAATATAATATTAATGCACCGGTATTAAAATAAAGCTAAGGTAAACTGTCGCCAGTTACTAGAGAAATAACGCCTAATTCTAAAAAAATCTATATAAATGAATTTCAGTTGAAGTGATGTGCAAACCTTACCCTGTCAACAAAGAGCATTTAGCCACAACGATATTACCAATCGAAGGTGATAAATATAAGGTGAATTATAAAAAACAAAATTCTAAGAATATTTACCTTGAACTTTTTGTCTTCTATTTTACCCCTAATATTTCTGCTTCTTGTATCAAAAGTCGTTTTCAGCAGGAACCACATGCCACAAACAATTTGGTATTCACTAAGCCAAATGATTGTCTTATAAAATTTGTGTTAAAGAAAGCTTTAAATGCTTAAAAGCTAACAAATTTGGACGCCTGGTTACGAATATTTCGTCTGGCTATAATGTGAGTTTATATAAACAATTATATACCATAAGGAATTGGTGAGTATTATTCTTGCTAAACATGGAATGGATCACCTACATAATATCACTTCATTACAATGTTTATTTACATCATACATAGATAAACTCATATAATTCAGTAGAAATTGTCAATATGTATGGGCTATTTGAGGATGATAGTATATGAAGCATTGATGCAAAATCTATGCTCTTAATTATGCTAGTATTCAAAGCATCAGAAATGTTTCGACATAACCTTGATGATTAACCGTTAATTTTGGAAAGAGATAGAATGTTTTATACAAGTATTATGCATATTAAGATCATCTGCGCGTATTCTAATTACTACATATTTAAGAAGTAATGTTAAAAAAAATAATAGTTGTCACAGCAAAGTGAAATTGTCGGTTAAACTAGCATATATCTGTATGCATTTCATGCAGTAAAAGAATTTCGATGCGTCAATATCGAATATCAAACTTTATCTAATTTTCTTGATTGATGAATTAGTTAAATGGAAATAAAGGGATGATGTACTGTTAAATTTCAAGTCCTTAATTTATGAAATTAGTTCAAGATAAAATAAGACCGAAAAGGAACTCATAGGATGATTACAACGTTTTATTTAATTTAACTTAATAAGATCAAATGATAGCAAAATATTGCTTTTTAGGCTTTCAATACCAAGTTAAATATAATACCAGATAGGACCATATGGTTAAACCAAATTCAGCATGAGCAAAACTTGTCATCTCATATACACATACGTTTCTTGGTTTTTGGCTTCTCATCGATATAAGCCGGTAACACGCCTTATGCCAACTTAATATATTGTCAACAAATGTAGCACAATTGGCCAATACAATCTAGTAAACAACTATTTAATTGAGCTCTATTTGAGTTTCCTTTATATAAAGTATTAAGCAACGCGACTTCAGTAAAATCATTTCCATCAAAATGCAAAATTCGAGCAGTTTTAAGACAATCCTTTTTTCCCGGTTACTGGGTCAAATTGAGGCAAGTTGATTTAAACATAAAAATGAATGTAATTGTTTTCATGCTAATAGATCTGATATTTAATTGGTTGTGATTAAACTGCACATAAAATTAACAGGGATTATTTTCGACGCATATCAGTATGCAATCATAAATGATCAATCGGAATTAATTGTAAATCTATTGATGTAAATTCTTGGGATGAAATTATAAATAAAAGGAATGAAAGGAATTACCAGATGATAAGGAGCAAAGAAATTACTTTTAAAATCATTTATAACGCAGGTAGGATAAAAGTCTCTAATATATATATATATATATATATATATATATATATATATATACAATAAAATAAAATAAGTATAACGCAATATGTACTTGGGAGAAGCCAGAACATTGAATACCTGAGAGCATGCTTTTTGTGAATATTGGTCTGTTTAACCATAAAATGAATAAGAAAACAAATGACCATCTTCTGGTTAAATCAATGCTGGTTTTCAATTTGATTGGGTGAATAGGAAATGTTTTGATTTTAAAATTGACTTTTTCATATAGGCAGCAGTCGTATGATCTTTTGTTTTTAATTGCGAATTTTTACATTTTCACGCATGAGTGTGTTTCAAGACTATCTGAGTTATAATTTGCTAATGAACTACCAGCCGGAGCGATATTTTGATGTCTAAATCCAACAAAGTTTGATTTTATTACGGAAAATAATGATAAATTTTACAAGCTGACCATGTCATAGCTTCTAACCAGCATGAATATTTGTCTCCCGTTTAGCTCCAATCAGTAAGGGAAATTTACTAAATGCAAATTCAACATTACCAACAGTACACAAAGACTTTGTTGAATGGATAACAAAGATGAATTCGTATTGCCCTCAAATCGATAATGGTTGCCCCATATGTATGTATGTGTGGCATAAATTTCTATTCTTACGATAAATTAATTGGTCTGCGAATCCACCAATATTTTCCGCAGATATTGGCTACCAATTCTCGGTATCGTGCACAAAATGCTCTCACTTAGGGGGATATATTTCAAATGGGCTGTGCAATCAAGATAAAGAATACCTCAGATCCGCACGAATCCGTTGTATTAAGCATTCAGTACCGGGGCATAATATTCTTCAAGTTCACTAAACTGATATGTTACTCGACTAGACAAAAATCAGAGAAGCCAACATCAATAAACTTGCATCAAGGAAAAGCCAACCACTTTTTACACCGATATGAACAAACAATCGAAAGAATAAACAATAAACTGAAGGAGAAACATCTCCGCAAACGAATTCAACAAGAAATTAGGTGCTGCATACCTAGTAATAAATTAGTTCAAATAGGAGCAGAATGATGAAACGAAAGGTATAATCTATTTTGCGCATTCGTTTCATGCTTACTAACCAATTATCAGTAGTGGTCGGTATTGCGCTCTATATCCACGATATATTTGGGTGGGGAATTACGGAAAATTGGACGGTAAAATCACCTATGCAAATGTGTATTCAAGCGGTAATGGAGTTAATTTTATATAAAGTCTTCGAAAATGCGGATCCTCACCATATACATTGTATATATATATACAGAGCCCTTAAAAGTTACCGAAATTATAGTTGCCGAGTCGGTACATGGTGCCACTAAAATGTATTTTAAGATATGTATAATTTCATTTAAAATGTGGATTACAAATACTGCTGAACAGCGATTACTCCGGAAAATCCATACACTCTGGCCTTAATCGACAGTCTGTACAACTTGCGTTGCAATCGGAGAGATATAACACAACTCGTGAAAAATGTGACATGACAGGCAACATTCGAGTATAAATCAATCGTACACGCAATAGCCAACAATCTGAAAGACTGATCAAAATTTATTTATTCGATATGCGAATGATCAGATCTAAAAAGTCAATTCGATATACAGATTGTCCCATACACAAACATTCACTCTTACAAACGAATACAGAATTGACTAAAAGCAATCATGCAACGTTTGGAAATGAATAAACAAGTTCTTTTTTAATTAAGGATGCGATCTTTATATAAACACCTGTCCATTATGTACCTACATTTGTCAGTATAAACTAAGTATTTTATAGTCTGGACAAGGCAATCCATTGTGTAGACCAGTTTCGTCCTTAATGCATTGTCCAGAATTTGCGAACAGGGCTCGAACTAGGGAACGTCTGCGTTTGAATCTAGTGTCCTAGTCACTGAGCTACTCTGCCAGCCGTCAGTCTGACTATTAATCTTCTTTCTGAAAATAATGCGATTGACTGCATTTTTTGATAACTTTTCGTCACTTGTTTAATTTTTCTCTGAGTGTGGCCATTGCAACACACATCCTCGTGTAGATCGGTAGTGAACGGCATCCTAATCTCCAGTACATTGACGTTGCGGTTAGGATGACAGTAAACAAAGACGTACTCCAGAGCGCTATGTATCGCACTCAAGATGTTTTAATTTGATTAGGTCTGATGTAAACATCTCTAAAACTGCCAATATCACTATTTTTATCTAGCACCTAATATCGTTCAAAAAGTTACCACGCTGCCAGTCGGTAATAACTGCGCCACATAATAAATCGGCTTCCGACGAGAGTCCCAGTCTTATTTGCTATTTGTAATTGCGCAATGTAAATTATGAAATGCATTATGGAATGAAACCCTAAGCAGGAATATAATTGAATGATTTCCATGCTTTTTTAAAATTTATTCTCGAAATCAACTGTCTATTATCCATAATAAGCATATTTTCAAATATTTGATAATTTTTACCAAATAAGTAAATAACTAATTGATATATATATATATATATATAAATATATTAAATAAAGATGTTTAAGTTTGTTCAATTTTAATAATCGTGAATAACTAAAGTTGTCTGAGCAACAGCGGACATCATTTATCTGACTGCAATTTGTCCCTACTTACATTTTGTTATTAATGAGTGACGTTTAAAAAATAAATGGGAAATTGCAATATATTTTTTTAGAGTGATAAGCTCTCTAAAATAATTTGCGCCTGTTTTCCTATTTTTAATTTTTGAACTGCTATTCGAAGTAAAATAATTTACTTCACTGGAGAGAATTTTTATTTGTTGCCAATAAAAAAGTGATATGGAAGTTATAATAAAATCCTTTCAATCTTCGTTATTATTTAGATATTTGTTAATGTTAACAGAGAAGTATTACTCCATTTTTAATTCAACAGAACACCGCTATCATTAATGTAAAAATTTAAATTACTGATTAACGATGCCGTCACATAATTCTATATATTATTTTCTCTAGAGGGCATGTATAATTCTAAAGATATTTCGTCTACCATCTCAAAGCTACTGTCATTCTTTTGTAGGTGCTTAAGAATTTTCCCTAATGTCGGCCACAATTCCTGTTCCAAGATTTAAGGAAAATTTATCCATTCATTCACAAAGATAATTTCTTAATTCCGAAGAATGACTACATATTAGAAAATCTTAGATAATTACACAGCGATTTTTGTCAAAAAATAGGTTGTTTTTGTTTACCAATACCAATTATGCATACATGGCACTTTTTACTAAATCTTGATTTCTAATTTTCACCATTAAGTTTATCTAAACGAGAAAGTAAGAATATCCCAAAAAAGTATACAAAATAAGTTTTTTAAATAACTGCGGATTTTCACTCTATTTCATCTAAAATTGACTCTCCCCATTTTAAACGGAGAACAATAGGAATGACGTTTGCCATATTTATAAAGCAAAAATTATAATGTTGAATAAATTTGGAGTAGCAAAAATGTTAGACTATTTAGTGAGGCTAAAAGCGGCTATATTTGCGTGACCAATTCAATTACATTCACATTATCAGTTAAGGCATTTTCTCTTTAAACGTTTTACCGTGATATAAAAAAGGGAACAAGTAGAAAATCTTCAATTAATGCACCGTTAAATATCATTAGACGGTTTTGCATATGAAAAAATAATTCAAAAGTAAAGGGATTTTGGTTGTGAACATTTATAAAAATCGATTTTGATTATTCAGTCATAATAGGAACAAATAATGTGCAAAATGAAATTATTATACGGAAAGCAAACAACAACATTTACAAAACTCTTCCTGGAATGATATTTAATGAAGGAATTTTCATCATTATCAGAAAATCTGTACAATTTAACGAATTTTCGAAACTGTAATCCAATGTTGCAATTACTCAAAAAAAGTTTGCACTTGAATGTGAACAATTCTAAAATTAACGATATTTATTGCCATCATATATTTTTGGTGTCTACCTTTAACTTCATTATCAGAAGACCCGTACAGAATTAGTATACGATTTGATTTAATTACTTATTCAAAAGTCATAGTTATCTAGTTATTTTGTCAGAAATTTTGACTTGCCTATCCTCCAGCTGACTTTATTTTTTTGTAATATGGGGTTAAATTATACTTTTAGAGCCACAGGACAAACTAATTTATGTATAAAATGCGAAACGACTTTATTAATACTGTTGCTAATCATTCTCAGAAGGACTAAATTTGAAAAGTTGCACATCAAATTAGATGTAATAAAGCATGACTGCTGCAGTTGATAAGATTTCCCATCCTATGATTTGAAGAATATGTTATCTTGTAAATCATACTTGCAACTTTAAATTTCACAAATTTTATATATTATAATACCTTTGACGAAGAACTGACATTATTATTTAACAGATGTGTATTTCGTCGTTATACATATATTTAATTTTGTATTGAAAACTAACAGTAAGTAAATATATTTTCGGTATTATTTGAAATATAAAATATAATCTATTGATTGCGATTCTCAGGTACATAAAATTAAATTTCAAAACACTTATTTTTTTACATAAAAAAAATTTTCCGATCAAACTGATGTTGTGCAAAGAATAGAAAGAGAATTATTGCATTGGTACCATTAAATCTCAAACGCGCTTACATCGACTATGTGTAGAAAGTATTTGGCTGTTATAGAAGCTCAGTCAATTAAGTTATAATCACAGACTCTGAAGCAGACGTGTTTAGGTTCGAGCCTTGCCCCTGAAAAATTCGGAATTCTCATTGCAAATATCCAAATGCTGAATTTGTTGTCTTTTCTAAATCACACGATACTTAGTTTGTACTGAAAATATATAAAATACGATTGGTGTTTAAATGAAGCTCGCAACCTTGATTAGAATAAAAGTTTTTCTTACTAAAAAAGTTATAGCTGGATATAAATCGTGCAGTTTATAACAAAAAAATGTTATTGATATTTACGCGCCATATTATTTTATTTGTCTCAAATGTAAATAAATTATTGCATCGGAAATTAAATGCCAAAATATAGGTTAGTAAAAAACAAATAAAAAGATATTGCTAAAATTTATCTTTTTTTACAAATAATAGGAGATTAAAATATTTGAATATGCATTGCACAACGATTAAACAGTAAATATGCATGCAAATAGGTTTACAATAAGGAAAACGGTGTTCATTTTTATAAGAATATCCAAAGTGTGAACTGGAAAAGAAAAGAAAATGTGTCTGCCTCTGGTTCTATACATTTCCGTATACACCGTAAACCTATAAAAATAAAAAAAATTTATTTTCATTTACAATGAATAACTATGAACAAATTTTACATTTCAAAAAATCATTAAAATTTTAAAAACGCATATTTGCTGGCGCGAAATTCACACTTATGCCATTGAAAATGGCGACATGGTCAACTTTGCAAAACAGCCGCCGATCACAAGTTACGCTAGGCTTCGAATATTTGCGATTATCATTAGAGCACGACGATAAACTCTCTCTTATGATAAACAAATCGTAATCTTTAAATACGATGTAGAAAATCATATATATTACCACTTTATTTCTAGCAGTCTTGCATTCTTTTTATGTGGATGGAAACGCCGACTGCACAATTTTTATCTAGTCACGAGAGTAAAATTGGTTACTTACTCATCAAATGAATGTAAATTATACCATTAAACAGTGTTAATTATCGCGAGTGGTGATAATAATTCCGAAAAGCAATTTAATTAATTCAAATGTTAACGCCAAGTGGCAAAACAAGGAAAAGCAGCCATCACTCACATTTATAGATGCGTTTCAAACTTCCATAATCAACATCAGATCACGATATCAAACTGACTGGCGAGAATCAGATAATATTCAACTGTTACAAACATATTGAGTCACAAATATTCCCGAATTAAAAAAATATGCGGTTTTCCACAAAAGATTTATATATATATATATCCCAGTGTAGTTGGTCGTTTCTCCTTGTTTATATTTTGCACATGGTAACAGCGCCAGTGTGGATTGCAGTGTTGAACGCTCATATTGTTTGGAAACTTCTGTCACTGTATGCGCCTCTGTTATTTCCACTTCAGTTTGTTGCCAATCCGATTGTATGTTTGTTGATTCTAGTCGAGGGCCTGTTGCCATCGACAACAAGCACCTGACCTAAATATTCAAAAGTTTCATCAACATGATATTCTAATCGACTGGCCAAGAATAACAAAATTCAACATAAATCTCATGGTATCCAGTCAAGACCAAACAGGCCCTCGACTAGAATCAACAAACAATCAATCGGATTGGCAACAAACTGAAGTGGAAATAACAGAGGCGCATACGGTGACAGAAGTTTCCAAACAATATGAGCGTTCAACACTGCAATCCACACTGGCGCTATATATACAAAATATATATATATATATATATATATATATATATATATATATATATATATATATATAAACTTTATTATGTCCATTTGTCTTCGATATTACACAGTATATTTCTAATTAGGAAGAAAAAAACATTAATAACAAAGTGGATAATGGCCATTTATTTCAGAATACTAAACTTTGCTCTACATTCTTTCATTTGTATTCATTTTGGGTTTTCATTTGAATACACACTTACCAATCAGCCAAAACAAGAAAAAGAAACCAAGTCATATTAGATATATATCATATACTATATATATGATCTATAATATATATATAAATGAAAAAGATTTTAGAGCGAAGTTTAGTTATCTCGATATAAATGGCCATTATCCACTTTGCTATTAATGTGTTTTTTGCTTCCTAATATTGTGTGATATATACATATATATTTCTGAAGTCATTAGGGTTTTAAAATATTTATTATCAGTATAAAAATTATGCTTAATATAGTAAAGAAAAGTCATAAATTAAATTGAATCTATATTTATTGGAATCTCATTGATAATCTTCCGGAATTTTCGTCGACCGTGGCTGCAGACACTGCTCTATCCCTGATATTGAATCTTCCGTTTTCTGTTAGCCTTTCTTTCATTTGGAGACTATTTGGCATATTTTTGGCCCAATGTTCTAAATAGTCAAAACCGACCTGTCATAATAGAAAATAAAACAATTGGCAGTACATTTATTTAACGAAATAATTTAGCGTATAACTAAACATTCCCTAAGGTGTAAGGCAGGGATGCGCAATAATATACATGCATAACTTAGTTCAATTACTTACATAAATCACAATGTGGTCGATACCGGTCAGGTTGAGATATTCTTCATAATTGTTTAATTCAAACAGACAAAAAATGTGTCGAGATTCTGCCTTGAAAATCTTCAATTTAAAACATTTTTTTCACACGTGATATTATATTTGTTCTTCAATATCAGATCGGAGTTGGCTTGTTCAAACTGTAGTTCAAATTGATGCTGCATTGCATCCACTTAGACGAAAAGCTGACCAAAATCCACAATTCGTGAAGTGCGCGGCAGGTTTCTCAAAGTGGACAAAATCAAGGTTCTTGACGAAAAATATGTCTCATTTTGAGCCCCGGTAGTAGAAAATTCTAGTAAGTTATTGACTAATTCTGCAATATGGTCAAAATCGGTCTAATTAACAAATTATTCTTTCTACCTCAAAAAATTTCAGTTCATAGTGAAAATATGCATTAGTACAAATCCTGCTATATTTTCAATTGAATATCAACCCTCAAGGTGATTTTGATGGCTTTTTAATAATGACTGATCAAAGGATGCTTTTTACGAATTTGCGTCGAAGTGATGCTAAATATAGTTGAGCTATAGTAAGCATTGACCAAAAACATAAGTTGATATGTGACATTAAACTGTGTTAATTACTCAATAGAAAATGTGTCCTTGTCACAGCAAGGTGTGGTAAGTCTTTCAAAAGGTCCAAATATGAAAGTAGCCGGTCGACTTTATGAATATTTTTTTTTCACCGTGAGCAATTTTTTGTTAACATTGACAACATAGATATCGAAATTCTGCATTATTTATAAATATAGTTTACTTTTAATTATGATGAAGAAATAAATCATGCACGGAAATATATTTTTTATAACGCAGGTATTTACAAAACATCTAGTGAAATGCTAATAAATCTTCACAAAATCTCCCATGACTGTTATATTTAGAATCTTATGTTAATTTTTTGAGAAAGCAAGAAAGTCGAAGTTGAATTAAACAGAAATTATGCAAGTACACACGGGTAGTGAGAACCGTATATGCTTAGAAACCCACAAACGCACTTGATCATAACTTCAAACCTGAGCAAGCATTGATCTGTTTAAATTAAAATCATATACGAACCTTTGCCCTTTACTTGGGGGAGTATTAAGAAGGTTCCAGTAAACAGCATCGTGTGTATTTAAGTCGGTATAAATGTCAGACTTAAAGACAACTTGGAAATCCGCCTGAATTTGAGCGTGAATTTTATGAATAATGTTTTTATCTACTACGGAATCATTCTCCCCTATGTCAAATGTGCATAGTCTAAAATTTTATAGAATTAGCTTCATCAGTTATCAACTCTAGTCCAGCCTACATTATGCAATAAGAATCTACGGCAATATTTTATACAAACGATGTTCACAGAGCGCTTATCGTTTACATTTCTAAATAGCAGGTGGTTTTGTTCTATAATAAAACATTAAATATGCATAAGGCCCTTGAAAAGTCACTACCTCTGCAATTATCCTAGAAAATATTTTGGATGGTGAATCCTATCCGAAATGTTAATTGACATACATTGAACATAAATTGGGTAGGGCATGCTTGTTGTTCTCTCTTTGTTTTTTGTTTCATGTTCGATATAGCAAAATGTTTCGGAATACTTATTTTTTAGCCTAAATGTTTTCAGTACCGTCAGTTCGTGACATTGAATATATTCAGACTCGATTAACTTTACTTCATTGGATAAAAATTGTATAAAGTTTCACTTTTTGGAAATTCGGAAGGCGCAGTGATAATGGATATACTGTCCAGTCCATGTCTGCCTTTGGAACATTTCCATCTTAAGACTGCCATTTTCTTGCCCAAATGGCAATACGACAAGGAAAGACAGTTTTTGCGCTAGTGATTAAACTAAATTTGATGGTTCACGATAAGAAATTATTCAAGCACACAGTTTGTTTTTAATATCCTAATTTATGATAATGAAGGTGTTATCTACGTATAACAGTTAGATATTGTTTGTAGCGGAGAACTAATATATATGCAATTATGTATTAAGCGTTGCGCACCTAGTAACAAATTACTTCAATTATAAGAAGAAGGATAAACCAAATACAGCAAGAACGAAAAGTATAATATCGTGCACATCCGTTTCGTGCTTAGTTACGACTCATCAGTAGCAGCCGGTAAAACGCCTTTTACCCACGATGAGGGATGTAGGAAAAGAGGACGCTACAATCTCCTAAACGAATGCGGAAATCTGTGTTAGTAAAACTATCATCATATAAAGTCAAAATTGTGGCGGAGAGCTAATAAAAATACAAGTATGTATTAGGTGTTGCGAACCTAGTAACAAATTAGTTCAGTTGTGACCAGAAGGATAAACTAAAGACAGTATGAACAGAATGTATAATCTCATGCACATTCGTTTCGTGATTACTGGCGACTCATCAGTAGGAGCCGGTATATGGGACAATAGGACGGTGCAATCTCCTAGACGAATATGTAAACCTGCAGTAGAGTAGCTAACATCGTATAGTCTCGACAATGCGACTTCAACGTAACTCACTCAATTTTATATATATATATATATATATATATATATATATATATATATATATATATATGTATCATTAGGAAATGGACATAATATGGAGTATGTATATATATATATATATATATATATATATATATATATATATATATATACGAGTTTAGGATTGTGGTAATAAATGAAATACTTTAGTTAACTTGTATATTATACTGGCATTTCTTTATGTTAGATCTCTGTTGCAATTTTACGCTCGTAATTTGTGCCGTCTGTTTTCCATTTTGAATTTACTGCACTTATTCTCTAAACTTGTCGTGTGTAGTAAACGCGAAACTGAACTATATATAGATTTTGGTATTTATGTCGTTATTAGTGATAATATATTATATTAACTTGATGTGTGTATCAGTGCTTAAAAAAATATGTACACCTCTTGGATTATATTTGCTTTAATTTAATTAATTTGTCTAATTTTAAAGTCTACAACTTTGGCTTGTTTGCGAAAACAAGGCCTGTAAACACGTACGGATTTTTTCCCCAAATAACTTTTTCCAAATCACATTACATTGTATCTTCTCCTGGAAAAACTTTCTTCTGCAGGTTATGACGATTTTTCTGCATAATTAGTCTTGCTCCTAGTCATATTCCTGCTTCCGCCTAAAAATAGGATGATTAAACCATTGCTGCCATATTGAACATTGGCCATTTAAAACGAATATCATTTGAAATATTATTCTGTACGAAGATATCCGGTCCGTTTTGCTAGCCAGTGCCGCCTCAATTTTATATTTGTTCAGTGATTGCCGATTTTTACACTGGAACTAAAACTTTCCCTGAAGACGATTGATGATTGATACGAGAAATTGACTATATCTTTTCCTGACTTTGTTACCTCTGTCACAGTTACAAGCAAACAGTGACTATAACAATTGTGATATATCACTTTATTGGACGGTTTATCGTTTAAATTCTAACATTTTTAGCCAACCAAATTTCATCGGAAATAGGAGTAAAGAATGCTGAAATCTGGATCCCGATATTGAAAGTAGTATTTGGCAACGTGAGATCATAATACCAAATAAATAATGTTGAAATACAAACTTAAATCAGGCTTACGTAGGAAAATTAATTAAATGACAGATACACAAATTGACATAGAGATACAGCGTGCTACATAGACAAGCTCTAAATTCTGTATATTAATAATTTATAATGAATAATAATTTATGCTTGAAGCACTTTCACACATTTCTAACTGTCGGGATATTCAATAAAGGCTCTAATAGAAACTTATTATTCATTAACGAAATCCGAAAAGCACGTTATTTCGCAAAGTAATTAAAAAAGCCAATTTATATTTTCTGGATTTTTTTCCTTTCATAAATGTGTATTTTTACATTATTTGTCGAAAAATGGGTAATATTGATTTATATATATATATATATATATATATATATATATATATATATATATATATATATATATATATATATATATATATATATAATTGATAGTTTCTAATTTCACCATTTTTAAAATGTAAGAACAAAACAACGTACTCCATGGAATAACATTTATTAATAAATCTTATTTCTACCAGTATCTACAGCCATTGTTCTGGATTCGTTAGTATATTCGTTCATCCAATCCCACTGTACATGTGTTGTAACCAATCTCCTCTTTGTTATGCTGGCCTGAAAAATTGTTACTACTAACAGCATGACCTGTGAGTAGTACATTTTCTCTACAAGGCAAAACAGAGAAAATGCTTCTGGCTTTTGAAGCTATTGCAATTAATAAGCTGAAGCCCTGCTTAAACGTGCAGAAAATAATTTAAAAAGAAATTAAATTGGACTGGAACAAAGACATAACCGACATGCCTTTAAAAATAGCCAACGCTTCGCAAAATACGACACATACATCAATTACGGACGCAATTACAATGAAAGCGATGACACACCAAATGACGTTACGCAAAAGGAGTGGTCTAAATTGCGCAAAAGTAGTGGTCTAAATTGCGCAAATCAAAGGCTAGCATAACGAAGAGGAGATTGGTTACGGCAAATGTACAGTGGGATTGGATGAACGAATATACTAACGAATCCAGAACAATAACTGTAGATACTGGTAGAAATAAGATTTATTAATAAATGTTATTCCATGGTACGTTGTTTTATTCGCATATATATATATATATTTTTCTTAATAGGAATAAAAACACATTAATAACAAAGTGGATAACGGCCATTTATTTCGAGAATACTAACTTTGCTCTACAATCTTTCATTTATATACATTCTGGGTTTTCATTTGAATATGTGGGTGGCAACAAATATGACTCGGTTTTTAATTCTTGTTTTGCTGATTGGTAAGTGTGTATGCGTTTGTGTCTGTGTGTGTGCCTGTTTGCATGTAAATGTCTTTCTCACTGTATTACAAAGTGAAATCTGAAATCTGGTCTTTATTGTATTGATGACTTGAGAATTAACCATCTGTTCGAATTGTTCGATGTTACGTGTACGAGTGCCATTTTTCCGAGTGTAGTCTTTCGTTTAATCTTCTTTGCGCAAATTTGTGTTCTTCAATTGATAACAGCGCAAATGCGGATTGCAGTGTTGAACGCTCATACTGTTTGAAAATTTCTGTCATCGTTTGTGCATCTGCTTTTTTTCACTTCAGTTTGTTTCCAATCCGATTGAATGTTTATTGATACTAATCGAGAGCCTGTTCAGTCATGCCTGGATACTAGTAAAATGTTGTTGAATTTTGTTATTCATGGCCAGTCGATTAGAATATCATGTTGATGAAACTTCTTTATATGTTGGCCAGTTGCTTGTTGTTTTATATAAATTGCTTCATAAATAAATAATAATTTTGCTGATTTTTCTTTATGTCGAATTGAGAAATTGGTCGAATTGACAGAGTGCTCCGTTTCCAATATATGATCGGAAATAGCTGATTTTCCTGACAGTGCCATGCCTTTGTTGAACAATTTCTGTGATAAATGTTGCTGGATACTGCCAGGAGGGGTGCAATGCAGCTTCCCCTAGCTACACCATTGATTTGGCAATAGTATAACCTTTCAAAAGTAAATTACACGTTTTTCGTACATGCTGATATGAGGTCTTTGATGTCATTGGTGTCTATAGGGATATCATAAAACCCATTTTTATTAATGTCTCACAAGATCTCCGTTGTCTTATCCAGTGGTATGTTTGTAAATAAAAATGAGGCGATAAGTGAGACCATTTAATTCTGTAGAATGTTCTTCCCCGTCAGTGCATCTGCTAGCTCGAACGAGTCCTTGATGGTGTTTGCGTTTATGATTTTTCGTATTGGTTGAAGTATTTTGCAGAGAAACATGGCTGGTTTATGTTGTGGGGCGTTGATAATTGACATAATAGGCCGCACTGAGGGAGCTCCTGAGGCTGTCACGGCTTTATGAGATTTTGGTTTGCCGTAAAATCTTGCGGTGTTTGTTCCGACGGGTTTTGCCTTTCGGATGTCTTCTATGAGTTTTGATCTAATATCGGAATCAACTACCGATGATAAAATGTTTTTTTCCAGCTTTTTCAGAATTGCATCAATTCTTGATTCGATATTTGTTGAATCATCTTTCTGTTTGATGTCTTGCTTGAATTTAGATTGATCATTTATAAAATCGATCATGGACTTGATATAAGCGTCGGCTTCAAGTATAACAACTCCTGATACTTTTTCGGATGTGGCAAGTCGTTTGAATTTATCTGATTGTAGTTTTCGGAGTTCATCTTTGTGCTTTTTTGTGATAATTTGGCTGTCTTTGAATTCCTTCTTGTTCTAGTGCGCTTACAAGCTCAGTTTCCAGTCCTTGTCCATCGAATGCCTGTGGGGCGGTGTCTTTCGTTAATTCATTGTAGAAATTTTCCGTTCCAGCATGAATGTCAATAATATCGCGTTGAATTATGTTTTTTTCTAGTCAGTGCAGAATTTTACTCCTAAGTGGATTAACTCTTTCTGGTGCTTTGACAAGAAAACTTTTGAATAATTATGAATAAATGCGTCTGGTTTGGTAGGAATAGAATAGCTGAATAGAATATCTAACGAGAATTTTCCCGGTGCCAATGTTATTATCACATTTAACACACAGAGAATCATGAGGTTGGATTGCAAAGATCAATTGCCAATTCTCTCCAAATCATTCATAGTCTACAAATTCTAATGTGTGTGCGGTAGCACATATATCGGACGTACGAATAAGCAATTGATAAACAGAATCCAGCAACATTTACCACAGAAATTGATTAACAAATGCATGGTACCGTCAGGAAAATCAGCTATTTCCGATCATATATTGGAAACGGGGCACCCAGTCAATTTGACCAATTTCTCAATTCCACATAAAGCAAAATCAGAAAAATTATTATTTATTTATGAAGCCCTTTATATAAAATAACAAGCACCTGGTCGAAATATTCAGAAATTTCATCAAACTAATATTCTAATCAACTGGCCACGAATAACAAAATTCAACAACAATTTACTAGTATCCAGGCATAACCGAACAGGCCCTCGACTAGTATCAACAAACATTCAATCGGATTGAAAACAAACTGAAGAGAAAAAAACAGATGCAATAACGATGACAGAACTTTTCAAACAGTATGAGCGTTCAACACTGCAATCCGCATTTGCGCTGTTACCAATTAAAGAACACAAATTTACGCAAAGAAGATGAAACGAAAGACTACACTCGGAAAAATGGCACTCGTACACGTAACAGTGCACAGTTCCAACAGATGGTTAATTCTCAAGCCATCAATACAATAATTTTAAATACAGTGAGAAGGGCCATTACATGCAAACAGGTAAACACACAGACACAAACGCACACACAATTACAAATTAGCCAAAACAAGAAATCGAAAAACGAGTCATATTTGTTGCCACCCGCATATTTAAATGAAAAGGCCGAATGTATATAACTAAACGATTTTGAAGCAAAGTTTAGTATTCTCGAAATCAATTGCCATTAACCACTTTGTTATAATTTGTTTCTCTTCCTAATTAGAAATATTCTGTGTAATATTCGAAGGCAATGAATCTTCGATTACAAAATTAAGACGTTACTCAAAATGCAAATCGATTCTTCCTTTGACCGTCGAAAATAAAAATTTTTAATCTATGTATTTACATAAAGGCATGATATGTTAATAACTACCAAAAAAATTGTGAAGGAACAACATATTTATTGAATGAAAAAATCTGTCTAAGCAGAGTTAGAGCGAACTTATCGATGGCCATTAAAAGTTTATTTTTAATTTTGAATATTGTTCTCCTCTTTATCTACATAAATCTACAAATTGCACGCCAAAATGCAAGTCTGTCAGTCTTATTCGTGTTCATTTTTCTAAAATCAACATTAAAATTAATTACAAAAATTACTATTGACTTAAATTGTAAGCATGTCATGTACTTACTGGAATAAATGAGTGTTAGGTCTGATAATGATACTTGCTTTGTGTACGATATAATAAATCTTGCAATTATTATCATCTTTAGTTCGTATTTACCTATGCATTTAAAACATTTTAAAAGAGAACATATACTGTTCTGTTTAATGCATGTTAACTTACTGATATCCTAATCAATAGGTAAAGTTTTTAATTTGATATCAAAATTTCTGATCGTTCTGGCTTTACAGACCAGGACTCTTTGCAAGTCTATTAAGTGACATTTTGTGGGAATGGGTTATCGAGACTGCCAGTATGCGTGTATCAAGTTGATTATGACACAAACTAAATAATAGAAAATTTTACTGATTATTATAATCAAGTTTGCGATCTCTATACAAGCACCAGACCAATTAAATACATAAATTAATTATTGAAGTGTAGAAAAGGCAATTCATCCGGTAGACCGGGCTCGTCCCTATCGGGAATTCATCATTTACGAGCCAGAATTTGCCGCGGGTCTAGTGAATGAATTGCCATTTTTCTGACCGCGGCAAATTCTAGGCAAGTACAATTATTATCGCTAGGCAATTAATGTAGCACGGTGACTTCACATATAGAGAGACTTGAATTAAGCAAACACCTTTAGATTTAAATCTGTAAACGGGTTCTAGTTGAGATGCGTAATGAGTTCTGTTTTATTGAAATAGGATTTTATGGAATCTACATTGTGGGAAAACTAGATTTCGTTTGTTTACGGTTGTAAGAATGTGTGTATGCCCTTCTTTATAAATTATATTTATTAAAAACTAGTTGTCCAAAAGTATCTTTGGGCGAATGTGTATTTTAAAAAACGCTTTAAACTCTAGAGCCATGATTTTAATAGAGGGTTAGAAACACCAAGTCAATTTGCCCACTTTGTTTGTACAACTGTAATTTCTTGCAAGTACAACCTGAGTAGAACTTTGTCTTTGTAAGCAATTGTTGAATCAGAGCAATTTAACCAAATGTACTTTCGCTTAAAATATTTGATATTACATAAGTCAAATCATTTCCCAGGACTTATCAATCATTTCTCTGTTCTAATACAAATTTACGGTTTTCATGTTTTTAAACATATTTTAATCCAGGGATTTGTATATTATATAAAGTTTTTACACATACTGAGTATTTAGAATAAATTACTTTTTAAATCGCTCACATTCCTAACCTTGAATAGGGCTTTGTGAACGATAATTAGTATGCGATGAAAAATTATTGCAAAAATTAAACGAAAACCGCTTTTGGATTAAACATTTGTGCAATAACATTGATTCTAAATAAAAGTATGCCGAAAAGAAATGTGTATTCATTTAAAAAGTGAGCGAAACTGAGATGGATATAATGCATACATTATACAATAATCAACGAGAATCTAGAAAAGGCCATGCTCAAGCAAACGCATTTCTTTGAGTGTGTGTGTGCCTCAAAAGATGCATTTTTAGAATTTTGTACTTTTTTGTATAAATTATGTACTTAATCCACCTTTAACCCCCTGTCTTTTTAAACATACTAAATAAATTACCAGTTATTGCATTCGATTTCGGTTACGACACAAATAAGGCATTTTGCAAACTGAGTTGTATATGCATGCTTCATAACAAAGTTATGCATTGATAGCCATTTATTACTTATTTCAACATATATAAGGTATGCTCACTTATTTACATATTTTAAAATATTAAATATAACTCTGCTAACCGACCACGTTCGATGCTACGAGCTTAAATAGCTTGCGCATTTCTTTAAATGTAAATAAATTTAATGAAAACAGAAACAATACTAATATTGTCGTTATTGTAATAAAATATCATACTAATTGGTTTTTAATTTGATAAAAAGAGAAATTTCAGTTTGCAATTTTACCGTTTAAATATTTATAAATAAAAAAATTATTTAATTACCTAAATAAGTTTAGAAAAAATACCTCAAATTTGACACTCAATTCGTTCACAGTTTGTTTTTAATGAAGCCTTTCGAGGAGTACAACATTTACACGACCCCTGTTCTAGATTCATTTTCACACCTGATTTTACAAATTTAGCTAATTCAAAATAGATATATGCCATAATTTAGCACAAATTTTTTGAGCATATTTTAAATTTCGCTTATACTATTATTTGATTATTTATTCTGGAAAATATTTTTCAAATTAACAATTAGTGCGAAACAAGTCTACTGGATGAATAGCCTTTTCTGAAATATATGATGCTTGGTTTATAATAAAAAATGTTAATAAAAAGGGATAGGTTTATAAATTAAAGCTTCAAACTTTTCTTTACCGCCAACCACGCAAACAGTTATGGTTTAAATAAAGACTTAGTCGATTATGGCACCTCATGAAAATTTGTAAATATCGCAAGAAATAATGTTCAGCGAAAAAATGAATGACCATATTCTCTTTAATACGTAATACCAAATTGTTAAAATCAATTATCTTGAACTCTGCTAAATAATTTTGATTATTTAAACTGATTAGTTTAGAGACACTTGAAGAGCATAATTTAATAAGTTGTAAAATTTAATAGACGCCCCTTGATATATCAATTGAGAAATTATTCTGAAATGAACGTACGTTATTATGCATTACTCAAAAGAAATCATCTAAAAATGGCCAATAATGTATTTTATAGAGCTGCTTTGACATGGCTGAATTTTAGAAATTGCAAAATAATCTAACTAAAGTATTCACATTGCAGATATGTATTTTTAAATCAGGCGAATGGGGTATATTACTGTAAAATAATATTAATTCGCAAATCGTGATTAATTTCGCATATTTATGTCAACCAACAACACGGCAAAAAAAAAGATATTGAGGGATCCTTTTAATGTCGATGAATAATTTATTATGTGATATTTTATGTAGTTTGAGTTTACGATAAATCACTTAGACATAAATCTAATAATCTATTAGAGATATGAGAAAGCTACACAATATAAAATTACATAAAATTACGCACATAACATAATAGTATATTTAATAAAATAAATTTTAATTTCTTCCAAAACTGAATAAAGATGTAAGAGATAATTAAAAATAGTTATAACTAACATTGAGTATACTGTTTAACATATCTGCTTGCAAAAAATGTTTCTTTTTTATGGAGCTAACAATAAATATACTTAGAATTATTATCCTGTCTACATTTGAAATGAAACAGAAAGATACTTGAAATTTTATTAAAAAATTAACATGAAGAATGAAAGAAAGATGTTAGAATTTTACAAAGATGAACGTAGGAAATATTTCATACCCTAAACTTATATCGATCTGTATTAAATAATTCTGCAATATGATGTGAAAAAATTATAAAAAGTAATAATTCGGAAGCATTTTTTTTAAATAAAGAAATATATGCTTCTTTTATAAATCTAATAATTAATAAAATAAAAATACTTTAAATGTTGAAATTTCGCATTGTGTGTCAAATTGCAAAAAATGTATAAAATTTTGAGCACACATACCTATATGCGCAAAAATTAAAACTTATTAGCGAGAGAAAACGTTTCACTCAAACTTTTTAAATATATCCTTAAAACGAAAATTTTAGATTATGAATATTCTGTCTCCATAAAAGTTGTTTATTAAATTTAAAATTCAGAAATCTTTCCAAAATATTGTAAGATAAATTGTTTGAGTTTTACAATATTTAGTTTAAGTGATGTAGAGTTGTAAACCGTTTAAATAGCTATTGATGCATAACTCCCTATACGTTAGTCAAATTTCATAATAAATTTGCTTCCAAAATTTAGTTTTGGTATTATCTAATCAAGTGATCTGCATTGACAGAGAAAAATGGAAAAAACGCACGCGCTCCCATATAAGCAATGTATGATTGGAATCACCGTGTTATAGATGTAGTCTCAAATTCGAATTTGATTGCTGAAATCAGTTTCAGTGTAAAAGATTTCACCGCTTAAAAACTGCACGCAGAAAAATGGACTCTATACAAAATAAAAATGTAATTAATATTGGCCAAAATGACAATGATGTGAGCTTTTGTTTTTGAAAACCTATAACGATTTATATTTTGTTCCATAATTGTTCAAAAGATGGAAATATTAAGTTTATTCAAAATTTTCGTTAATTTGCATTTTTACTTTTAGGTGCGAAATTCTAAATAAACCTACATTGAACTGCCTTATTTATCTTTTGAATATTTTCTGCAGGTCTACTAAATTGTTCTTTTAGAATATTTTTAGCTTCAATTCAATTTTTGAAAAACCATTCAGAATAAGAAATGTAATTCTTAATACGAATTAAAACTGTTGAAAACAATTTCTTTGGTCAAATCGACCTTGGTTTGTAATATATTTTGTTAAACAATAACAAAACTGGCTATAAATTATTTTGTTTATGACCAGAAGCGCGCGCAATATTCAAGTCGCTTTCTAAGATTAAGTAATGCAAAAAGCTGCTAGTTGTCAAAACGGCTAAACATTCACAAAACATTTAGGGTAATTAGGAAAGGCAATCTCGTGGATGCAAGCCTACAAATCCGCAATAGAAAACAACATTAATATCATTCCCAGTTTGGCTACCACCACATATATTATATTATATTATATTATATTATATATATATATATATATATATATATATATATATATATACGTAACTTTAAAAGACATAGGCGATTACACATTTATATATTATTCTCTATTTTAGCCGTATATGAATTAATTTTCTAAACTAACATTTGTGATAAGAGTATCAGTTTTTTAAAATCAAGTTTGCAAGTTGGAAATGAACACCAATCCCATTGTATTTAACCGGTAATCGAACAAATAACAAAACTACCGCCAGTCGCAACGCACTGACGCGTTTCGAATTTCCATGATCATCATCAGAGTACGACGGCAAACTGGTAAGCCAGAATCAAACCGCATTGCATATATGTATGGAAAGCAAAATTGGATGTGCGGCCCTCACCTTTAGTTATCTCGCATAGATTGTACGAGACTGAAAATGTCGGCTGCACAATTTCTATGCAGTCATGAACATAAGCTGTTTGTAGCATTCGCCACACACACATATATATAGACAATACAAATAAACAAAAATTGATTGCGCGGATGGGCGTAACAATTCTTTCAATCAAGTCTGCGATCTTGAAGTAAACACCAATCTCATTATATTTAACCAGTCGTCGAACAACATCACAAAGCTCCCGCCAGTCGGAACGCACTGACGCGTTTCGACCTTCCATGATCATCATCAGAGTACGAAGGCAAACTGACTAGCGAGGATCAAACTGCATTGCATATATATATATGGAAAGCAAAATTATATATGCGGTTCTCACCTCTAGTAGTCTTGCATACATTGTACGTGACTGGAATTGTCGGCTACAAAATTTCTATGCAGTCACAAACATTAGCTGTTTGTAGATTTTGCCCTATATATATATATATATATATATATATATATATATATATATATATATATATATATATATATATATAGACAATACAACTAAATAAAAATTGATTGCGCGGGTTGTGGTAAAATTTTGTCAGTTTGTCATTTCGAATATTTGATATCTTAATATTCATGAGGTTGGTAACAATTTGAGTACAGGTACTCTACCTGCATATGTATTGCCTGCTTGATCTTGTGTTATAACTTACGAAGCTCATTCTTTGTTCTCTATTAGTAAACGGGTCAATAATTCTTCCAATTTCATTTACCACTTAAAGAAAATTTCTTGTATAATTCACGAAACTTGATCCATTCTTGTTAATTTTTTTGCATACTTTTGGGAACAGAATTTGAAATGCCAATGTAATTAAAATGTAGGTGTCATTAAAATTGCCATTTATTATTCTACTAAAGATTAATTCGCATATTATACGAGAATTATATTTTTTCCTGCGTACATTGACTAATATTAAATGTTCAAAATTCATACGACATTGCTTGTGAACAAAAATAATGTTAATGATTGTAACATTGTGCTGTTACTAGAAACTTTTGCTGATTGTTTTAAATAAAACTGGACAAATCTTTGAGTAAAATGCATCAAGTTGTTAAAGTGATTACCTAACAATTTCAAAAAGGAAAATTGCAGACAATAATGTAATTTTAAAAAAATTTAGATTTTAATCTAAACTATTACATTTTCTATTTTATGCATTATTTTATGTTTAAAGAATTATTATTTATGTGTATATCAGTGACATACTGCTTGATTAGTTACTGCCATAGACACTCACTCACTTGATCACCTTTACTTCTGATTAAGTTCATAACGACAGAGTGATGTTTTGGTAAATATTTGCATATTTTTAAATAGGAGGCGTATATCATAGTTGCCTTTTACATAATTTGATCAACTGCAATTACGTTTCATTTGAGCGCAAACCCAAAAGTAAATCGTGCAGACAGGAGGGCTTCGTTTAGTACATAACATGTTAAATATTAATATCCGTTTTCTATCCAGCAGAATTCAGAAATGATAATATGCAGTTTATAAATAAAATATTTCATTTTATAAATTTAAGCATAAACTAATGTTGCTTTCAATTCACAATCCTAAATTTAGGAATATAATTAAATTATTTCAAATTCCGTAATATTTCATTGTTAAAAGACATTCAAGAAATGTTGTTGAATTGTTTCGTTCGAATCTATTCATGGATTACTTAGGTAATACAATTAGAAAATAATTGATTGCGCGCGTCGTGGTACTAATTCTTTAAATCAGGTTTGTGAGCTTGAAATAAACACCGATCCAATATTATTTAGCCGGAAGTCGAACCTCATAGCTAAACTACCGACAGTCACTAGTAAGACGCGTTTCGACCTTCCATAGTCATCATCAGAGTACTATGGAAAACGGACTAGCAAAGATCAAACCGCACTGCACATATATGGAAGGCAAATCTAGATATGCGGATCTGACATCTAGTCGTCTTGCATATATTGTTCTTGACTTAAAATGTCGACTGCAAAATTTCTATGCAGTCACGAACGTTAACTGCTTGCGGCTTTTGCCAAAAAGAAATATATAGGCAATAAAATTAAACTATCATTGATTGCGCGGGTGGTGCTAAATAATTCTTTAAATCAAGTTTGCGAGCATGGAATGTACCCCAATCATGGATTTTTTGTTTTATAAAGACAAGGCATCGACACTATCTAATATGGGCGTAATATACTGTCGAATGAAAAGAGAAAGCGAAAGTATTGTGTACAAAATAGTTTATTTTAACGTTTTATCCTTAGTTTTGAAAAAAATCATTTTTTAATAGAATTCCTGTCATACATATGACTGGTATCCGTGCCTAGTCTTCAGCCATAAACCTAGAATTAATAAAATCTTTTTTTTCAAAATGATTTTCCTAACTTGCGGTAAACAGCCATCAGTTTTTCTACTGATTTTATAGCACGGAAAGTCTAGCTTCATCTACGTGTTAAATCAAATGTAGGCATACGCATATTTTATTTGAACCGATTTTCGCCTGCAAATTTTGATTGCAGTATCGATTTGTTTCTAGGGAATTTACTACAGCCAAACGCCCTGTATAACCTCTGTGCACATCGTTGTGGCAATTGTCTATTTTGAACAATGTCTATAAATTTTTCGAATTATTAATAATATTTTAATCGTAAATGCACATAAATTATATTGCCGACAGTCAAAATTAGAGCCATATTCGTGGGACGTCCGGGGTTTAAGGCGCAATTCTACTCATCCAAACTAAGTATTTGTGCGGGTTCGACATTGTTGTTGAGCGTGTAAATGTACCTGGCAAACGATGAATAAGTACATGTCATCAAGTTATTACCGTCGGTAATTTTGCTATTTTGTGGTATCCGACAAAAAATGGAATTAATCTTATAGAAAATCGGAAATATCGATTATTCATTTTCAATTTAGAGAATGCATTTGTATAAAATATGGTTGCAAGCTTGATATAAACGACAACCGCCTTAGATGTACGGTTGTTCGTTTGAACTGAACATGGCATAAGGTAACAAACGCAAATAGTCCAGTAGGTAATTTATATAATTAAACGAATATTGAATGCGCAAACGGTAATAACAATTATGTAAATATATTTTGCGTTTTTTATATAATCAAAAATCCTATTATATGCCCAGATGTGTCATTATAAACTAATTAATTTATAATATATAAAAAACATCCAGCAGACCGGTTTCTTTCTTATTAAGAACCCTGCACGAACTAGCCGCGCCAAATTCTGGACAGTACCTCAAGAGTCCCAATAATATACAAATAGTTCCACTGGATGAAGTGTCGTATCTACATTACAAAATGCCTATTTTATACTGCAGTATGCAAGTACATAATTGGATGAGTGTTTATATCAAAATTGTAACCTCGATTTAAATAATTGTTTTCATCACCTGCGCAATCAATGATTGTTTGAAGAATATTTTGTTTGAAAACTAGATTACATTAATATGGAGAATACGCATTGTTAATATCAATTTTCGTCCATTTTTGGGCAAATCGTTTATTAAAAATGTTTAACTTGCTATCAAAATATATTTAATTGAATATATTTGCCAAAAATGTATCACATATAAAGACATTGCTCTTAGGTTAGTTATTCTGCATATTCACAAAACTCATTACAATATACGACTTGATTAATACATTTAAATTGATATATGTGCTTATTTAAGTTTTTTATTCTAATGATAATAAAGCACTATTCGCATACAAAACCGAAAAAAATGTATTATTAAGCGAAAAAATTTTTACCTGGAAGGCATATTTTTTTTGGTCATGTTTAACCTTCATTGAGTAATTGTTATTTGAATTTAGAATAAACATTCTCAAAATATTAAACATTTAATTTGTGTCTAATCATTTGTAATAATAAATGTAATCCAATTTTCATTTTGTGCACACATATAAATTAAGGCAAGTTTATCCTAAATTTCAGTTGCAACGTAGTGTGAATCTTCTATCAAAATTTAATAATAGCAGTCCTTTTGTAAAAAAGAATAGACTGAGTACTAATTGCGTGGTTGATGCTCAAATTGTTTGAAAACACGTTTAAGCGCTGAAAATGATCAACCCTGAAATTTTTATAACTGGTAGGAAAATAATAACTTACCAGTCACTCACCTGTACTGACGCCTTAGTAAGTAGGCCATCATGTTTTGAAAATGACCATCGAATGTCGAAATACCTTAGTATGTATGAGGGATAGTTTTTTTATCTATGGCGTGCTACTGATTAAATGAATTGGATTGAGATTTATCTCAGGTGCCAAAATGAATGAAGTATAAATAAAATTATTTAGCAAATAATAAATATTTTTCTTGCTTGCACGCACAGCATGTCAAGAATTTGTTCGGGGCCAAATGATTACAGAGTGTGCTTTCAAATACACATGCTCCATGAAATAATTGAAACAAAATTTTGTCTTTGTTGAGAGACCAAATTTTGCGCTGATATTTCTAACAGTGATAGTTTTGAAATATCAAAAACTACTCTTGCGTCTGTCACATTAGTTTGCGTTAACTGGTGAGCCATTTCAAGTCTTTCTCATTAAAATCTCTTTAGTTTGTTGTGGAAGTACCGTTTGATAAGTAAAGTAGCATTTTAGAGGATTGCAAAAGACAGCAAAGCTGATGTTTGATATTTAGGAAAGCATTTGTGTGTCTACCTTAAAATGTGCTTCAAATGACAGTTAAATTACGACAAGTGAGATTTATACATACATTAATATGAGAACATACTATTAATGAGCACACATTTTCTGTTACAATCAAATCAATAGCGAAAAATATTTTACAGAAACAATAGCTTCAAGAAACGACTGCTACACTATATAAAAGCTTCGCATAGATGACGTTTAAATGTTTCGCAATAAATTCAAACACATGCGCTGATAATACAAATAAAACGTTTAATAATATCAAAGATTAACGCATTCCCATTTATCATCTACCAGTTTGCTATGTAAATGAAAATCTATACCAGTTGGCGAGTTTCAACCATGTAAACAAGTGAGCAATAATGTGATTACTTTGCTGATTTAAATAAAATGAAGCACATAACATAATTTGTAAGTTAATTTTGATTGATGCCCTTTATTTGACAACTAAATCTAAAACAAGATACGACCGATAATTTCGTCTACCACATGCAACTCTGAAAAGCGCAACAAGTTGAAACTAAATGTAATTAAAACACATATTCAATATAAGCAGTAATCCGATTCTCTGTCGAGATCCAAATACAAGCCAGTGCTTAGCGGCACAGGGAATGACTTACTTTGTTCGTAGTCTGCACTATTGTCACACAAAATATATTCTAACTACATTTTGCTTGAGATATTTTTAAGTATATTTTTCTGTACCAGCAATAGAAGGAAATATCCAATAAAGTTGACCGCCAAAACAATCTGTCAGCTTCCGACGGTATGGTGAAGCTCAACTTGAGTGGAGAATTCTTACCAACTAAATGACTAAAACTAAAAACAATGCACCATAAACACGTGTGCCGAATTAAGAATATATTTGCATGGGCGAATAGTGCGTCGAGATGTCGGATAACATTTTTGCGTTTTTATTTTCATTTGACATCCTATCTCAGAATCAGTTTTATATTTGGTTAGTCTTCCGAAAATAGATAAATATAGACAAAACAATTAAACAAGCATTGATTGCACGGATGGTTGTAGCAATTCTTTCAATCAAGTTTGCGAACTTAAAATAAACACCAATCAAATGTTATCTAACCAATCGTCTAACCAAGCGTTTACTTGAAGCTCGCAAACTTGATTTGAAGAAAACTTTCCAAATTGCCGAAATTGCTTGTAAAATATCTAATAGGAAACTTTCCAACAAAAATAACATCCAATTGAGTTATTTTTTCCTTATTTTATGAACCGATAATGCCAGGATTGTCTTTACCCTTGTAACATTGCACTGGCAAAGCGTAAAAGATTAATTCTCTATCGGTTATAAGTAGAAGCAATGCGATTAATCCGCCCGTTAATGCATTTGTATATAACCCATGTAATTAATGTTATTAATGGCTAGAATAAAGCGAAATGCATATAAGCATGACTGTTCACTTCTTAAGCTTAACTTGTGCACAGTTACGAAGTATTTATGGTGCTTGCAATTTGCGGAGAAAATCTTCAAGTATTTATGCGAATCTTCAGTTTTCCGCTTAGAGTTCAATATTTTCCTCCGCCGATTTCGTTTTGTAGCAAATTTTAAACATTGCAGCCTAAAATATTTGTGACAAAAGTCTGGCTGAAAAAATGTTTCACGACGAACAAGATTCTGTATAGGCGTTCAAAATTTTTTAAAAATTGAAATTTTCCAGCAAAAATTGCCAATTCAATATTTATTTGACTGGTTATTATACATTAACATTAGAATTTGTGGATTTTATCTTGACGAACTGAAACTTAAGCAAACATTAATCTTGAAAAATAGATTACAAATAAGGTTTTCACCAAAGAAATCATTCGGACTTCCAAACAGAAAAATATTGTTTTTACTGCAGTATTTAATGTCCTACTATCAAAAAGTATTATTATACAGGACTGTGCTGGTTGAAATACATCGTATTTTGTGGATTCGCGCCATGTAGCTAAAAGAAGCTATATTGCGTAATTTGAAATAAATGGTAAGGTAAAAATTGAGATCAAATATTTTGATGCCTAAACTTGAGTATGTTCAGCTCGGAAAAAGCTTATTGGTGGAGCCTATTAAATGACCCTGCCATTTGAGCCACCTTTTTATTTGTTCTTTGCGCTGAGCAAATTTTGACAACGAAGACTATTGTAGCCTGAGTAATATTTATGTAGAAAGATTTTAATTTTGGTTGATAACGCTGGAAGAAAAAGTGACGGACTGTATAACTCTTTCGACTTCGAGAAAAGATAATTCTCATATTAGATGATTAATATGTCTGCATTTAACAAGAACCAATAATATAATCCTGAGCTCCAGATAGCGTTATACTAGTGGCTAATATTAGCTGTTAGATATTCCCGCGTTATCGGCATTTATTGACTAGCTCTGCAGCATGGTATCCAAGGTAATTTTTCATCGGAATTTGACGCAATTTTTACAGATTTTCCATATTTTGTAGTTAAGATAAGTTTCAAGATTGAAGCCCGAGATGTCTAAGAAGTTCCATGAAAACCATGTATATTTTCGTTGTTACTCTATATTTAATTAAATTTATGAATTTCTTCTTAAATTTATTTCGATTATATAATACCTATTTGAACTTTTTTTTAAAGTACAATGATAGTTTTTCAACGCTTCAGGTTAGGACTTGCAAATTTCGCAACTGACAAAACGTTATGAATTCCTATTTCGAATAACATAATCAGGTTCACGATAAGACTAGTACAAAAGTGGTAAACTGGAAAGAAATATGGCTTCATTGTAAACCGTTAAGCCCAAGGGAATTTGTTCGAAAACAAATTGCGAGAAAAAATTTAGGCTCGCTGATATAATATTTTTCAAAATTGAAAATCGAAAGTCATTTGGAAATAGCAGGAGGAAGTGACAGATATCCGGGAGGTGGTCAGATAAAACTACTGAATACAATAAATAATTTAATAAAATCAATCTTAAGAGGGAAATCTATTGGGTTAGAGTTTTGGCGGGTACGCAGGAATTAGGAATCTTCTTTAACATTATAAAGCAATTGTGTAATCATACATTCTTGCGTTAAAAAGTATATATATACATATATATATATATATATATATATACGGATATCTATCATTTTTTAATAATGAAGGAGGAGCAATTTAGTATGAACTATGTCAAGGTCACTTAACAAGTTATCATGTTGTGTTCAGCTTTATATTCATTATTATATCCTTTAACAAGCGCCTATAAAATGAGCCTCATGACCACTTTATGCACTTAAATACACACGGGTTATTAACTAACAAATTTGGAATAGTACTAAACACACTTCCCCATAATTACATATAAATCGTTATCTATACTGTTTTTTAAATATAATTTAAAATGAAAACAGAGATAGCGAAACCAATCGAAGTATAAGAAAAATATCTCACGGAATACAGCTAATTTTTCCTTTGGTGATGATTTGCAATTGAAATATTAAAAAGAAAATAAATCCGAGCATCCGAAGCTCATTTGTCTATGACACGTTTAAACAGTGTATTTAGCGCAACTGGTGCGAAATAATGAGGATGACAGCCTCTCACCGACGTAAAATATAATTAGTCGTTTACAAATTTCAATGTTCATATAACAACGAGTATACGGTCAAATAAAGAAAAAGCTGGGAGTAAAAATAAACTAGCATTTAGTATCAAAGTAGTTCAAATCTGAGCAGAAGGATAAACAAAAGCCAGCAGGAACCGAATCTATAATCTCGTGGAAATTCGTTCCGTACTTACTGGCAACCAATCAGTTGAAGCTCGTATTATGACCTTTATCCGCTATATATTTGGGTGAAGAATGTGGGAAAATAGAAGGCCAAAATCTACAATACGAGTGTGTTAATTTGCAGTAATGAGGCTAACCTTATATAAATTCATCGACAATTGGAATTTAAAGCTAACTCACTATTTAAATTATTTATACCGACTCTGTACTTATACATTCTATCAATGCTGTCTTTGGTTTATCCTTTTAGTCCTATTCGAAATAATTTGTTACTAGGTGCGTAACACCTAATACACAATTGAACAAAAATTAGTTCTCCGAAACAAACAGTATGTAACATTTACATATTTAACTGACTGATATCATGGTTACCGCGAAATGTGATAATGGATATCATTCAAGACTAGAGTGTATGGATTTGCTGAGGTAATACGTGCTCAGAAATATATGTAATTCTCAAATTTGTAGACCTTAGCATACATTGAAATGTATTGTGTAAGTACCATGTGCCGACCCGGCAATCATAGAGTTAGTACCCGGTAGAATTTTAGTATTGGGTACTGGCACAATAGCCTTACCGTTAGTATCATTTACAGAGTTAGCTATGAGCTAGCTATGAGGTCACATTGTTGAAGACTTCATATGAAAGTAGCTTCCATACTGTAGGTTTACACATTCGTATAGGAGACTTTACCATCCTGTATTCCCACATTCCTCACCCAAATATATATTGGGCAATAAATGCCATACGGGCTCCTACAGAAATGGGCACGAGATTACACTTTCCGTTCATGCTGTCTTTGGTTTAGCCTTCTGGTCATATTTGAAATATAATTTGTTACTAGTTGCGCAAAACCTAATGCAAAATCACATTTGCATAAACTGTTATACACAAACAATTTCAAACTATCATTTATTCAAAAACATTTCGAAAGCATACAGCTCTAATTTGTATCTAATGAGCAATTTATGAACGTATACTGCTTTGCAAACCGCGCTACACCTAACAGTATATTGTACCATTTTCCATTTGTAGCGAAAAAATGGCTTAATACATGCATTAACAATCAAACGATATTATGAATACAACCAAACTAGATTTTAATGAAAACACAATGCATTAAATTTAATAGATGAGTCTTACATCCAGTTTTTACGGCTTTTGAAAAATGAAAGAAAAAATAGGCTAAGCTTAAATATGATTGATCAACATATATATATATATTGTTTTGGAATGCTAGCCTTATTCACATAACTTAGGCCTTTCGACCAGACGGTTCATTAATCGAATAAGAAAACAAAGCAACTTAAACACCTGTTTTAAATAAAATGGTGAATATAAGTCTGCATTGGCACAACACATATTTGAAACCTTATACGTATGTTCTCCAAACGTAAAATTTAAGATTATCACTAAATGCAATAACAGAATTGATTTAGCCACGTACGTAGATTTATGGATAAACAAATTACAGACCGATTTATGCATGCTGAAGGAGCATGTTTAGGCACTGAGCTTGAACTGGAAGTGATACACGCAATTGATTTGTTGTTCCATTATTTCACGCTCACTTCTTGTTTACATTTTTCTATTTCGTTTTACCTTTTAGTTTATATACAAAGAAATCTTCATTTGTATATAATTGAGAAGAATATAGAAAATGTTTCTTGTATCTTATACAATATATTTTTCTTTTGCACATAGAAAGTACATGAATATATATATATATATATATATATATATATATATATATATATATATATATATATATATATATATGGGTGTATGTGTGCAAATTCTTGTATACATGAAGCCTCTAACTTGTAAATTTATTGGACAAAATTTGAGTATTAGTACGTCCACTATTTATATATGAATGTGTAAAATATATACAAATTACATCAGTGAACCCGAGATTTTATCAATTGCCTTATAGCTGTTTATGTTTGTACCAATGTGTTATCGTGAGTGTGAGGATGGTTTCGGAAATACAGCATTGAAACGACGTGTTAGATTTTAATCTACCGATTTTTCATCGTAAATCTGTCATTTGCAATTAGGGTGCTGAAATATTGATGCATACTCTGCGAAATTAAAACAGATTCATCATATTGACTAACAGGTTATCTAATGTATTAATCCAACAAGATCACCGCAATAAACTTGTGGTCCTGAGATTCTATGAAAAGTATCAAAAGGCTCGATGGTAATAGTGGACACATATTATATTTAAAAGCCGATATAATTTTATATGTCAATTTAATAAGAGATAATAATTTTTTACTCTATATCTTTAGCCTGGCCTCCAATCCGGAACCTCTTGTTATTATTTCTTTGTGAAAACGAAAGCATCGATATATATATATATATATATATATATATATATATATATATATATTGTATTAAATCTTTAGTTTAATATATAAGGTTAATACGTAATATTTTTAAATTATTAAATTTTCCATTAATATTATTTATAATATAGCTTTATATGGTCAAGCTCAGGCAAATTTATCTTTATCAAGCTAAAATTGCATGCAATACCTCCGTCTATCATACAATTTGCAGAAAATTTTGGTAATACCGATTATAATCTCTGGCTAGTTTTGTAAGCAATTATTTAAATTTAATGAAACAGCGGTCAATTTTCAAAGCGACATAAAATTCTTTTTCAATTTCAATTTGCAATATATTCTCCTTCTGCCTACATAGAAATTGTCAAAAATAATCTACGCAAAACTACAATAATTATTTTTCTCTCAAAAATGTAAATTTTGTTAAATTTTCGTTGGTTAGTTTCCTTGCGTGCTATTTGAGAGAAGATATAATTTTAAAGCCGTCAACAAATGCGACAAACTGTATTCTCTGCGTCTGGTTAAAAAGAGATTATTAATTTTCTTACGTTTTCAAACCCAGTTTATTGAATTTTAATTACTGCCCACGCAAAACCTGATAAGTTAAAGAAAAAAAAACTTATGAGGCTATGACAAAACGTGGCAAAAATTTTACGCGTGACTGCGTGGAATCTTTTCAACTAGCATTCCAATCGAAGACGATGTATACATATTTACGATGAAAAAATATTCAATTACAGATTTTATCCACTTTTAATCTGCCCTATTGTTTGATTATCATTACCAACGTTGAGGTCATGCACTGATGATTACTAAAGTATGTATCTTGCAGAGGTACAATAATTTAGACACAACGACATTGAAAGACAAATCTTGAACAATATAGGAGCGAAAATGTGTCAAACGAGTTAAAGAGCAATACATAAAATCTAGATTCATTGAGAATTATAGAAAAAGTTACTAATAATATTTCTTGAATTAGATAATTATTATTCAAATAAATGGACATAACAATCACAGTATTACATCATCAGTTCTTATTTGTAACTTGTCAGAATAGAGTAGAATATCTTTATTTGGATTCAAACCACAGGTTTCATGAAATAGATAACTTTATTAGAAAATTTACAGTAGATTAAAGAAATCACATTACCTAAATCTGTCTATTAATCATCATAAAGATAAGCACGTCTTTGTAATTTTGCCATAGACTTAATCAACACCTGAACATCCTTCTGTAATTTCACTGCGAATGCTATATCAAATTCTGATACAATTGTTATAATAAGAATGAATGAATCATTTATATTAAATAGTTAATGATATAAATAATAATAGATTTTTCATCGAGGCACTCTGACTCGATAATTGGAAAGGTTAAGGTACAATTCAAGTGTATCATAATACATAAGTGGAAACCATGACTAACAATAATTTACTTGAAATGATAGCTAATATTATGATATAATATAAAGCTATTCCAATATAATGAGAAATAGTGCATATATAAAAATGTCACGAAGGTGTGTTGCTGATCACATTTATCTTTCTCTTTTGATTAAGCACGTGATAGTATTACCCTAGTTAACATTTAGCGATAATTAGAATTGCATTACTTTCCTAGTTCAGTCTATAAAATCTGAAATACATCTTAGAAGGGGGCATTTCTCTAATTCCTTTTCGCAATTGATTGTAAATTTTATAAATAATAGTTCTAACAAAAAGTGGAGAGCTCACCAAATGTTTAGACATATTTCCTACCTCAATAATCTTTCGTATTGGATATATAATGGCTCCCGTCCATTGATTCAAGGCGCATTCTTTTAAAAAAGGACATCCTACGAGAACATATATTTTCAACTAATAAGAACTGTAATCTGCTGGCATATATGGTGCAGAACAAGGGGTTAATATGTACCAAAACTTTTCTTTGTAAAGTTTCTAGCTTGACAAATCTGTTTTCATTTATTTACTAGTAGCAGCGGCATATTCCATTATCGGCCTATTTAATAGTGCCCATCTGCTCATAACACAGCTAGCTATTCTTTCAGCATGTCTCTCAGGAGAAGTTTTAAATTGAATAGTTATGCTTAAATCTTTGATTTGTTGCTATTTTTTTATCTCAAGAACGTCATTTATCATAGCTTCATGAAAAGACGCATAATTAAATTCTGACCTATTATCGATTTTTAACGCTTTTGTATTTTTACCGTATATTCTCATTCATAATATTATTAACTGTCATACAAATCTAGTATTATTTTGTTTTTAGAGAACTCGTTATATTTTAATTTATTTGAAAGATGATTTTTAAATTATCAGCAAATTTGCCAACTCGACCATAAAGCCTCGTAGTTTTAAATGCGCAAACATGATTTTAAATAAATTTTCCCGCAAGCATGATTCTTGTCAAACACCACTTGAATCTTTTATTGGTCTTAATCTCAAATTATTTACTTGAATAATCAATCTTATATTACATAAATCATACCTGAGAAATCTAAATATATTTTAATCGATATTCAATGAATTAATCGCCTTCATAATAGCATCAAATTACATGGAGTCAATAGCTATTGAATTGTAAATAAAGAATATTAATGCTTCAAACTTTTCCTTCTCGAGGGTAATTACATGCTTCCACATGGAAAGCATGCTAGTAATTGTTGATCGATCTTTCGTAAGGCCATGTTGGCTCGTTTCGAAATCAACCAGCAACCTATATTCCAACTGATCTTTTACCAATCGTTGTATTATTGCAACAAAATGAAGGAAAAATCGAAATTAATCTACAATCGTTGGCACAGTTTGGCTTACAAATCTTGGGCAACG
The DNA here is from genome assembly GCA_029291075.1 of Eudiplozoon nipponicum. Taxonomy (NCBI): domain Eukaryota; kingdom Metazoa; phylum Platyhelminthes; class Monogenea; order Mazocraeidea; family Diplozoidae; genus Eudiplozoon; species Eudiplozoon nipponicum. The sequence continues at coordinate 367,357 of JAQBSW010000020.1, forward strand.
GCTTAGCCACGAACATTTGAATATCGATTGGTATTTTTCTGTCCTTCAAAATTCTTTTTTTAAAGACGTAGTTCGCATTCATAAAAGCTAAAGGCAATTAAAGTGGGTTATAAATCGATATATCAATGTGATCTTTCTGTTTTTTTTAGATTTTACTTTTAACAATAATTTTACCAATGCGTCACTATCATTAAAAAGTTCTGATATCTGCTTATCCGAAAAATGAATTAGATTGCTAATATGGCTTTTATTCTGTGGATTGCATGTCAAATTACAAAATAGACAATACAATTAAACAATAATTGATTACGCGGGTGGTGTTAACAATTCTTTAAATCAAGTTTGCAAGGTTGAAGTAAGCACCAATCTCATGGTGTTTAACCAGTCCTCGAACAATAATAACAAAACTACCGACAGCCGTAACGCACTGACGCGTTTCAACCTTCCATAATCATCATCAGAGTACGACGGCATACGAACTATCGAGGGTCAAACCGCATTGCATATATATGGAAAGCAAAATTCGATATGCGGATCTCACCTCTAGTAGTCTTGCATACTTTGTACGTGACTGGAAATGTCGGCGCACAATTTCTATGCAGTCAAATATTAGCTGTTTCTAGATTTTGCCACACACATATGTATAGGCAATACAATTTAAAAAATTACAAAATAGTTGCTTTAATTTTCAGAAAAAATGATACACGGTTATATCCACCGGTAATATGATTTTTAGTTTTTTCTCTTTATATTGTATGCAATCATTCCGAGTTTTGTATCCTAGGCTTACCTTTTAATATAGCCAATATGGTTATTTATGATCCTTGACGAATTGACAGAAGTGATGAATTAATTTCATTATCAATCAAATCTAACCCCATTTTGAATACTATTGATAACAATACACTTCAGTACATAGCTAATATTTATAATAAAAATATATTAGTAAATAAAAAAAGCACAAAGAGCAATTATTATTTTACCAGTGCAGCTATACAGTACTGCTGGTGTTATTTCGTGTTGGAAGACGGTTTGCTACATATTTTCATCTATTGCATACGTGATTAATAAACCTAGTATTAGGACAAATTAAAGTACGGATTCAAATCTCTTATTTATAGAATAAGTTGTGTTGTATATGGAAATTTATCAATCCTTGATTGCATGGATAGTAACAGCTATATTTAAATCAAGTTTTTTTGCTTGGTATATACACGAATCCCATTGTATTTGATCAATAGCACAACACAGCAAGACTATCATTGTTCACACGTATTGGCGCGTTTCAACCTTCCATGATCACCATCAGATCACAATGGCAAACCGAGAACTGATGATTAAACCCCAATGAATATTTAAGAACGGCAATGTTCGATATTCCGCTCTCAACATTATTAATCTCACTAAAATATACTTTTCTAGATAAGTCGGGTGAGCAATTGCTTTGCAGCAGTGGTGTACATCAAAGTTACACAATTTCTCTATTGTTTTTTTTTAAATTTTTGTAATATATGATATTTCAAACAACACTATTCCATTGATTCAGAATACAGGTGCCAATGATTTTCCGGGCGTTAGATTAGTCAATCTTGCCTAAGCAGACGTTACTTTATTAATATTCGAGATTCGGGGTTCTGTAAATGCCATTTTGAATAGATTCCAAGTAATTCAGTCTATCGCTATGAAACTCGCATAATCTAAACGAAATATACCAATACTGGATCACCCACCACTTTCTCCAACTTCGCAAATGCATAGTGAATATCTGGCCTTGGTTTAAATATCTTGTCAGGTTCATGAATGACTGAGGCAATATGTCCGACGAGGTGAGCATGAAAATTATGAAATCTTAATTGAATTTCTCCTATCATCGCCATTTATGGAGAAATTGCGAGTATTTCATTCCGTGTTAAAGGTCGTATTTTAATTGAATCTGTACGTGCAGTTTTGTTACACACTAGTGAGACTTGGCGCCTTATATTTCATCATTTTAGAGGTTTAAATAAAAACATGTATCTAGGCGATTATTGTCACTCGCCCACTGTTGTTCGAATAGCATAGCACATAATACTTTCTAACAACAATTAACCAATGATGATATCCGTGGAGGTAATTTTAGATTGACCATCAAATGCTCCTCGTTAGAAAAATAAGACTTGGCTACACCAATGGCGTTCTATCAGTCACGTTTTGCGTATACCTTCAATTAAATTTCTCATTAAAGCATTATTCTTTCAACCCGAACCAGATTAGCGAAATGAACGTGGAGAAATTTTGACATAGCAGAAACAGATTTTGTATATTACACTCAATTTTGACAGCACGGATTACCAATCATCCGTCTAGGTGGCATTCACATGCGCGGCATTGTTCTTAGTTTCTAACCAAGAACAATGCTGCGATATGGCATCGAGTTGAGTTCGGCAGCGATCTTTATCCAGATTTCTAGTAGAATTGCCTTCTTAACTTCCTTTAATCAGTTAGCTGCGAGGTTTGATTGTGTTTTAGACGTGATGTAGTGGAAACCGTCAGAAAGCTATATTGCTGATGCTGCTTTGCCTAAAATCTTACCTGACAGTAATAGTGTTGTGTAGAAGTTTAGTTTTCCTAAATTCTGTGCGTTATTTAATTAATCATACTTATTTTATTTAGGACCTAGCCCCCAAATAAATCGCCTACCTCTAATCGTTTGTTTGCCTAAATAATCATGTTTTACATTATTTTTCCATTAAAAATTATTATTTATTATGAATGTATTGCTATGGTCATATGACGGTGAAACATTTGTTACTAATTACATATGTGTCGGTGGGCATGGTGATGATGATGATGATGATGATGATGATGATGAGGTGGTATCAAACCCATAATGGAAAATCGATTCAAAATAGACCCTATTAAATGGAAAGACCTTTCAGAGGAGATAAATTGGTATCTAATTAAAGGAAGCACGCTGTGCGCGGTTTGGGTCGCATAGTGGGTGAGTTACAAAGTCATGAATAAAAAGTGAGCCGGTTCGTCTGTCAGCGCCGAAAATACTAGCACATATTTGAGGATACCATAATATATATATATATATATATATATATATATATATATATATATATTCGTAAAAATAATGTTAATCAAAGACAACTATGCCGTAATTTTGCAAATGGAATGCTTCCTATAACACGTAGTTTATATCTCAATCGAAAAGTCACCTGCAGTGGGCAGAATTCCCGATGAAGATTAAACCTACAAAGATGGTTCCATTTTTTGTAACTATTAATTAGTTGGTTTATTATTCTATGTATTATCTGTAAGCTTACGGTCTGTCGTAGTTTGGCAGAACTCCTTTACGAATAGTACCGTGGTACATTTTATGTTGAAAATAAGCAAGTATAAGTTAAAAATCAAACGTCGCGCAACACGAAGATCAGTATTTGGTCTATAATAATTAAATTACTTTTCAGCGCTAACATTAAAACAGAAACTAGACAGGTCCAATGTAATCGGCTCAAATTTCTGTACTTTTATTAGAAAAGCCATTGAAATCACACTTCTCAGACGCATTTTTTGTATATACTTACGAGGTGACACGCATTAGTGTCCATCAGACAAGCTAGTCAAAAAAAATACCATTATGAGAAATAATATATAACTTTATTTATTTATATAAATATATAGAAATATGTGTGTAAACGGCTCAGAAAGGGCCGTGTAATTTCATAATATTATTCTCTATAGGGTAATATAACTGACATAAAAGAATACCTTTTTGATTCTATGGCTAATGCAAATTCCGTACGGCATGAGAAAATTGCTTAGATCGATCTTCTAGTTATTTGAAATGCTAATGTAAGGCGAAAGTTTATGCTTAAACAGTCATAGCATTGCCAGGTATCCTGCGTATTGACTAGTCGGAGGTAGGCATAAGGTATGCCAGTTTCGCAATATGTAGTTGAAGTCTTTAGGAGAAAGTCTTATGAGAATTGACGTGTAGCTTAAGCCGTTATCAACAATCTAACTCGACAGAAGCAAATAAGACGCATTTAATTAATTTAAAACTTGCCTGTTATTCTTTCTCTGGCCATTTCAACAGCACGGCTTCTGTTTTACATGAATAGATATGCAAGTCGTTTGAGAATGATGATAGGCATGGATATTTTATGCAAATTTCATTCTTTCACAAATTATACAGTTGCAAAGATTTATCAACCAGGAAAATTTTAGCGAAATTCTGCCTGCGTCGGTGATTTTGGGATTAGAGAACAAGATTAATTAAAACTATGCTAGATTGTTTTATAATTATGCATAAAATGTACTTCAGTGTCTCAGGTAAAATTTTGAAGTATAAAGTCTGAATTGGCACAATAATATGGTCTTATTATTCAATAGTTTAAAGCCAGATATTAAAGATTGCTCTTCAAAACAATTAAGGCATTTTTATAGGGAAAATACATTTTTAAACCGCCACATCGAAAGCCATATATTATTCATAGTACCACTTCCATGTGCAAAGATAAAAAAATCACAGATAACAAGCCGTTAATTTTGACTTAAAACCTACTATTCAGCATACATAATCAAATATTCGATCAACGTATATAGGCTGATAGACCAAATGTTCTATTACTCAAATGAATTAACATTAAAATTAAACGCTCGTCTCCAATCAACTGGGGAATACACGTCTGCAATTGCGCAACATAAAGTTAAAACCTCTAACATAAGTTCATTATACGTGGCACGAAATATAATTACTACATTCAATAACAAAAGAGAGTTGGTCATTAAAATATATATATATATATATATATATATATATATATATATATATATATATATATATATATATATGTTCATTGGCAGTTGCATTAGCGATATCAGCAGAATTGCGGCCAACAATATACTAAATGATAATAAAGGCAATTGCGTTAGTAAAGAGAAAGAATCAAACTAAGTACAAAAGGCCGAGAACAAGTGGAGAGACAATACAAATCTTTTGTGTCTGCAGGATGTATCAGATGAAATTTACAAAGTTCAACAGACTAAATTAGTTGGAATCTCAATTTTAAATAATGCCAATTTAACTGGGCAGGTGGATACTTAGAAGATCAGACGGTTTGGTTCATCTAAAATAACAAAACATGACAACCAATAAATTTGAAAAATGTTTTATATGTTTGGTTAATCTAAACTAACAAAACGCGATTACCGAAATAGCTTTTAAAATGTTTAAATAATGAGCATAGCATCATCAGTTTCAGGACAGTGTATGAGAATGACGACCTTTCGTTTGAGCAAAATTAAAGAAAGAGTCTAATGGTGATTTAAAATTATCCATTTACGATACTCCAGCCTTAATTTATTGTCCATTGTTGAATAATGTTATGCAGGCCGTTTTATTCTAGATTAATAAATCAACTTAACGCAGTGTTTTAAAAATTCCGATTGTCACATCATCCATAATAATTGGAAACTGCAAGTTTTTTATGTGGACGAATAAAAGTTTTCAAATGCATTTTGCAAAAAACCAGAAAATTTCGAAAAGCAATTGAAATTATGTCGCAGAGCATTGCTCTTGCTTATTATACTGTAATTTTTTTAATATCAAGTGAGACGATTGTTTCATAGTACATGTTTGTATTCTTCAGTCTTATCTGTTATTTCAGAAGTGCATTAACTATGTGTGTAGTAATGCTGCTTCAAATTTCCCACAAGAGATTGTACAACATCTTTGCTGAAAGGAATGTGGAATGCTAAATTCTACAATTGTCCGAGGTATTGGTGAAATTTTGGTGGTTGTTTAAGCCGTTTGTAGTTCTGGTTTTCCGTAAAGTGTTGCGCATTTTGTAACAACTGGTTTCGCATTGTAAAATTGTTCCTGGAAGTCTAATTTTTACGTAGAATTTGGAAATGAAGCTAAAGCGTGTTTTAAAACTGTTTTTGGACACAAATTTAGTTTCATTATATTTTTAATTATTGTTCTGCTGCAAGCATAGCGTATGCGTTGAAATCTTCTACGTTTGATTCATCACGGTTGAATTCTCTCGTCCCGATATTAAAGAGATTTTCAACTGAAGCATGGGTATCTATAATGTCTCGACTATTAAGTCTTCTAGGAGTAAACAAGGTTATTATAATTAAAACTTTGCTTATTGTAGAATATGAACATATTCTCTTATTGCGAACTAAAGTCTTTGCCAGAATTTCTTCGAGTAGGGCTTAAATTTGGGCAAATTCTTTTGGGAGTTTACCAGTAATATACTGCGCCACAAATGTCGGGAGCTTCACGAAATTTCAGTTACAAACATGCTAATGTGTTTGTTCGTATTTCGTTCAGGTAAGGCCTATTTAAAATTAAATTCTGGATAAGGTTCATTGCTGAACCTACACCGTTTTTGTTTAAATGATATCGCTGTGAACCTAAACATTTCATCATGGAACATAGGAAATTCATTAGGTAGACCTACTTTATTATTATTGATAATTCACTTTCTGTATTGTCTATAAATTTATATGTGGCAAAAGCTGCACACAATTAATGTTCGTGAATGCATAGATATTTTGCAGCCGATATTTCCAATCAAGTTCAATGTATGCGAGACTGCTAGAGGTGAGATCCGCAAATCTAAATTTGATTTCCATATATATATATATTCAATGCGGTTTGATAATTGATAGCCAGTTTGCCGTCGTACTCTGCTGATGATCATGGAAGTTTGAAACACGTCAGCGAGTTGTGGCTGGCTGTCGTTTTATTATATTGTTCGACGACTGGTTAAATAAAATGGGATTGTTGTTTACTTCAAGCTCGCAAACTTCATTTAAAGAATTGTTACTACCACCCGTGCAATCTATTATTGTTTAATTGTATTTTCTATATATTTATATGTGACAAAAGCTGCAAACAATTAATGTTCGTGACTGCTTAGAAATTTTTCAGCCGATAGTTACAGTCAAGTTCACTGTATGCGAGTATGCATGAGGTGAGAGCCGCATATTTAACTATGATTTCCTTTTATATTCAATGCGGTTTTATCCTCTATAATCAGTTTGCCGTTGTAGTCTGATGATGATTATAGAAGGTCGAAGCGCGTGAGCGCGTTGTGGCTGGCGGTAGTTTTGTTTTATTGTTCGACGACTGGTTAAATACAATTAGATTGGTATTTACTTGAAGCTCACAAACTTGATTTAGTGAACTGTCTAGAACTTGTCCGACGCAATTATAACCTTAGCTCATTTGCTTTTGTGACCTGTACTCACTCACAACGCCAATCTCTAGTGAATGCAAGACTCCAAAGTAAATGTGCTCTGGTTAGATCTCCTGCTCTAGCTCAGGTCGAAGAAAATCTAGAAAGTGCTCTACAAGACCACAGTAAGCTCAACAACGGACCGTGGGTGCAAACGCCTTGTTGGGATCAACAAATTAAGGCAATTAATCAGCTTCGTGTTGCGCAACATGTTTATTTAAAAGAAAATCTAGTGAACAATCAGTATGTGTTATTAAATAAATAAAAGTTCATTTCAACACACTTGCCTAGTGAAAAAAACCGTTGTACTTAATAAATCTACCAAAAGATATAAATGAATCTGTTTAAACCATATTTACCAATTGACTAAATAAATAGAAAAATGTTTGTGGTCTGTGCTTTTCGTTGAAAGTTGCTACTGAAACCAGTAACCGAAATGTTCGAAGGGAAATTGAAGAAAGAGGACGTAAACACCTTTGTTTGGTACAACAATAATCAAAACGGTAAACTTAATACATTGCTTAGTCTAACTTGTGCAATGTTTAATTTATACTGAAAAATATATCATCAATGTTCTGATGTAAACCTTCAAAATATATGTAAATGTAATGTATTTTTAGTTTATTACAGCACAGGTTATACGATGTATGACTATAGTCTTAGCAGCGATGAAATGTCAAAAAATATTTAAATACGTCAATGACGTTGGACCGCATCATGTTACATATAACCTTGCGTGTGGTGAAGATTCCAGTTCATGAATGCTATTATGCAAAATGCAAATTCTTAGGCAGAGTAACGTAAATACTCGTCTCATCAAGATCGCAACATTCAATCAGATAGTTGTTATCACCGAATGTACACATGAGATTGCAATTTGCATTCATGCACACTTTTGTATATCCTTCTAGTCATATGTGAAATAATTTTTTACTAGGTGCGTATCACCTAATAACCAATTACATATATATATATATATATATATATATATATATATATAAGTGCGCCACAAGCAGTATCTAAGAATGGATCTTCCCACTAATATTCGTGAAATCTTGTATTTATATTTTGCCTATATTAACTTCTCCTAGTATCCGCCCTCTTCCACAATATTGTCATATAAGTATTAATTTCTTACTAGGTGCGTATCACCTAATATTAAATTTCATATATGTTAGTTCGCCGCAACAAAAAGTAACTAACTGCTACATATTTAATTAAAACATGTCATGAATCCCGCAGAAAGTGATAACCTATATCGGTCAAGGCCAAAATGTATGGATTTGATGGAGCAACAGGTGACCAGAAGTAGTTTTAATTCTCAATTTTAATGAAAATTAGCACACCTTGAAATCAAGTATGCTGGTACCATGTACCTATTTGACAACCATAGAATTGGTATTATGTACCCTTTACACCTTGGTATGTACATTATGTATAGTCAGTTGGATTTTAAGTCGAATTGTCGTAGAGTTTATATAAAGTTAGCTCTAGTTCTGAAGGTTTATATCTTCGTATAGGAGATTGTACCATCTAATTGTTCCATATTCCTCATTCAAATATATAGTGTGGGCAATGCTCCTACTGAAAAGTCGCCATTAAGCACAATACGAACGTGAACATGATTTTCGTTAACCTTCTGCTCATATTAGAACTCGTTTGTTACTAGGCGCGCAACACCTAAGATAGAATAGCGAGGTGCATGTTCTACAATTACAGATTGGGGTTGGGTAGTTGGGACTTTAAGTCTACAGAGATCCGATATAGGCTTAAAATAAAGGAAAGACTAAACTAGTAACATTAATTAGTCTGTAACTGAAAACTGTGCGCAGCGTTCAGCTGGGTGGCTCGGTGATTAGAACAGCAGATTCCGAGGCAGGCGATCCAAGTACGAGAACTTTTCGCGGCAAATCCTGGACATTTCGTGATAAAAACCCATTACGGACAAAAATAGTATACTGAATGAAAATCCTTATATTATACCATACGTAGTTTATACTGGCAAATATATGTATATAATAGGATAAGAGTTTGCATCAATATCGCAACATTAGTTTAATTAATTTTTATCACGACCGGCTCAATCAATATTCGTATAATTATATATTCTTTGTATTAGAGAAATGATATAAAATATAGTGCATAACGTTCATAGCTAAAACCCGTTGGTATAGGATCAGAAAGGTATACTCTGGCCAGCTATTGTCGATTCTATGGCGAAACACGTGTTATTCTAGTCTAAAATTATCAATTTGAAAAATAATTAATGCATTTCTAAAATCATTGTGCTAGTCAATTTTACAGGCTTGGTATACATTATACTTGGAAGAGTGGCGTTGAAATCCAATACTACTGGATTTTTTTCGGTGTAATAGATTGCTTCCTAAATCTTTGTACATTTATCGACTAAATATGTGCTGGATATAGAGCTTAGCATCGGCTCCTACTGATGAAGCATCAATAAGCACGAATCTCGTGTGCACACGTGTTTATATTTTAAAAAAAATGCTGACTGAGGTGTATCTTTCTGGTCCTATTTAATCTAAATTGTAACTGGGAAGTTTCTAGACGACAGCCTTTGAATGTTAAATTTTAAATTTCTTCACATTAACAAAAGAGCGTTGTTTTTTTAGACATGATTAAGACACATCAACATATTAAAGTAAATCTGCAGGTATTGAGGACAAATGCAGGCTATTAGTAAAATAGATCAATTGACATTGGACATTTCGGCAACATTAGATGATGCAAAAGATCCTAGATCAAATCTTAGTCGAAATTTTACCAGCCGAAGAGTAAAAACATATATAATTAAACTCCAAAATCACATTAAATTAATTTTTTGAAACTTTAATTATGGCTGTGCAACTCATATAAATTTCAATCTCACTAAATACACATGTGTCCATATCAACTTAGCATTTTGTTAGGTAACATAAGCAAATAATCCAGTGTACCCGTTTTATCTTTAATAGCACCATCGAAGTACTGTTCATAAATTTGCATCGGCTGTTTTCCTACTGGAGATAAATTCTGGGTCGTACTTGACGAGTTTTCTTTCTGATTGGTTACGTCTAATGAATAAATTTCAGTTAATCTTTAATAAAATTCTTCATTTATACCGACAAGTGTATACAAAATGTGTTTGGCGTTTATATCAGGCTTGCAATCGTGATTTAATTAATTGTTACAACAATCCGCGCAATCAGATATTACATACTTAAATTTAATTTGTTTGCGAAAGAACGCTGTATCAAAATGTGAAAAAGGTGATTTAGAAACGCTGAAAGATATTTGAATTTAATACAAAAATACATTTTATTCATATTTTTGCTAAGTCAGATTAATCCTTAATGCGTTTTTAGTGCACCTCAAGATTTATTAATTAATAATGTAATTTTGACATGTTCTAGCCTGCGTCTATTTTTTGTTATTTATAATATCTGCATATATTTTACCACTAGTTAGTTGCCAATTCTCTACTACCCTTAGCAGCTTCACATTTTCAGAATATCATTTACACAGGGTAAAAGAAGATGGTAGGGATTTATTAAAACAAATATTTTACTAAGCATTTGAAGGATACATTTTGGTAGACTTGATGGACCAAAAATTTTACTTCTACTAAAATCTAGTTCAATTTTATCCAAATTAGCTTCAGGTGTCATAAAATTTCTTATGAATTAAAACACATATATGGTGCATATTTTAGCTCAATACTGGTCATCATGAAGTATGAACTCATATGTCGAGAATACATAGCAAAGCAAACGTTTAAATAGCCGATGTCTTTATTTTATTTTCTTCTTTTATTTTGACATTTATTATGATTTCAGCAAAATAACATGAAAAGTTGGACATGGCTTAGAAAACTCCTAACTTTTCTGCTTAACCATAGTTAAAACACCACGATGTGTACTTGCATAGTAAATCGTTATTTTAATGGATTACATTAGTTAACATATTGGACATATTTATTACTTTTTTAAGTGGTTTCAAATTGGCATAAATATTCCATTGAAGGCTAAATAACATTTTGTTCGCAACAGGTCAATTTCTGCAAAAATACTTTTATCTACGAGCAAACCCTTTTAAAAATAAGCTAAATAAAATAAATATTTTTCTACTGCCCTACGCGTTTGATTTTGGTACTGATATGTATATGCAAATGTGGGATACGTTTGATTGTGCTTTTTACATGTCGAGTATGTTTCCAACGAAATAAAATAGCATTCCTATCTTGATAATGAACAGATGAAAAATATTAAAACCATAAAACTGTCCAATAACACAAAAAATGCGATTTTTGAAATTTAATCTTCTCCTTATTACATTATTATTTCCTCCAGCAACATCACTGAAACATGACACGAGGGATGTCTGGTCAGTTGGTTTCATATTTTTCTAGAATAATTGTATACCATTGTACGAAAAATTATTAACAGATGCAAATCGCTATAAAATTTATTTTAAATTTTGTGTTTATTTGGCGCTTAATATATGAGGCCTTCGTCGACTTTGTTATTTGATAACCAAGTTACTTTACTTTGAAATATCATTGACAGCGCGGGTGGTAGTAACAATTCTTTTAATCAAGTTTACGAGCTTCAAGTAAACACCAATTCTATTTAATTGAGCCAGACGTTGAACAACATCGTAAAACTACCGTAGGTCACACGCACAGACGCGTCTCGAACTTCCATGATCATCATCAGAGTAGGACGTCAAAGTGACTAGCAAGGATTAATACGTAATGAATATGAACGCAAGGCTAAATTAGATATGCAACTCTCGCCACTAGTAATCTCGCATACATTGTACGTGACTGGAAATGTCGGCTGCAAAATTTCTGTGCAGTCACGAACATTAACTTTTTGTATAATATGCCCCACACATATATAGGGAATAAAATTACACAAATTTCAACAAAAAACTTATCAAAACAACGAAATTTAATAATTCAAACACTGGGCTTAATATTACGATGGCAAGAATTTCACTTAAAAAGAGATTTTAACATTCGTAAAAAAGTATTGTACAAAAGAATGATAAATTTGTTATGGTAATAAGATGTAAAATTTTATATAAGACAAATATTAAAAATATTTTAAGAGCATTCTACTTCAGGTTTATCCAATTTCACATACCATATTGTTTATATCTCTGTTTTATAAAGAAATTAAAAAATAATATGTACTGCACTTGCTGAAGCGGTTCAACGTGTTTCCCTGGATACTTATTGATTGCGTTTTATCTCCCCGAACACGATAAATTCCTTTTAACAGATGGTAGATTGCAGCGGTTTGCTATAATTTTTTTAAAAAAACTAAAAAGCATTGTTGTGATAAAAACAAATCAATCTTTTAGATGAATTTTGGTCTCAGTTTTCGAATCAAAAGCAGACATCTTATTTTTTATTATTTCTAAAATAATTTCTTACACACACGTCCTAATTATCACAAAATCTGTTAAGTAGCCATATTATCGATATAAAGAGAATTCTTCACTAGATTGAATAGCGTTAGATACCACCAATTAAAACTAAATAAATAATGTAATGGCCCAAAGCGTTTCGCCGCCAATAATTGAATAAGGCACTAAGAAAATAAATCAGCTGCCCTATTTCGACTAATTTAAATGCAGCACATTAATTTAAAATTAACAAATGTTCAAATCAAAGAAATGACACTAAAAATCCATTTTAATGATTCTTGATAAGTTACAATGTAATGGATGTGCTTAAACCCTGTTTCTGTTTCCAAAGTTCTGGAAAACGTATATTCACATCAAAAGCTTCTTAATGGAAATCCGAGTTCTTATGCGTCGATATGGGTAATTTTAAATCGGTATTGTTCGGTCGTATTAGTTTCAAATTTGATATGTATGAACTTAACTTTCTATAGAAACTACTTACACATAACTGACCACAGCGGTAAATTTATTTGTCGAATACTTTATGCCAAAATCTCCGACGGATTTTGTGTAACTCTTCAGCAATCAAACGTTTGATTGCGCATTTACTCTAGAGGTGGACGCATGCTTTAGTTTTATAACTTTGTCAGCTCGCCAGCTACCTAGTTGAGGTAAATATCTGCACTGGGATTTTACGTTCATTGCAAAGAATCACAGTGGGTTTTCTTACATATTTATATATTTACTAATCTACAAAATAGATTGGGTACCTGTAAATGATAAGCATATTTCACAAATAAACTTGGTTAGTCCGGATTACTTTTCAATTTGTAAACAATTATCGGTCATTGTGAGGACCTCAATAGAACTCAATTTTGCATTTCTAAATCTCACTTAAGATGATTTCATAATAAAAATAACAGCCAGAAAACAATTTATGTTTAATTTATGTTTAAAATTTGAGTAAATATTTCAAAATATTGGCACAGTTAATCTTTCCATTGAATGAGAAATTAGTATAGGCTGATCGAACTTAAAACGAATATCTTCAAAATTTGTTTTGACGTGCCCATTTTACACCTTTTTTTACTTATCAAAGAGAATCCTTCACAGTATATGCATTCAACTTGTTGCTTTCCGGATTTGTTAGCTTAGACGACAGTTTGAGTGTGTTGTATTTCAATTTTCATTCCATTATTAGGTCAAAAAGAGTTATGCGATGAATGTACCTTTGGTAATTTAAAAAATGTCGACCTTTGTGATCCAAACACACTAAGCCATGTTTGTGTTTGGATTATGCCATATTTCTTTTTTTAAGAAAATAGATACTTTAGACGAAACGGTTTGATTATTTTTGCGTTGCCTCAATTTAGGTGTCATTTATCAACTTGTGATCAGATATGAAGCCTATTCGATTAAAAACATGCAAATCATGGCCTAAGGCGAGCAGACCCGACTCGTGGCCTAAGAGTGCAATAATAAGTCTTCGTCTATGACGGAATCTATTTTCAATGCGAAGTGTACTTAATTCCAGGGAAATGTCGTTGACATTGAAAAGCATCGCAAAGCTTTATGTAGTTTAGGTGCAAATTGTATGTATCATTTATCAATCCAAGGCATGAACCGCATAATATATGCATTACAAAAGCTACCAATTTTTAATTAGGTAAACGAGTGAAATAATTCATAATCAAATTGCATTTTGCGTTCTGGCCAGTCTGATGTCTTGTTAAATGACAAAGAAACTAAAATTTTCTTTAACCACCAAATTTATACATGGATAAAAAGAACAAATAACGGTAGAAAACACAATGTGAACGTATTCACAGCAGATCAGAAATTACTGTATATTCACCTTAAATCAAAAGTTCAAGTGGCAATCAAACTTGAAATGATAAACAGGAATTAGTAATTAATAACGTTCAGAAACACGTACCGGTGTGGTGAACGCAAACAAAAATCAAAATTCTGCGTGCATCCTTAACTAAGCCTATATTTTCACACGAACGGTTCGAAAACTCAAAATGACAAACAGCAATTACAATAAAAGCAAGCTGGTAAAACAAATGTTCCGTATGTGAGGTTACCTCTCTGCATAGACACAGTAGATATCATCGTGAGAAGAACCAATGGCATTGACTCTATGCGATAGAATGTTCAGCAATATAGTCAAACGCGAAATACGTTTAGTAATGTGCAGGACAAGAAATATAATGTGTTCGAGATCTGGCGTTAACATTATGCGAAATGATGTTGGAAAATGATTATTACAGAAAAATTGTATCCGAGCACTCTATTACCATTTTGCGAAATGACGTTTGGTAATTCATTTAAACAAAGACAGTTTATTCGAGCCCGGTCGTTAAAATTTGGCATAGTGATATTTATTGGGCGTTTGGACAATAAAAATGTTTTCGAGTGTTGATTTTACCACTATGCGAAACGATGTTTAATGATGATTATTATGAGAATCAATGTATTCCAACGCTCTCATTTAGATAATGCGAAATTAATTTTATGTCTTCATTTTGCAAATAAATGTTTATTGATGCGCCTGGACATAAACGGTGTTCAAATACGGTGAAATATGGTTCAAATTCGTTTCGTGCTTACTGACGACTCATCAGTAAGAGCCGGAATAACTCCCTTTAAACACTATATATTTGGGAGAGGAATGCGGAAAAATATAACAGTACAATCTCCTATACGAATGCGTAAACTTGCACGAGAGAAGCTAACAGCATATAAAGTGTGCAACAATGTGATTTCAACGGCAACACCTAATACATAATTTCATATATATTATTTGTCCGACACAAACAGCATCTACGAAATATGGAATTTATTAATTCCTCTGAACAGATAAATTTTGTTTGAATTCTGATTTGAACATTTTGCAAAAAGATATTTATTAATACATATTCCCTTTGACAAAATTAATTTATTAATTTTAGAATTCATGCAAATAAATTGGTAAGTTAGGCGAAAATGTCTCGATATAAAATATTGTGTTATTTTACCAAATTGTATCATAACGTGTCTATTCTGTAAACTATCGTTTTCTTTTTGAGTCAAAATTTTTTTATTTAAATGTAAAATCTAATAAATATCAATAAATATATAAAATAATAAATATATATATATATATATATATATATATACAAACTGTATATTAATAAAAAAATGCTCCAGGTAAAAAATCTATTGACGCACTTTTACAGCAAAATTAATTTCTTTTATCTGAGTAACTAAGAATAAGACTATTTACTGTTGCTAATGTAATAAAATCTGTTGACTTTGTTAACGTTTCTCAATTTATTTGGCAGAAGTTTAATTTGCCATGACCATCGTTTCGAAAAGAAGTTTTCATATATGTGGATGTTCCGAAACGGTTATATAGTTTCCATTTTCTAATAAATACATTACATAAAATGACCGGATTTTTATCCTTAGACAATGATATTGATAGATATGTTATCAGTTGGTGATTATGTCGGCCTCCAATGGATTTTATTAAATTTTTCGAGTTAACTATTATTTCAATTATGTTTATCTTTATGAAAACAATATTTTTCAATTCAAAAAAAATATAATTCAATTTATGGATGCAAAATTTAGAGGTTGGACACGAACACAAAAATATTTGCTCTAAATACCGATTTCCATACTTATATGGCAGGCAATGATGGTTTTCTAAATTTTTATTGATATAAATAAAATAATTCAAATTAATAATCTCCTGGGATGTTAGCAAACTTTTTGCTTCCATTAGGAAAAATGCAAATTAAAGAATTTTTGTAAAGGCCTTTAATTAGTTCGACATTCCCGTTAATTCAATTGCCAAAATCTATTCTATTCTGTCACCTAAAAATGGTGTTTTTCTTCCATACTGCCAATAAAAGCAGAACTTTAACTTCAGAGTTAAAAATACTTCAACTATATTTAAAAAGTATTCGCAATAATAGATTGTCTGAGGTCGAAGATTGGCTCATGTTTTTGGGGACGTGGCTCCTGAAAAGAGTCGTTTTCAAAAATAAAGTAACATTTTTCGATTTTTAGTTTTGTATTTTGGTCAAAAACAAAGTTCGCATTAGAAACGGCTGTTATCCAAAATTAAAATTTTAAAACACTTAACCATCGATATCCTTTGACTTATTACCACTTCTTATTTAAGTATTGCATGTTGCACACAGTGAAGGTGTTGCTGCTTGGTGATTGGTTGAGAAATAGTGGGCAGTGGAAATATGTCGATGATTACGTTGACCGAGAGATAAGTACGCAGAAAATTTCCATTTCAAAAATCAAATGCAATGTTTTTATCAAAATTTTAAACATATTGAAATTTTAATTTTATCTAAAGTTAGTGAAGGAATTGTATGTTAAATTACTATGCATCTTTAATAAATTTTAGTACAGAGACGACAATTTCTTTTTACCTTAAGATTAGGTATTTTTCTCTGTTCAGCGCTAAAATTGACAATTTAAAAAGCCAAATTTACCTTTAGATGTCTAAAAGTGTTAATTGATTTCCATTTTTAAAGAAAATCTACAGAAAAGCAAAGAAACACGTGCACATTTTTTTACAAAGTCATTCAATATTTTCGTGTTTTTGATGATGTATCGTGGCCAAAATGAGCCAGTTGCGTGAACTTTTCGATTTTGCCCAGGCTAACCCGTCACATATCACGCACATTTTAATTTTCTTCTTCGTGCATTTGGTCTTAGCGGCCAACTTTGCTGCTTTGTCGGAAACTGGTGCAGCAAGATTTCTGTTAACGCAGACTGACACTCAAAGTACGGAAAAAAAGTTGTAGCTACCACTTATCAACAATTTGTAAATAAACTAAATTGATTTTATAATGAAAATCAGGATACCATCTCACAAAAACGATTTATTTATTTGGACAGCAACATATTCTTCAGTGCATTAGCTTTTTATGCAGAATAACTTGTTGCGGTAGACTTTTTAATAAAATCTATTAGACAAGATGCTTTTCGTTTTTTCTTAATTTTGAGGTAAACTTTGTAGCACTTTTGCTTAGTTCCATTTCGTCCATTTGTTGTCAAATTTGAACTGTCAGAAAAAAACAATGTTTCCAGTTAACAAAATTGGGAATTGTAGTTTTAAAATAAACTAAAGATTTAGACGTTGTGCAAACATTAAAATAAAGCAAAAAATATCAAATACGCTAAAAAAGATTGAGGTCAATTGCTTTATACACATACGCACACACAAATATATATATATATATATATATATATATATATAGTGCTCTAATATTTTATTATTATTTAAACAATTAGTTTAATAAAAACACTGGCGTGTTCTTAAATTCCACGCAATTTAATTAAAATCCTATTTAAAAATTTGAAATGCTTGACTTATAGAAGTACTTTCATTTTTATTCAAACTCGATTTTTGGTTAGTTGAGCAAATCCTGTTATATGTAAAAGGATTTAATATTCTTCACGTAATATGTTTAGAAAGTTTTTTGTTACATGGGTTCCTGAGATCAACGTTTAGAAACACTAGTAATGAACATGCACGATTTCAGCTTCTATCCGTGCATTTTACAATTTGAGATCACACCAGGTTACAAGTTTTGTAATTAATTTCCTGCTTCAACATTTTAGCAGAAATTTTATTGAATCTGGAGGTATCGTCATTTATTGGTGTATTACCGCAAACATGTTTAATATTTTTATCACTATCACGTATTAAAATCAAATATTGCGAGATAGAATATGTTATATAACGTGGTTATTGACTTTAAAGCGTCAATTTTATATTATTTCAATAAATATTTTATTATCTTATAACTGCAATAAATGCATATAAAAAACCTTATTATCCATTTTTATTATCGCACCATTACATGACACACGTCATACAAAGACAATATATTGTGCGCTTTTCCTCTCCAGAATATCATTATGAATGGGATAAACCTAATGCTTTCTGACGAATGAAATATCGCAGGTGACCTACCAAGTAATTGAAATAATTTCTGACATCATATAATAGAACGAGCAATGGTCGATATATTGTTTGGGCAATTGCACAGAGAATAATACCATTTTACGTCTATCCTGTGCATTCTTTTCGTATTTGCACTAGAATGCATTGGGTTGCATAACATGCTTGCCGTCAATTGAATTATGTAAACAATGAACAATTACGCAAACACATTTTCCCTGCCGAACAAATGACATCCACATATATAAAGCTACATTCTTTAATTGTGGACGACCCTACGCTTGAAAATAGCGGTCTTACTTAGCTCTACAACCTGCAAACACATTCTGGGTGGTCAAATGATATATGAAATATTATTTGTACATCAAATTTTGAGCGTTTATTTGGCAACACATAATAGCAGAAGTTGGGATCGCATATTTTACAGCCATTTGGACGAAATTCCTCTAATCCAGACGAATTGCAGCTTGATCTGAAAGTTTTTCTTATATATTCGTAGATTATCAGACACCTGTCGAACTACATTCAAATTCTGTACAACAGTTAACATTTAAACTCTGGAGATTGTTTTTTTAAGCCGCAAAAAGTTTATAGAATTTGAAAGGTAATTAAAATTTAGCATAGTTCAAATATATGCGTTGACATTTTATACTTATTCATATGATTTTCTAAACTCTAATCAGTAGGCTAAAAAGCGACGGCGTTCTGTTTCTATTTAGATACATTCGCTCGGCGTGGTATCATTATCGAACTGTGCTTTTCAGGGAATAATGTTCAACTGCTTAGTAAGAAAAGCATTAAGCATGTCACATGGGAACAATTTTTCTATTTATTTCTGTTTGAAGAGGCTTCCAGCTTGCTGGGGTTCGCCTTTTCAAATTTCGGGAATTGCGAATTCGCGCGTCTGGCACCAGGGACTGTGAATGTTTTTTGTATTTTAGACCAGAACATTTGTTTGAACGAAAATACTGCTGTCATGTTTCCACTGCGTAACTGTGCACCACATTTTAAGTTCAGTGAATGACAGATAGGTTAAAAGTTCATAATTAGTGTTTACACTTCGTCAAAACAAATATGATTATCGTTTTCAATAATGTTAAATTATTTCGCAGTAAATTATTTTTAGTCTTTTAATTTTGTGTGAAGAATTTTGTTTTGTTTTTCATTTGCTTACAACATTGATATTGCAAGTGCTTTCTAGAATTGACTCTATATATTAGATATTCAAATAGAGGCCAAATTTCAGGTAATCGCACGGAAAAAAACGAAGGAATTGAATTGTGCAACGTAATAATTCGCTGGCGTATCAATACATTTCGAAAGAGGTCTACATATACTTAACGTGGGTTCGTTGTATTATTTTAGATTCATTGGAAACCTAAACTAATGCGCAAAATGCCAAAGATAAACGCCAGTATTTTGCTACCGTTTAAATTATTCCTTGTCGATAAATATTAGCTATCTTAACTTCGTTTAATATAAAACAGAGTATATTTTTCTACATGTATCCTCATTAAAAATGGTCAGTTTGGCACAATACATCAGTAGATGATTCAATTTTTTGGATCAACGTTTTATCAGAAGCTGTTCAAATTTAATGATTATGCGAACATTTACTTTTCATATTCTCCGGTCCGCCAGTTGACTTTTACATTTTCGTGAAAAAAAGTGATTCGCAAATAAATAAAATTCGCTGTTAGTGTGAACATAATTGCTCACTTACTTTTTAACAATCATTTCAACCCACTAGTATTGAACATCAGCGGGGGCAACATTTATGACGGTGTTCTCAATCGACTTTTCAAGCCACCACAAATATATTTTGCAACTCAAACTAACATGGCATGAGCGGGTACCCAAGATTCACTACATTAATGTCAGATATAGGCAAATTGTGTAAATCAGTTTCAATTATGGTCTCTATTTAAATGTCCGTAGTCCTTTGTGTTCATCAAAGCAGTCACGAATGATGTCTCGGTTTTATTCATCTCCAAATGAGTAATTGAAGTGACAATAATGCAGCTGTCAGAGCGCCATTATGAAGTGTTTTACTTGACATGGTAAAAATATTCTGTCGAACCACAAATAAATAGTTCATCATATTTAAGCTGAGACGTCATTATAATCTAATCGCGATGGTGGAAGATAAGTTTCCGAAGATATACCTGATATATATCCATAAATTGTCAATAACAATAAAAATCGCTTTATTAAATGACAGAAACGCTATGTTATTAATTAATGAAAATATACGTCATAAACTTAATTGTCGCAAAACCTTGTCTTTTATATCGTCACTGGTGTACGCTTCCTGACATCAGAGGTCATATTGGACTATGCAACCATAAAAAGTTTTCATTTATAGATATACTTGACAGGGTTAAATTTTAAGCTTAACTCATTAAAACGAAATTTTATCATATACAATTAAGCACTCTTTAAATTTTCCACCTCGTGTACTCAAAAATTAACATATGGATGTTGATTTGCAAGTACATGGATAAACAATGATAAAAAGCAGTAAATAGCTATATATATATATATATATATATATATATATATATGCACTGCTGCCACTATATATACTTCCAGTATCTAATGTAACGATTAATTACTAAATGAATTAATTAATTATTAAAATATAAGTTAACCAGTGCCTTCAAGCTGCACTGTTGCAAGAGGGTTAATATAATTTATTTTAGATGGAATCGAAATGTTTAAATAAAAACTGTCGATGTGTGGTTCTCTCCGACAGTTTGAAAAAAAATTATTTACTTATTTTCCTCAAGCTCATTTACCCGAACAAATTAAATGTATAAACTATACCATTTTGGAATAGCCATAAATTTAATATCACTATTTTACATTTTCTAGCGATTTATAACTATAAATGTGTAGATGAATATTATTTTGAATATCTATTTTTATGTTTATTGTGATCAGTGTACGCAATAATTTGCGATATTTAGGTATAATTAGAATATGTTTTACTGATTATGTTAAAACTGTAACACCCCCATTAACTGCCGCAAACCTACGTGGGAAATTAATTAATTTTATTATAAATCAAATAATACTAAATGTTCGGTCATATTCATTCGCTGGTACTTCTTAAATTGTAAATAAAAAAGACATATGTGCAAAGATATTTTATAATTTTAAAGTACTTGAAACGCCTCTGTTTTATGTTATCAACTTGGAAAATTTAACATAAAATTATAATATCGGTATGCACAATGTGAATTTGGAACTCTTTATCCACAACTGCTTAATAAAACGGAAATAAATATCCCTCTATTTGTATATTTGTAAATAGAAATGTGCGAACCAGCATATATGACGTCTACATATTCAAATATTTTAATTTTAGAATTATAATTTTTCAACGATGATATAAAGCTGCGCATGATTATTCGAATAATATATTACTCGTTAATGCATTTTTTGAATAAAATAAACTAAATATGATCTTTAGGCCAATTAAGAATGTATTTCAGAGATAGTAAACATTATTTACACTATTTGCCATGAATAAATTTTGAAAACACACAGGTATGTAATCATTGAATGTTCACCATAATTTGGGGGCAAAGCAAGTAAGTATTGGAAACCAGTGGAATTTAACATAATGACTCAAGTAGCGCTGATAAAACCGCCCTCTCAAATTTTGCTAAATTATTGAGTCAACGAGATTTTTGGCGCCATTATTATGGGAAACATCATTTTCTGATAGACCTTGCAATATTCAGTTGCTCAAGTGAAATCTCGTTACAGTTAAAAAGGTTCTAATACACATTAATTCTTTTACGAGATTCGATAACCAAATTCATACTCGCAATGGATTATATTACCAATAATTTCTGAAAAGTACACAATATGCAGAGAACGCTTAAGTTCATGATACTATACATATTGTAATTGGTACTTTCGATGTTGAAAATATAAACAGTAATTGACAGGGCCTTTAAACGATTATATTATATTGGTAGCAAATATATACGGCCATTGAGGTGCACATAGTTAATTGATAATATATATATATATATACATATTATTTATTATACATATATATACATATATATATATATATATATATATATATATATATAATTAAACATCTATATATCTAATTTTCTGCATAATAAGTTTGTTTGTAAAAGATTTAGTTTAAATAATTTAACTATAATACAAATATATGTGCAAGGCAGACTTTACATATTGTTAGGTATGTATTTGCACCTACAATACAACAGCCCATGTGGCCTTGGTATAGGTATACAAATTTATATTTTAAATTAGTATTTTATAACAAAACTATCTATTATATATATATATATATATATATATATATATATATATATATATATATATGTAGATGCATGTTTACAAATTTACGTATGCCAATAGGAGTATTGTGGTACAAACCACTATTTTGTGTTATATTATATATATATATATATATATATATATATATATATATATATATATATATATATATATATATATATAAATTAAATGGATGTATTTATGAATGTAACCATTCCTTGCTTTTATCTATTTCTGCTTCCTTGCTTTACACCGATGAATGTTAGTATGTTTGCATATATGTTTAGCCGTTCCTGTGCATGTATATTTGCATGCATGCATATATGTATGTTTAAAAATGTACAGATCTATATATATGTAAGTTCGTGTATGTACGTACCTATTCATTTGTGTATGTATGTATGTTCTGATATAAGCATGTATGTAAATATGTACAAAGGTTTACTCATATGTATGTATTATTGTATGAATAGATGAATGTAAAAATTTAAATAGTGTTTCTTAATGATCATATATATATTCATAAAAATACATACATTTATTCTTATATGTATACATTAGCATAATATTAATATAAGGCCATTTGTAGCTTTGTATTTATACAAGAATTATTTTAGGTATTATTATTATATAGGGTATATAAAGGAGAATTTGGTATATATATGGTCAGGGGCGCATAAAATAATGTAATCGTGCACGCATCGCATTACTTCAATATGTATGCATGCATTTACAGATCTATAAATTCATCGATGAATATATATATATATATATGCAATGCACGTGTGCATTAAAATATGCGTATTTTAATTTCTTAATTAGCATGTGAAACTGGACCTTAAGCTAGGTTGCAGGTTAAAAACAGGTTCACCAGAACACCGAATACTAATAATTTTGAAGCAATCTATTCTCCGGGTAAAATAAACTTTGTAGTCAAAGGATAATATTGCACCATACTATGCATCTAGTGGGCCGTAAATTCCATGTAGTCTTCAATTTAATGTATGCCGGTGAAACCATGCGTCCAATTCATTTGCAACGCGAATAAAAACAAATAATGCCTGTAAAATGAGACATATTAATAGATAGGAATTTGGAAAGCATACTGTGTAGACAGAACATGTAATTAGTCGGAATGATTGTCAACTCACATTCACACGTGGTCAAAATAGATCTAAAGGTTTGCTCATGAAATCTTTTTAAATTTATTTATTAGGTGAAATAAAAGGAATGAATCAACAATGAAACATTCAATTGGTATTATTTGGGTCACAGGCTCCATTAAAATTTCGGAAACTATGATTTAATTATTTAGAACAGGATTCTTGCTCCAGTGAAAGTCTATATATTTTGAATTAAGATTAATTTGTTGATAGAATACAAAATTGAGTAGGGATCATTTACATTAGGTTTAAATCTGGCAATAAACTTTTATTTAGCTGTAATGCCGTAAATTTTCATCTGACGTCACATAAATTTTTACTTATTATGATAATAACTTATAGCTAAGTTTTAGCGATTTAACTTGACAACAATTATAAAATATTTTATTCGTATTACTACCCTCTCCTTCACCAGTGAGGTGTCCTATAAAACGATCAGTCAGACGCTTGTTTTGTTGATGTGTCATGTAATCCCTTTTGTTTTAACAAATTAACGTAAACGTACATTTTCATTAGATTAGACTTGAGGTTTCGCAATCAGAAACATACATGTATACAAGAAGAATGTTTGTCCAGTGGAGTACCAAAAATTTGTATGAAATCATATTAGTTTCCCTTACATTTATATGGCAGTGACCGTTAAACTTTTTAACTTAGTTATATACTGACATACATACACGTATGTCGCAAGTTTATCTATTGAAGAGCTAGTAATTGCTATGAGATTTAACAATATGCATAAATGAATCAGTTTACACGAAATTCGTACTTGATTTTATAATTATGAAACATTCTTGTGATAAGCAAATAATGAAAAAGTCTTTTGAAATTGATAGCCCATATTTCAAGAATAAGATCGATGGCAGTAAGACAGTACCTTTGGAGGATAACAAAATTCAAGTAATATAATCATGTAGGTTAATGTGTTTATTAATCTATACATTTTCCTATGTTTGTTTGTATATATGTTTTCAGTTATGAGTTTATATATATATATATATATATATATATAATAATATATATATATATATATATATATATATATATATATATATATATATATATATATATATATATATATATATATATATATATATACATTATACATGCATGTATATTTTTAAGTATTCTTGTTTAAATCAATATGCATAATTCTACTTTATGATAATGATTATATACTCGTATATACTCGTATTCGGAATTTTTTTGTTTGACTAAATAGCTTAATCCATGATAGATAATTATTGATCTAAGTATAAGTGAGTGTATCACAATTTATATCATTTAAATATAACTGTCTGTGTAAACGCTAAACGTCTTATGATTTATTATTGGCTTTACCAAGCTGACAAGAAATCACCACATTTTATCTAAGAGATCTTAATGAGTTAAAAGGATGAGGCAAACAGACAGCGACGTCTTAAATTTAGGCCACATTATTTTTTTAGATCAGCCATAATGATTTATGTCAGACACAAGGCAATTGTTTCCATTACAAACCAAAGGGTAGCAACTTTAACATAAATAGTAGGATATAATTAGAGGTATGCAGTTCCATTTCACGGTTTTTCATTTTCTCCAAATTTTTTCACTGCATTTTGATTAACAAATCGGAACATTGTGAACAAGATTACGAATATACTTGCGCTAACTGTTAAAGGTACATTGTAAAAGAAAATATTTATTTTGCGTCTAAAATGCTTTATAAATCTCCCCTGAAAATCTTTTTTTGTATGTATATTTCTTGGATTAAATTCCACATTACCACTCCGGCCATTTTTTTCTCGATCCGCGTTTCGTGATTGAACACAGCTAATATTCAAATACACAAACAGAAATCGCCAAAATGAGAATTCGTGTATCGATTTATTTCTGCTCAGATGGTGCATATAAATTGACGCTATAAACACTCAATGTTTTAACATGTGTTTGTATTATTTAAGAAAATTATTTGCATAAAGAAAATTTCGCCCCCGTGAATACATTGCTATTATAAAATTCTGTGGCTATTGCATTCTTCGTTATACTCGAATATATAAACGAAATATTTTCGGCCTGCCTAAGCAGATTTTCTAAAGATTTTGGTGTTCGCAAATTAACTGACACAAAGTATTTTTTAAATTTATATTTGTGCAATCGATGATGATAATGTTTCTGAAAATACATCTTTTGCTTCGAAAAAAAATTTTAACACTCCTAAAAATAGGTTTACATTCATAATTTTCATAGTGTTATAACAAATAACGCAGATCGTGCCGAATAAAGGTGTAATGTTTAAATGAAGTATCGTCCAATTTGTTCATAAATTAATAGTATAAAATGAAAATATAATCAACAACAGCGATAAGGTAATAATATAAATATAAGTATCATCTGACCTTTGAAATAGAAGCTGAATCAGAAAGAAATATTTCTATCCGCTATGCAGACATTATTGACCATATTGTCCAAACAGGGCATTAACTGCGCACCACTAAAAAAGCTATTTTTCACAATGCGATCTCTGAAAAGTTCCCAGCAATTTATGAAGTAATTTGTATGCAAAAAAGGGGAAACCTTGTTTGATATTTTAAAAACATTACACCAACAAGACCTATTAGTTGAGTAACAGCGAATAACTATAGATAATACTCTTATTCCGCAAGAAAAAGTCCCACCTGTACAGATTCTACAAATTCTAAAATCAACAAAAAATTCACACAAGGAAATAAAATACGGAAAAAAATAATTTCACGAAGCAAGGTAGAACTATGGGCTAAGCGAGAAAATAAAAATTGCAGAATTATCACCGAAAATGCACATTCTGTCAGCAATGAACAAAAATAGAGAAAGCATGCAAAAATATCTGGACGGGAGACCAACATGCATGTTTTTCCCAAAACGACGCTATGCTATGCCTTGTTAGGCAACTAGCTGACAATAACCGATTAGTGAGTATTCATGCAACTGCCAAACGAGTAGCAAAAATAGACACATTGCATAACTAGCTTGTGAAACTCACAAACCTCCCACACATTTTACATAAATAATAATATCACAACAAACATGCATTTATTCATTTTGTAAAACATTTATACTCAAAGTGTTAATTAATTTATTTGGTCTAACAAAATTTTGTCGAAAAATTTTATCCAGTCGATCTATACATAGACAATTACTTTTAATTTAACTGAATAATTAATAATACCATTAATGAGTGTCCATAACGACGTAATGTGTCTACTTCATGAATTTTATTTACTACCTTAAGGAGAGCTTCATTTTGAACGAAAACGTATGCAAAATAAACCCTACCTTTCGGATTTTATCCAATATTACTTACCCATAGGTGATACGGCTGTTGTTCAATATTGAAACTTCTGGAATTGCAAGTTGAAAGTTTACATAGAAAGTGTTGCCAAAAAGTTCCATTTATTAGAATGGATATTCGAAGATTAAGCTGATATTTTAATGAACATTTAATGTAATACTTGGCCTCCTTGGAGCGGTGGCCGATTTGAACAGAGAACAAATTTGACATAACCGTGATTTTAACCATAAATTCAACATATGGTTATATTTCATAGCAAAAAATTCAATTAAGAAGAGAAAAAGTTCAATAATAAAGTGAATAATGGCCATTTATTTCGAGAATACTGAGTCACAACTAACAACGAAAGACGATAGTCGGAAGAAAAATTTCTTACACGTAAAAGCCAACAAAGCGAACAGTTGGTAAAAATTCAATTCATCAATGCATAAATGACTAGATCTCCGATATCATTATAAGCTCACTTACACACAAAAAATAAGCCCAAACTAAATTAAAAGTAAATGGAAAATCAGACTAGAAGCCAACCAAGTAATCAAATGAAAACCGCTGGATGCATACAAATAAAGATTGTGAAGTGTAGATTATTATTAGCCAATCGTACACATAGTATTTAAATTACCTAAAAAATAGAATGTGTAATATTCAAAGGAAATGAAAATTATATATATATATATATATATATATATATATATATATATATATATATATATATATATATATATAAAGTATATTTTTTGAGAAAAAGAAAGCAAAAATAATAGTCAATTTAATAATAATATACACGCATTTTTTCCTTAAATATGTCTACCGCATAATATTTTCGGTTAATTCTGCTCTTAATTATATTTCTTAGAAAAGAGCAAATAACCGTTAAAATTTATTTGTTTGTTTGCGTAAAATGATGAAACCATGACCTATTCGTTGCCTGAAATAAAGATGAAAAAATTAACTTTTATTGGGAAAATTATCCTTCTGCTATATTGCTTGGCGTTAGAATTTATACTGAATTGATAAGCCCAATGGAAGAACGCACTAAATACGTACCGAACTAGCATTTAATAATTTGATTTAAGGCGCTGTTTGGTGAGTTAATTTACTATTAGCCAGCCGACGATCGTTTTGTGCAAATGGTAACCATTAAGAAGTGAAATAACTCCTGTATGCATCTTCTGCAAAATAAAATAAGTGGACCGGAAACATGTGAGAAACATTTCAAAAGATTTAGACCTACGTGTCTTATGTGAGAGAAGAGAATAATCAGTAAATGAAGTATCGATAATAATATTCGAAAGTAAAAGACGCTTACCTCTTAAAACTCATTATCGCACAGTACAAATAAATAAAAACGTGGTATATAAAAGTAAAACAATCTATGTAATTTCGTACAGCGGTTCCAAAATTGCACTTTAGCCAGGTATTATTTCGACGAAACAAATTCTCAAGTTTTTCTGCCAACGGCAAAAAAACACCGGTTACTTTGACCAATGTTGCAATGTTGATCCAAATAGCTGATCCATTATTTACGTACATTTGTCAGTATAAACTAAGCATTCATCTAGTAGACTGGTTTCGTTCTTACGGGAAACACATAGAGTACTATCCAGAATTTGCCGCGAACAGGGCTCGAACAAGTACACGTTTGCATCGGAATCCGGCGTGAAATTGGCGCTTCTAACATAAATGCATGTACTCGCACACTGGCTTCATATATTTTCGAACCGTAGCTGTAGCTTTTCCAGATTCAAATTTGCAAGAATAGGCTTAAATTCTGTAGACAAGCGGAAAAATCTGGTCGATACGGATGTAAACTCCAGCATAGGTTTGCCTGCCGCCACTTGGGCTCGGTCGTCATAATTTTGTCCCTCATTATGGTTTGGTAAATTATGTAAATTTCCTGAAGGATTGCTAAATTTCTTTCAACCAGCCTAGGCTGAATAATCCCTAACCCTTGAACTTAAACTCTACTCTGTACTGATAATACTCTTACTAATTATCCCAAGCCATCAGAAGTTTTCGATTTTAATCAATTTTTCACAGGTGTGCGCCCATTTAATAAAACAGTTTGCATATAATTATTATTTCCTATTCACAGCTGCGGCTAGATTGCTTTTTCTGTCTTTGTACTGGCTTTTCTTTATTTTAATTTCTGTACTTCTGTGAGGGAATATTATTGTATTCAATACAGTCTTAATTAGGGCCACTGGAGCGTTCTCGGCCACAAATGAGGCTACTGCAACATTAGACTGCAAAATTTTCTCAGGAAGCTCAGTTTTGACGATTTTTTTGTTTTGTGTTGATCTTTTTAAAAATATTTGATAGGTTTTATTCGTATTGTCTAGTATATATTTATCCTAGTGATTTCGTAACGAATCTGGTGCTTAGTGGCCGTAAATATTCACATGTTCCTAAAACTCAATTCTGTCTTTGAACGGGATGCCTCAGAATGTATAATTGTGGTATGTCTAACTAAAATTATTGTTAAAAGTCGTTGCTAAAACATCTATATATTTACTGTCCTATTTTAATTTATATTGATATATTACGATTTCTTCCGTGGATCCACTATAAGTTGCAGCTTTATTTATAATAGCTTTTGTCCTTATGATGATATGTCATGTCGTATGGTTTAGTATATACAAGCTTTCTCAAATTATCTATTAACATATATTGTTAATGATTTCGTCGCCTCGAAGGTTATTACAGTATTTTCCAAGTCAGCTGACCAACGTCGATTGCAGTTCTTGTTTGTTAATTGCGTCTAGAGTAATCGTTCTTGTTCACCTATAATTGAAGCATCCATTTTCAGCCTGAATATCGGTAATAACTCGTAAAATTCTTTACAAAAATTTTTTTCTAAAATAATCCTAAAGCAAAAGTTTACCTTGTGTGCAAAAATATATTTAGGAATGAAGCCGATCTGAATATCAAGGTGAAGCTCTTACAGGGAATATGAAACATTCCTTTCGTCTTTGACGTTCAAAACACTCGAAAAATTTATAATTATCTGATATATGTGGTCCGGAGAAAGTGTTCTTTCATTTAATGATGCATTTCTACAACAAATATATTAAGAAATCTTACAATACCAAACAAACTAAGCAACTTAGCAATACAGGTCTAGAAGATATACATTAAATACAAAAAAATTAAGGAAAGTCTAAGCTTCCGGGCAAAAGTTTGTTGAGGAAAAACTAACCTGAGTAGTTAACAGAAGGCAGAATCAGACTACACCTAATTTATATTCGGGAAGAAATGAACAAAAATGGCCTCCTGAACTTCAACTCCAGCGGCGATCAAGCTGGTTTAATAATTGAACCTCCGGTTGTATCAAATCAGAAATGCCAATAATTGATATTAACATTGTAATATCAACTTAATCACACGGATAATTATAAATCTGGATGCTAACAGTCATTCGCAATAAGATTTAAAAGAAACATGTTGCGCGACAGGGAAAAGATCATTTACCTGATTTTCGGATTGCGAACCGAAATATTTGAATCCACTGTCATCATGATGATTTTTGCATATATTTCGATTTCCGGGTACGGAAATCTTTTTCAATGGCAAACACATCACCCACTAAGTTGACAATCAGTATGTCAAGTGGAAATATTAGTTTAAACTGCCTCATTTATACTTAAGCATTCGTTTCATTAAAATATGTTTGACACATTGCGTAATTCCTAAATGTTTTAAATTTAAATTGCCATTTCATTTTAGTGCTAAAGGTAGACCTTTTAAACATGAACTAACTTTGAACATAATGAATACATTGATTAGCGATTTAGAAAAACGCAAATACGAACTAATCAGAGAGAAAACTCAAATAAGATCTTTGTTACTTTTCTTTTTGCACGTGGATGACTTTAAATTTATAGAGGATTTTACTAATGGCGCACGTAATAGAGAGATAAAAAAGGTTCAGGTCAAGCATGATAAAAAAATTAGGAAATTTGGGCATCTATAGACAGACCGGAACTAAGACGTTCCCTGCTGTAACTAATCGAGTGGCAAACCTTTCTAAAATAAATCTTAACGAGAATCAGCAAGAAATGCTTAACCGTGGTCTGAATACAGCTATCCATATTGAGAAATCACCAAAAAATGAGATAATTACTGAGGCTGTTAAAACAGCACAATTCCTCTCAGACAAAGATAAGGTTATATTTGAAATAGACGTAGCCGCAGCGGTGCTAACGTGCGAAGATGCAAAATATAAACCAAATTATGCAGTAAAAAGTCTCAGAAAAGAACTAATAGCAAACAGTGCGATATGCTTGAAAGCAGACAAAGGAGGGACGACGGTTCTAATGAGTCAATCTGACTATAATGATAAAATGTATGAACAACTAGACAATATAGAGGTATACGCTAAAATTTAAAAAGATCCTACGAATATGTTACAAGGAGAAGTTAAACTATTTGTCAATAACGTGATTGCTAAATGAGAATAAGATCAAGCGCATGATAACGCCCTCATACAAAGAGATACAATCACTCTCAGAGTGTATGGTTTAGTAAAGATGTATAAGCCAGGCAACCATTGGAGAACTATTTTTAATGTCCAACACTCCCCAGCATTTAAAATGTTTAAGTTTCTATGTCATAGAATAAACAAATATTCGTACTTCTTAGACAATATTTTGATGAATTCATACCATTTGTTTGAGATTGTAGATACATGTGAGCTTAATGAAAACGATAGATTGGCGAGTTTAGATGTGGTGTCAATGTACACCAATATACCAGTACCTAAAGCACTAGACTATTTTCAGCGTTTCCTGGTTGATCATCCAGTAATATTGGAAGGAAGCAAAATGACGATAAGACACGTCATTTTATAAGCAGATTAGAGGTGTTCCAATGGGGCAACCACTATCGGTTCCAATTGCTAATATCTTCATGCATTTCATGGAGAAGACTCTCTTAGATATAACGCCCCTAAATCCTAAATTGTATGTACGATATTTGGATGATATATTAGTTATTTGGAATCACGGGGAGGATCAACTGATAAATTTCTTAAACATAGCAAATCAGGTGAGCGAGCTTAAATTTACAATTGAAAATGAATCAAGTGGCGAATTACCATTTCTGGATGTCAAGTTAATTAGAAATGGTACAAAACTAGAACGGGATGTTTATAGGAAGGATACTTACTCAGGTATCCTTCTTAATTTCGATTCAAATCATCCATATAGAATGGAAATCGGTATCTTAAAATCGACGATAATAAGAAGCTTAAGATTAACAGATAAAAAACATAGAGAGATTGAATTAGGGAGACTGCGAGAAATATTCAGTGCTAATGGGTATCCTCTAAAGTTAATTGAAGCAACTATAATGAGCGTTATAAGTAAATTTAATCATGACTGGAAGTACGTGAAGTCAAATAAATCAAAAGATGACCGGAGGGTAATGGTTATACCTGACTCTAAACTAAGTAGGAAAATCAAAATGGTTGCATCAAAATACAATATACGTACTATTTTAAAACAGACCCTTACCTAGGTATTAAACTTCCCAACCAAAAGGAAAAAATAGAACCGTTAGACACATCAGGAGTATATGAAATTCCATGTAACGACTGTAACTTGATGTATGTGGGTGAAACCATGCGCCCGATTAAGGTTAGAAGAGGGGAACATAAAACCGCATGCAAGTATGCCCATGTTAATAGATCAGATCTTGCACGCCATACAGTAGAGACAGGACACACAATTAATTGGGATGGTTGCAGACGTATATCAATTTGTAACCGTAACAGATCGACTAGACTGATTAGAGAATCCATCGAAATTAAATCGAGAAATGACATAATGAATGAAACAGCCGTAGAAAAATCACTAGGTCCTATTTGGAATACAGCACTAAATAATGGTAGAAAACGAAGATTGCACGAATCAGAATCAGAATCAGAAACTCGCTCAAGTAAAAGAATAAGAACACTGGACTGATATTAACTTACAGAGGTGGAGAGTGAGTAATTCAATATCGCCTAATTTAATTTTGATTATCTTATTATTTCATCCTTGATTACTTGTTATCTTATTTTATCTGTTATCTTATGTTCTGTTGTTAGTGTAGCGCCTTTAACATACATTTATCTATACATGATGGCAAGGTTTATTTTTATTTTATTTATTTTCTTTGCACTATTACTAGTATCTTCTTTATCAGGCATTTTTAATTTCTTTTACGGACCGTTTAATTTAACTTTCTACCCTATTGAAACACTTTATCCGTTTCTAATTTAATTTTGCTACCTATTAATTATTTACTCTATTCATAGTATCTTGCCCCCTTCTCACCGAAATGCCACTCGTAATTACCTCATTTAGAAAAGTAAGTGTAAAATAGGTCTGACGTGTGCAGTTAGGAAATGACAGTTATCATTTTAGTTTTACTTGTATGACCGTTACACGTGCCTGTAATTACATGTAACAGATTAGCTCTCAGTTTTAAGTAAACGCTCACGCACATACACACAAACACGCCTATCCAGTGAATAATCCGATGTTGCCAAATCGCTGTAATTTCACTGGGATGAGTGTACACGTGCATTAACTGATTACTCCTCAATTCAAAACAAACGAGAACACATACACACAGTCATGACGTACGCTTATCTAGTGAGTTGTCAGTAATTGTCATTAAATCACTGTAATCTCATTGCGAAGAGTGTATACATGTAGACATATACACAAACCAATTTAACATACACTTTCCTAGCATTTTTTAAATAAACGTTATGTTTAAGATATCTAACAAGTATAAATGAGGCAGTTTAAACTAATATTTCCACTTGACATACTGATTGTCAACTTAGTGGGTGATGTGTTTGGCATTGAAAAAGATTTCCGTACCCGGAAATCGAAATATATGCAAAAATCATCATGATGACAGTGGATTCAAATATTTCGGTACGCAATCCGAAAATCAGGTAACCAAGTCCATTATAAATACTATATAGTTTTCAATTTGGAATTATTTTAAATTTATGTATATATATATATATAAATATTAATATATATATATATAGTCGTAAATCTAAAATAATTAAATATCAATAGTAATAAATTAGATCTTCATTAAACGGTGCTTTATACTATTTGAATAATCATAAATGTAGAGACATATTGTTTACAGGAGACAGAGCCGTTGTATCAAATTTCTAATTTCCACATTATTATTATATTAATCAATATATAAAAAAAAGATATCAATTAAAAATAATATATCATATTGCTCAATTGCGTAATCGGCAAATGCGTGCATGGCATTAATTACAATTTTGCCTCATTGACGAGCGGCGTAGCGCATAATGCAGATGACGTGTAGTTAATTACCATAAAGACGCACAGCCTTTAAATGGACCATTTGCAATGCTGAATTTGGTATACATGCTTCATAAATCTTGATTTGCCCCAAAGATATAGGCGCCATGCCTTAACTATTAAGAAGGTAATATAAAAATGAGTTACCTCTGGGCAGTTTACATTCAACGTAGATCTTCTGGTTTTAAGCTTTTGATTATCCTCTCCATTATTTTAAAAATATGATACTCTAATTATTTGTCCTTAACACGGGGATTTTTTAATATTAATGAAATGGTTAAAGGAAAATATTAATACTTTAAATTAAGTTAGCCACATAAAATGCAATATTTTTTTGCAAACAACAACTTGTATCTTTTCTTGCTTTATACATTTAATAAGGTTTTAAAAATATCAATATTTATTGTATCTATCAATATCCGTCTATGAAAGGAATTATGTTGATTCTTAAGGATTCTGTTAGAAATACGTTTAACTAAATGGCTGGCCCTAATATCATCCATAACTAATTAAGTAAGCTTTAATTTACAAATGTGAATTTTCATTTTTTTAAATACATTATTACTGCCAGCTTACAAATCAGATAAAATATGACCAGAAAAATAGACCAATAACAGCATGAACGGAAGGTATAATCTCATACAAATTCGTTTCGTGCTTACTGGCGACTCATCATTAGGAGCCTGTATTAAGCTCTTAACCCACTACACAATTGGGTGTGAAAAGTGGGAAAATAGGAAGATACAATCTCCTATACGAATGTGTATACCTGCAGTAGTGAAGCAAAATTCATACAAAGTCTTCGACAATTTGACTTCTAAGCCAAATCACTATTAATTATATATATACCAATTCTGTAAAGGGTACCGGCACTATGGCTATTGTGGTAGTACTCTATACCAAGTAAAGGTTGACTTTTCAAATTTAAAGATGTTTATTTAAACAATTATTTGTCAAAAAAATAATTTTTGTTCGCCTATGTTTTGCAGGCGCCTATGAAGGTTATGTAAGTAAATAAATTACTAGCAAGTGCAATTATACAAAATGGGAAATAATTTAACTGGCTTGACAATTAAATTTGGTTCTATTTGAATATGAGACTTATAAGAAATTTTGACAAATATATAGTTTTGTTGATATCTAAAATGATTTGAATATTATGCAAGTGTCGCAAGAATGCCAAGTATTACATAACAGGATGAAATAAAAGGAGTATTCATGTAATAGAGAAAATAATTGCAAATTGAAGGATAAAGACTGCAACGCATCGAATATGTGCAATATTAATTGCTATGAACGAAGGAATTATCATCTAGAAAATGGCATGGCATATCTAGTTATAATACATTTAATATGAATACCAGTTTCCAGAATCGTTACCTCATGAGTAGTATAAAGGCAATATAATCGCGAAATATTGCCACCAAAATGCTGTTCTGATAAAGTACAATTAATATGCAAAAATTGAATAATGTTTTATTAAATAATATTTTTTGTCAATACTCAAAGTGAAATTTTATAAATGTAGTTGTTTACCATACATTAACATCGGGAATAATTACGAAATATGACGTTGCGATAACTTTCTCGTTGTCTAAAACAATTTGATTTTGTAGTATTAAGCAAGTAATAATATATAAAGCAATAGTGCATCAAACTAACAATTCTGGATAAATATAAAATAAATATAAATAAAATATAACTCGTTGTAAAAAAGTGGCCTAATCGTTCACCTGTTGTTATCTACACGCGATAATAAGTACATTCATAGGTCATTTTGGCGCCCAAATATTCAGCCTAGACTGTTTATTATAAGGTGACAGTCCCTTGTCAAAACTGTGCTATATATTCGTTCAAGTAATACGATGTCGTCTATTATATGTATAGTATGTTTTCGTACAAGGTTCGAAATTAAACAAACAATGATTGCTCGGTTAATGGTAACAATTCTTTAAATCAAGTTTGTGAGCTTGAAGTAAACGAAAATCCGATTGTATTTAACCAGTCGTCGAACAATGTAGCAAAACTACCGTCAGTCACATGGTGTGACATTGCATTACCATCATCAGAGTACGACGACAAATTGACTGGCGAGGATCAATCCGCATTAACATAGCCATAATGTAAACAACTATTTTCTAGTTCATTTCATGAAAGAATGTCCACAACACCGAGAAATAAACTTGATTATTCAACATTGATGTGTTGTGTAGCCATTTACTTTTCTCGTTTAACAACTGATGGTTTGTCTTTAATCATAATATTTTTGCGCGTTCATTTGTAGAAATTCGTATTTACCCTCTGAAATTTTTTTGAAAATAATGTTGCATTTAGAAAAAGGAATATTCAGCAAGCAATTTTGGTTCAGGTTTGTTATTTTAGTATGATTAAAATACTTTGTTGAACTATGTGAGTTGGATCGCATATGAAGATTCCATCTGTGCTCACATTACTCTAGACAAGACTTGATAGTCAACATCTCTTCGTTTAAGCTGTGCTTCTGTTTAATTAGCACAAAAACAATTTTTTCAAGGATAAATGAAACGCCATATTTAATTGATCCACTTTATTGAATGAGCATTTTTATATATAGGTGTTTGCTCGTAGACTGCACACCACATTATCTGGAATTCAGATCAGCCTTAAATTAAGTCGTTAGCGCGTTCGCAGTACTAATGGTTGCCTCTACAACAAATCACATGCCAATCGTAGGATAAAAATATCATATAATCGGAGTATTAACGTGTTAAAATGGATGGCTAGCACTGAGCTATACTTTATTTTTTTTGCATTTCATCACCTGTACAAATTAAAAGAGCAGAAAATGTAATGTAAATTTGAAAATAATATAAAATTGTTTAGAACTGTCGCAAAAAAAATTAATGATATATTCAAAATTTTAGTAAAATACAAATATAACGTGAAATTAACTATTCAAATGTATTTTATTAAAAGTTTGAATATGTCAATAAGAAAACAAAGACATAGACCGAAATTTTTATATTTACGTGCTATTTGTTTTGTCCACCTATGTTGGATGGTCCACGTACATGTATGTCTTCCGTGTTTATTATTAGCGTATCGTTTAGACGAGCCTTAATTATGCCTAATTCTGCAGTTAAATTATTCATTTGAGAAGTCAATGCCTGAATCAACGTTTCCAACCCATCAGAAGACATATTAAATGTACCACAAATGCTTTATTTTTACTCAATTATATATAGAATTTTGCTCGCACAACGAGCATCGATTTAATAAAACAAATTTACACATTAATTAATTTATGTTCACTTCAGCTCGAAGTCTGCTTTTCTCATTGGGCTGACTGCTTCATTCTTATACGGGCGCTTCTGCGAGGAATTTCTGTTGAAATAATGTCTGCCCTAGATAAGACCCTTTGTTCATTATTTGTCTTAAAGGTGGCCATTGCCACATCTTCCCCCCCCCTCAGGAATCGGCTTTCGCACTCTGCTTAAACGATCCAGTGCAACAGCTCGTGGTCCATCGGGCAGGCTAACAAAAACAGTATTGTGCTCTGCGTCCACCCTCTCCACGCGATACGGCCCATCATTGACAGCCTGCAGTGCCATGGGCTCGACCTTCGCTACCATGACATAGTCGCCGACCTTTAGGCGAGTGCGTGTCGGTTGCCTTGCATAGCCTTGTCGCTGTGTGGCGCCTACATATTCAGTTAACTGTTTTAGTCGTTCCTGAATATCCGCTATGGTGCAGCGCTCCTGGGATCCTTGGATTACCGGTTCACCTGGCAGTCTTATGTGTCCTCCATAGACCATGGTCGTTGGAGCGAATCCTGTAGCTGTTGAGACTGTAAAGCGCATGGCCCGCTTGACCAAATGTAATTTGTCTCTCCACGTTCCCGAGCTCTCGTGGCACCAACATCGCAGTACCTCTTTCATCGTCCTATGTGCGCGCTCAGCTGTCGCATTGGTTTGCGGGTGATAAGTTGCTGTGCGGGAATGCTTTATGTCAAGGTCTTTGCACCACTGAGTAAATTCTTTCGACTCAAACTGTGCGCCTTGATCGGTAACAATAACTTGTGGTGCACCGAATCGACTGAGCCATCGCTCTTCTAAGCACGTTATAATCTTTTCTGTTGTGATCTTCTTCAGTGGTACAAACTCGACCCATCGGGTAAACTTATCGACCATGGAAAACACATAGGACACGCCGCCGCGAGCTACCGGCAGTGGACCTACCAGGTCGATATGCAGAAACTCGTTCCGTGCAGTGGCATTGAAAGCAATCGGAGTGACCTTTTCTCGTTTTTGTGGTTTACAACGTTGGCATGTAGTGCACTGTTGACAATAGCTACGAATTTCTTTGGACATGCCAGGCCAATACAATCGTGACTGCAATGTCTCAATGAGCCGCCCAGCGCCGGGATGTCCTAACGTTTCATGCCAAAAGGCCATTAATTCAATTCTTATAGATTCTGCCACAAACCATTGCACTGTTTGTCCTTCTTTCAGCACCAACAGGCCGTTCTGTAGACTCAACGTTTTATATGGTGCAGACACCACTGTGCCGTTTTTTAATTGATTGACTATTTCCTGACATGTAGCATCTCTTCCCTGTTCTTCAGAGACTTTAATAAGCGGCGAAACCCGCACAGCGGAAATTCTGCTGAGCGCATCGGCCGCCGCATTCTCGATTCCTGCTCTATGATGAATTGATATATCGTACTCTTCTAGTTCTTCAATGGCTCGATGTACACGTTTCTTCTCAATACATATTGATCTCCAATGCACTAGCGCTTTGTGGTCGGTAAAGACGTCCACGTGTCCCCCGATGACAAAATATCTAAACTTCCGCAGCGCCCATTGTACGGCAAGTAATTCTTTTTCTGTGACTGTATAGTTCTGTTCCGCCTTAGTGAGTGTGCGACTTATATATTGCGCAGGACGTCCGTCAGCTTGTAACACCGCGCCTATACCAATATCTGACGCGTCTGTAACAATTGACATATTACCTACCGGAAAAGTCAAAATAGTTGCATCTATT